>CM055819.1:23432385-23480854 GCA_029582265.1 Zoroaster sp. YZ-2022
TAAGTGGACCGTTCCCACATATCTTAGAAGGGTGTCAGTTCCCAGAGCTGTGTAGTTTTTTTTTTCTGGGCTGGAAAAGTAATCGCTGCCATATGTTTGTTCACAAAAATCAACCATCATTGTGTACACATAAAGACCTACCCAGATCTAACCCTCTGACAAGTGGAACCATCTGTTTGGCATCAGGCCGGCTGTGATCTTTGATGTCTTGGGGCATGCCAGTGCTAGGCATAATCCCCAGACAGAGTGTCTGGGATCTGGTGCTGAGATATGGCTGAGAGATATGCTGCATAAGTATATGGCCGTTTACTGTGTGCTAGGTCATACAGGAGAGAGCTACACCACACAGCCGTCGGGTGTCATCTGGGCTTGAAAATAATACTATCTGGGCTTGAAAATAATACTAGACCATAGCAGGGCATGTGGGGAAGTTATTTGGATATAAAAAATTAATTGGGAATGCATAGATAATAATTTTAATATCATTAATAGGGATGCCACAGCAAAGTGGCAAGGTATCGCATTTTAATAAAGTGGTAGGTACCTCTCTCGTCGGAGGGTTTTAATGGAAGGGCATTAACTTGATTAATTACATCCTTTGCATTTATCCACATACAAATTGTCTCAAACGTCTAGGGGACAAACAATGAAATTTGTGTGTACAATGATTACAGTTCATGCGTTTTAAGTTTATTTCAATATATTGTAAATACTAAACAAAGAACTCAGTGTCCCAATAATTATCAATATACATGTAGCCGTGTTTTCATCGAACACTTCGTTGCAATTAATTTTGTACTATTATAGTAATATCTGTACAGATAATAATGCAAACAACAATGTCAATTTCGAACAATAACAAACACCTCATCAGTCTCCTCCCACCTACTGTCCCAAAAAACTCCCATTCACAGTCTCATCTACCCACCCGTCCTGTCGATCGGGTCTTGCCTAAAATTACGTTTGGACGAGTTAGTACTACTTGGACGCCTAAGGAACACACAATGCAACTTTTGTATACAATGACTACAATTAATGAGCATTTTCAGCTTAAATATATCATAACTTTCTTAACACTAAACAAAGAACTTGGGACATCAGTGTCCAATATTATCAATACATCCGAAACCCATTTCAGCGTTTTCATCAAAAGCTTAATCTCTAGTTTGTTAATTTATTTTTCATTGGTACAAAAACACTAATAAGCAAACAATTCGTGCAAAAAAGAGGGAATTTGTTTTGTTTAAATATTTTTTTGTCTGTTTGCAAGTGATTTTTCAAGCAGTGTTTGTTTTTATCCCCCTATTGAGTGATGTTCGAAATTCAGTACTTCGTTGTACATGCAAACAAATTTCAGTTTGATCCACCCACTTTTCGATACAGATTAATATGCCACGACTGTCATCTGTCATTCATTCATCAGTTACTAACTGTTCATAATGATTAAAGTAGACAATCCTTCACGATACGACAGCCTTAGTGAGACACTGATCCAACCAGTATTAAACTGAAACTGCATGGAGACTGATTACACAGACATCAGAGATGGCTGACATCATCGTTATACGCACATTTGTTTCTTGTTGAGCGATCTTTTACACAACACAACATATTTGAAGTACAACATCTCTCTAGCTTGCAGCTTCATTAACTGATGTAACAAATAATACACTGAGATCAAGGTCTGATCACACTGACTGAGCAACTACGTCATCAAAGATGGCTGATGATAATACCAAGATTAACCTGGTTTTTCAGTGTGTATTTGTTATAGTAGGGATTCTGGGATTTATTTGTAACGTTCTTGTATGTGTGACTATATGTTATACGCGGATGCTGCATAATGTCACCAACTTGATGATTCTGAATCTAGCTATCGCAGATGCATTGGTGTCTACATTTCTTCCTCTCCAACCATTCATTGATTTAGATAACATGTATGTTACTACGCCTTCCAACAGTACGCAGTGTACTTCAGAATTAATGGTTGTGCAATATAGTACCTGGACTTACGTTTTCTTTGTCAGCAGCTTCGGTGCCCACTCTGCGATGAGCCTCACTCTGGCAAATTTTGAACGCTTTATTGGAATCAACCGACCTTTGCAGTATCCAAACTACTTCACTAGGAGAAAGATCACCCTGTTATTACTTGCTGTTTGGGTTATTCCACCCATGATGCATTTGCCCAATACAGTTTTTAACATGATCAAGAAACAAAGAAATAACTGCTCATTAAAATACAATGCAGGTGAAACCGTTATTGGCATTATTTCAACGCTAGCGTTTCTTCTACCTG
Organism: Zoroaster sp. YZ-2022; assembly: GCA_029582265.1. Classification (NCBI taxonomy): domain Eukaryota; kingdom Metazoa; phylum Echinodermata; class Asteroidea; order Forcipulatida; family Zoroasteridae; genus Zoroaster; species Zoroaster sp. YZ-2022. Next base: position 23,434,682 of record CM055819.1, read on the forward strand.
TTGGAGCTACGATTTGGATGTACATCCGAATCCTTGCCAATCTCAAACAAGGAGCCAGACACCTAGAAGAGCAAGGAATCCAGGGACCAGCTCAACAACTGCACCAAGCTCACAAGAAAGTCACCAGCACTCTTGCTATTGTCACCACGGCTTTCTTCATTCTTGTGTTACCTGGAGCAATCTGGTTCTTTATGGAGCCGTTGTTATGTCTATTTGAGTATAATATAATCAGTGACAGTGACCAATTCAACTTGTGGAACATATTGTGTTTCTTATCATTGGTGAATTCTGCTATAAACCCAGTCTTGTATGGATTCAAATATGAACAGCTTCGGAAAGCATTTAAGTCTATGGTGTGCAGATGTGTGCGATGGAGACAACCAAATCAAGTTGCTCCAGAAATACAAACAGTTGAAGCTTAGTAACAATCACAATAATTTGGCACTGACTAGCTATCGAATACAAATTCTCGCATTTGAGTTCATAGGATTTAAAGCCTCTATACACAAACACATAATGATCACAGTTTTACAATTCAAAAGAGAATGGTGTCAACACAAACATTACTCTTATTTGTAGTAACGTTGATGATTGTATCAAACATTCCTTGAAATAATTATTTCTGCTTGAGAAGCTATCATTTTAGTACAACTAATAAAACAAAAATTGCAGATGAATTATTGTTAGGGTAGCAAATTGGTTTTATTTTCAAATTCGTATCCTTTCAAGATCATGTAAATTGGTTGCCATTTATTGCTGAAGGTGTGTGTTTCCTGAAAGTGTATTAGTTATTCACTGTGTATACAATCACTTTAAATTTGTTTCAAGAATTCAGCCTTGTTAGTTATTAACTTATTTTTCGGGGCTACCTTTGTTCGGGAACAACCATTTACTTGAAACGACTTACCATCTAGTCTAGTTTACCGGACGGTCTAGTTTACCGGACTCAAGTTATTGTGTTAGCAGCAGAATGTGGGTTCGAATCCCAGTCGTGACACTTGTGTCCTTGAGCAAGACACTTAACCATAATTGCTTATAGGGGCAGAGGCAATTTAGCAACTGCCTTGTTCTGGACTAGTTACCCCTCCCAGTCATATTCGCACCGTGAAGAGGCTGGTTATTAACTTGTCTTGTTTCGGCGCGAGGGGCTGGTTTCTTCAGTGTGGAGTCGTTGTAACAACTCAATGACTTAGTAGCCCCCACCTTGGAGTGGCCATTGGTCTTGTGTGGAGCGACTTGCATAAATAAAATTAAAAAAATTTTGGAGACGGAGGATTCGCCCACCATGGCTATACGTTAAAGACAACCCTCCAACCATAGAGTCGGTTCAAGTCGCCCCAACTTAACTAACCAGGTATCGTCGGACTGTAGACATCCAATGGCGGTGAATTTATATAGTAATTACAAGTGAATATTTGTATTTTAGGTTGTAAAGTTTCAAATCAAAGTTTCATATATGAATTTATTGAAATATCGTTTATTTAATTGTAATTGTGTGACATTCATTGTGGCTTTGTAACAAACCTTCAACACAAGAACCTGATTTCCCTTTCTGAACGCACCATATTTATTGTATGTGTGCACTGTACTTGTGAGTACTGGAAATATGTTGATGATATTACTTTTATCAAATACCGGAAGCAATTATCTCATGGTCACTTCCATGATGATTTACATAGATTTGGAATTTGGTCTGTTGATAACAGTTTGAAACTAATTTGTTTTAGTAAGAACCAGTTACTTCATCATAACTTGATAACTGGTCAAGAGAGCTTGCAATTTGTTAAAGTGGGTTTCAGCCTGGCAGCCGAAAGCCTATTGTTTTCGTCCGATTATTTGTAGGTGTTCGTGCGACAGCGCGAACACCTCTTGAAATTGTTCGTTTTTTTAGGAGTTCGTGCGCCTGGAAAAGGCACAAGAGAAAAAATCAAGGGCTCCGTACCAGCTAAAATATTTCGAGATAATGACAAATTAATTCGTGGTAATGAAATGATTTCGAGGAAACGAAAAACTAATACTGCAAACAGTAATATCAACTTATCATTTATTTACAATACTCATGTCACACATCAACAACATTTATCATATTCTAATGTATAGTATTTACATGATCTATATCAATGGGTGACTTTGAAACAGTAGGTGGCAGCAGAATTAGCTGCTATTTTTCCCATTGCTCGTTTACTTCTGAGAATAGTGTCCATTACATTTCGAACAATAACAAACACCTCATCAGTCTCCTACCACCTACTGTCCCAAAAACCTCCCACTCACAGTCTTATCTACCCACCCGTCCTGTCGATCAGATCTTGCCTAAAATTATGTTTGGACGAGTTAGTACTATTTGAACGCCTAAGGAGCACACAATGCAACTTTTGTATACAATGACTACAATTAATGCGCCTTTTCAGTTTATTTCAATATTATATCATAACTTTCTTAACACTGAAAAAAGAACTAGCGACATCAGTGCCCAATATTATCAATTCATCCGAAACCCAGGTCAGCGTTTTCATCAAAAGCTTAACCTCTAGTTTACGTTGGGTGCGTTTGAGTATCTTCCCCGATGTAACCCGGGTGAGCCCCTAATACAACCTAATCGAACGAGCATCCCGTTGAACGTTCGCCCTCTTGTGGTCGTTCAAGCGATGTGAAGAATGTCAAAGGTCACACGGACTTTGTAAGCAAAATATTTACAACGAAACGATCGCAAAATAAGTATTTCCCGGATAAAAAAGAACTAATGATCATATTACTTCTCAGGTTCGTACAAAACAACACATCTTCTAGTACAAGAATAGTCTCTACTCACAGATTCATTATTTAAGTGTTGAAAATGTATGTCAAAACCCGCACTGAAAACAAAGATAGCGGCCATTCGGAATATTCTCAAAGTAAGGTACCTGCTTAATTTTGGCTTATTTTATGATAAGCAGCATTGCTGAAGAAACTTTGAGTACTTTAGAAACCATAGGGGTCATACACATGGGTCAATATTCGGGGTCAAAAAGTCAAATGTGGTGCTTTACTAAACTAAATTGTGACTTAATGGTTGTTTGCAGTAAATTGGTATTTTTATTTTTATATACTGCCTATAAATTTGAGCAATATCAGATTGATTATAATGCAATAAGAAAATATATTTTAATGTGACCTTTAAGTTATCACATGTATAAGATATAAAATATAAAAGTGTTTTAATAGCAGTGGGTTCCCTGCTCCCCCACTTAAATTTGGTTGTGCAGAACCCTGAAATTGTTTATTCTACTGACACTGTAGTTCAAAAAAGCTTCCTTAAATTGATCAACATCACATTTCATCAGACTAGCAGACCATCTCTCTCTGTCCAACAATCAAACGAGAAGAAAAAATAAAAACTGGAGGTATTGAGTTTGTAGAAAACAAACTCAAGGTGTTTGGCTATGCATCATATGTGATGGCGTCATCATCTAAAGTTGTGTAAAGTCACTGAATTCGAGGTCTGTACGATGATGCAAAGATTGTAAATTCATCTGGTGTAGTTCATGAGATATGATTTTTTTAAAATATTAAACCTGTATTTGATGTCATTCGATATCTGATGACGTCATCATGACATCACAACTTCATTATGACATTAAATATATTTACCATCATGTCAACGTAAAAGTATTTGTGAAGTTATAAGCTAATCTGAACTTTGCAAATATGGTTTTCTCTTTAGAAAAGTTTCACGACAAAACTCGCATCCGTGGTGCCGCGTGCGACAAGAGACTATAATATACGGCTATGGAGTTCAGTTCGGCGCGTGCGACTCGACTTAAACTGCCTCGTGCTCTATGTGTGCACAATTGATACCGTATGTGTGGAAAAGGCCGTGTACGTGTGCGTGCGAACAGTGTTTCAGAATATGTTTTCACTCAAACTTCCGGTTTCGACCGAAGCAGACGTCAGATTAGGGTAATGTTTGTGAACGAAATGTGACACAGTTCAAGATCTTTAAGATGCTGAAAAGATTGTGAAAATATCGTCTGCAGTTTCGACCGGAAGGAGAAGTCAGATTGGAGTCATGTCTGTGTATGAAATGTCACAAAATTCAAGATCTATACGATGATGCAAAGATTGTGACAATATATTTTGTGGTTCATGAGATATGATTTTTTTTCAACTGATGAACAAGCTTTAGAAACCAGTTGCATTTTAATTTCATAATTATTGCCAGTCAATTAAATTGATGCATGACAGTCACAATATAGTTTGAAAAACCATAGAGAAAGGAAAGTGGTTGCAATGAAAACAAGAAAAAGGCAATATTCCTCCCTAGATTTCATGTGCTGTCAACTGATTAACAAGCTTTAGAAAGAAGAAGAAGAAGAAGAAGAAGAAGAAGAAGAAGAAGAAGAAGAAGAAGAAGAAGAAGAAGAAGAAGAAGAAGAAGAAGAAGAAGAAGAAGAAGAAGAAGAAGAAGAAGAAGAAGAAGAAGAAAGTGAAATCTGAACCAGCCTAATGTACATGTATACAGTATATGAATCCGTACACTTTGTCCATATGTGCTGGAGTTATGATAGCTATAAGCGGGCAAAATTATGCGACCAAGCCTTGATCAAGGCTACCTTAGAATTGACGTGCTGTCAACTGATTAATAAGCTTTAGGAACCAGTTGCATTTTAATTTCAGAATAATTGCCAGTCAATTAAATTGATGCATGGCAGTCACAATAATAGTTTGAAAAACAAAGTGGTTGCAAAGAAAACAAGAAAAAGGCAATATTCCTCCCTAGACTTGATGTGCTGTCAACTGATTAACAAGCTTTACAAACCAGATGGAGATTTTTTTAAATTTATTTGACTGTCATCTTTCAATCATTCATCATTTACTAACTATTCATAATGATTAACGTACACAATCCTTCACAACACGGCAGCCCTACTTAGACACTGATCCAACCAGTAATAAACTGAAATTGTATGGGGACTGATCACAATGACTGAGCAACTACATCATCAAAGATGGCTGAAATCAATGTCGTTATATACACATTTTGTCTTGTCGATCTGTGGGATTCTGAGCCACTTTTTGACACTGTTACTTTATTTTTCTTCAGGAACATTATTATATTGATTTTGGGGTTGATTACATCAGACAGCAATTACATGTAGGGCCTAAATAAAAATGAAAATGTAGAAAACATACAAGGCACTGGTAAGTTGTCAAATCAAAAGTGATTTTAAGTTGAATTTTAATTTTGTCAGTTCTCACAAGTCTGCCAGAAGTTACAATATTAAGTATGTTTAAATATGCAGAAATAAAATACAGTGAAAAACAAAAGAACTTTTTTTAACAGTTAATTTCTCATCTAAGAGTCACCTCAAAATGTTACCTATATTTTGGCAGACATTATTAAAGTAAGTTGCTTGGTTGGTAAATTGGTCATGCTCAAAAGGTGCAGCTGAAAATAAGGCTGGTAAGCACATGATTGTGAATCAACGTTATAATTTTGTTTATAGCCAAATCTACTGCTGAACATGCAAGTACAATACATGCATTTTGTTATTCACCAACGTAGCTAATTCATGTATATTTAAAGCTGCTACGTAAGTATATATAACTAAGTGGGAGTTGAACCCAAAACCATCTCAAAGCATTAATGGTAGGCACTTTGATAATTTTTCGTAAACAATTCTGAAGACTTATAGGTAACTTAGGTAGGAGTTGAACCCACAATCACCTCAAAGCATTAATGGAAGTACATGTTACTGGTGGACAAATGTTTTTTCATAACTTTTGAAATTGGTTGATAAGGCATTTCAATATTTGTAACTTAAAAACCCCCTGAAAAAACTTTGTCCTTCAACAACTAATAGCTCTTTGCATATTTAATGCCTTCGAGCATATATAGGCAACTTGGGTGGGAATTGAACCCAGAACCCTCTGCATGGTAGATATTTACCTTTGAACCACCAAAATTGCCTATAAATGCTCAAAAGTATTAAAGGAATTACATGAGATAAGTCACTGAAGGACAAAATAAATATTTTTGACAAAAGTATATCAACAAATGTTTAAAGGTTTTGAACCTACAATCATGTCAAAGTGGAGTGTCGTGGCCGAGCGGTCTAGCTTACTGGACTCAAGTTCTGGTGTTAGTAGCAGAATGTGGGTTCGAATCCCGGCCGTGACACTTGTGTCCTTGAGCAAGACACTTAACCATAATTGCTTCTCTCCACCCAGGGGTTAAATGGATACCTGTGAGGGCCGAGTTGTTTGATTAGCCCTATATGCGCTGTAATGGCAGAAATTGAGCTGTATACTCCCCAGGGAACTGAGATGGTTTCAGGAATGATTTATGAACCTTATGAGCAGGGGTAATAATATAATGCGCCTTGAGCACCACTCAGTTGGTGGATATGTGCGCTATATAAGTCCACTTATTATTATTATTATTATTATTATTAAAGCATTAATGGAAGTACATGTTACATGTGGACAAATGTTTGTTCATAACTTTTGAAATTAGTTGACAAGGCATTTCAATATTTGAAACTAAAAATAAAATCTGAAGACTTTGTCTGAAATAAATTGAATTGACATAAAACTCAGCACTTCCTGTGGAAAAAAGGTTTTCCATAATACTAGCACTAAAACATGAGTGAACGTTAACCCTATCAGGACCAGGCTTTTTTGGACTTTTCCAAAGGTTTCTACCGATTTTTAAGAAGCTGGCCACAAATTAGCATGTTAAAAATATCCCATTGATAAAAAAAACTTGATAATTATAGTTGTGTTGGGTACCAGGCAATATCGGCCTTTAGTCGACAAATGGTCCTTGTGCGAACTGGGCCCACGCTGTAACTACCGCTGATGATCGATCGTGACGACTACGTCATACAACTTGACGGCTTAGCCGACATACGGTGGTCCGCAAGCAGACTATGAACGAAAAGTCCATTGTTTATAAAGGTTTGGCGCGTACAGGGACTAGGGCAACATCGACACCGGGTATTGCATGCATGCCGCCGGCGTGTGCAAAGTTATGTATAACTCAAGTAGTTCTAATTATAAGAGCGCGGCGCCGAAATAGTGGGAATTCAACAATAATTTTTTGTAATGTGTTACAAATTTTTTCAAGGATTTTTTTTGGTTAGGTAAGAATAGTTATAGTTCTTATGATAGAATGTGCATTATTTTCGAAAATTAGAGGATGCTGTAGTATATTCCAGCACCCCCAATCAAAACGTTGGGGGTGCTGCAGCACCCACAGCACCCCCCGTTCTCGCGGGCTTGTCCCTAGCCACATTGCCCCACATCTACAGTGGGGATATTTTAAAATAAACTATCGACCCAACAACCACTCTAAATTCTCATTCACCATGGGGCATGGGATAAAGTGAATTAATATTAAAATAAAAACTCTGCACAAAATTGTTGTCTTATTCTTAATAAAGTTATCTTGTACCGAGGTCAACTCGTACCTCAAAAACTCAAGTCAACTCGTAACCAAGTCAACTATCACTTGAGTCAACTCGTACCCAAGTCAACCCAGAAAGACCATGACTTATTTAATTTAATTTTTTTTTTTTTTAAGTACTGAACATTTTGTTGACCAGTTTTTGTTTATATTTATTTTTTGGTGATGGGGTGTAGCTTCAGTGATCCACCTCCCACTCCCTACTATTCGTGTCTACCTGGGCATACTCATATATCTTGTCTTTCACAGGTAATCCTGTGGTTACTGTGTGTCCAGCCATTATTGGCAAACAGGATCTGCAGACTAAAGAAATACCAAAGACTTCACAAAAGATAACAGCACTAGATATGAATATGGAGGACCCCAACTCCTAAACCCTGATTAGCTTTGCATGATTGGTTGAAACCGTCTGACTCCACCCCGGTGTTCTTGGAAATGCATATCTCCATCCAATATCAGGCTATCCAGAGATGCAATTAAATAGACACTTGACCAGTAAGTGTATTGTTTTTAGTTTTAAAATTGTTAAAATAAAATTGATATGTTAATAATGAACACCCTATTGTTGGCATCAAGAAATTTGCTTCACTTTCAATGACCACCCCCCCCCCCCCAAAAAGAAGGGTTTTTTAATCAATGCATTCATGTACATAAAGACAACACCTACTGCCCTCCTGGTACAATGTACTAATTATATCAGTAAAAAAATCAGTGTATGGGCTTTGTATTCCACAGAACTGCCTACATTTTAGTTTATTACAGCTGTTTTTCACTATAATGTTTTTATTTAATTTCATGTCATATTGCAGGAAATATAACCATGATGATTATCAGCAACCTAGTGAGGGGTTGTTGGGGCTACCTGGGGATGTTCAACACAGTGCCACTTCTGTCACGCATCATGGATGTCATCCGCACAATATTTGTGGACCCTAATGGACAACATAAGGGATTTTCATATCTACCAGTAAACTAGTTTGCAAAATATGATGCCGATCTATGTGTTTTGACAACGTATTCAATATTTTTCACTTGCAATTCAGACATTTGTAGTAAGCTATTTTGCTTTATCCATCTTTGCACATAATTCAAGTCAAATGGCTACACCCTTGCCTATTTGATCTGAGAACTGTATTTCATACAATTCTTCAAGTTTAAAATAATGTGTTCAGAAAATAGGAATAAGTGAACTTAAATTTAAATACATGTGTAAATTATGTACTACCAGTATCGTCATGATCAGATAAGACTTTCAACAGGGCATGGAATCATTGTCCTATATAGGTTAAGATGAATGCATCGACTGAAAATTATTGGTTTTTATGTGGCAGTAATGGTAATAATGACCTTATCATGTGGGTATTATTTTCAGTCACCTAAGTTAATCTAAAACTATCACTGTTGATCGTGACAATACTGTCCCTTTAACTTTCAGATAAATGAATTATCATCATTCTCAGTTTCTTTGTGAGTAATTACAACCCCTTCAAGTTAATCATATATGTGACAAATTCCAATTCCAATCTCTTTTGCCAATTAATTAAATATTTAATTCAGACTATCCAATTTTAAAGTTTATAATGTGGCTGTACTATTGTTAATTTACATCATCATCGCTTATGTTTTTATAAATAAATTTTTTTAAGGAAAATAAATAATAAACCTAGCATGGATAAATATAAGTGAGATTAATGAGAAGTGAAATATGTCAATATAATTCATATTGTGCTATTCAGATAATTATTTCTAAAAATTGATTTCTAACATTTATTACATTGCATAATAAACTTTCCATGGCACAAACATTTACATGTATTATGTTTAATATGGGTGTGTGTTTAAAACAGTACACACCAAAAAAAAATTTCTTACAGAGAGAGTTATTAAATTTAAAGAAATTCCTAAATATAGCTAGTCTTGTAATAATTTGTTTTCAGTTACAAAGTCAGCCCCCACTTCATTTATAGAGTACCAAAGTGTGATGTCATGTTCCCTTTACAGCATGGCTGCTAGTTCTGTATACATTATTTTATACAAATGGTTCAGTGTTTCCATTCACATTACTTTTGCTTCTGTACTATAACAACTAGCTGTTATCATTGATTTTTTATCTTTTTAGACAAAGAAAACCCCATAACTAGGCTCAAAGAAATATGGCTAAGAAAAGTGGGGTACAACAAACAAATGAAAATAAGTAAATCCTTGCCACTTGCCAAAGGTGCAGAATAACTGATACTCTGGAAAATGGATACATATCTGTGGCGTAGCCAGTTGTGTCTGTGTGTGAATTCACAAACTTGGTATTTCTGAGTGACATAATTTGTTGGTTCATTTGAGTTTTGTGTCAGTGAATTTACCTCCTAAAAATGCCCCCCCCCCCCCCAACTCTGAAAATCCTGGCTACCCCACTGATACATGTACACTTGTCATTAGACCTTTATCTCACTGTGGCCATCTTTGCCATATTTCCTGTTCACATGTACTGTAGCCTAGGAGTATACAGTTAATTCGTAATGCATCCTTAGACAATACTAACATCCTTGGTTTTATAAATCTTCCTTTGTCACCTTAAAGGGATAATATCATCTCGATCAACAGCTAGGGCATAGAACCAAAGTGCTATTTTTATATTAACTCAGTGACTGAAAATAATACCCCACAAGATAAGATCAAATAAATACCGTTGCTGCTGCTGCATAAATAAGCCACTAATTTACAGTCACTGTGTTCATCTTACACTAGAAACCTGCTTCCATGCCCTGTTGAATGTCTGCTCTGATACTGACCCTTTAAGTCATACCAACATCTTATTTGACAACATTCATAGTGGTTGCTAGTTGTGTCCCCAACTAGTTGTGTCCCCTTTAAACAGAACGCTTCCCTCAAGCTCTACTTTCCTCTTCCCATCATCACCTAGCTTTCTTGGTTTCCTTCAGTCTTGGCTTTCATCCCACTCTCACCCCATCCATCAGCTTCAATTCCCTCCTCTCTCTCTGTAGTTTAAATAGATTGAGAAACAAAAGTAAAAATAAACATTAGAGTTCATGACATCCAACATTCAAGTCAAATTTTAGGCTAATTATCAGTAAATTGCTAACCATGTGCAGCATTTGGCCTAGTTTGCAATCAAATAATGTGTCGTCCATTAGCAGATCCAGGGGTGATATATCGCCATGAGTATATTGAATGTGCACTTTTTGTGTGGCCCCATTTTTCTGCAGTGAGCCCTCCCCCAGCAGATTAAACAAACCGCGATAATAGTTGTTATAAACATAAGAACCAAGAATCCCTTTTAACAATAGTTGAGATAACTTGAAATAATAAAGTAGTTATATATTACCTTTTCTGCCATGCTAGAGCTTTCTGTTGTTCACTTTGATTTCAGCAAACTTTTCTTGCAGAAAAATATAAACAATTAAGCTAACTTGTACTGGTACGAGTTGACCCAGGGACGAGTTGACTTGGGTACAAGTTCGCCGAGTTGGTTCAATGGCAGGTCGGTCAACAGAGAAATTGATGATGAATGACTCGGATAAGAAAACAAACCAATTGACTGCACCCCAACAGTGTACTTGATGTATAATCCATATTTTTTTTATTGTAAAACTCATTTGAAATTCACATTTTAGTCTGGACATTTACAATACATTGTCTTCATTAATTGTTCATTCACAAGGCAAAATTATTATTATTTTTATGGTCAAACTTTTATTCACGTCATAATGTCAGTAGGCAAGTACATGTAGAGTACTCGGTAGCTTAATGCAAGATGTTAAATCAATCATGTAGAGAGCAAATTATGTACATGTACATATCCGTACTGTCTCCGTGTACTTTTATGACTGACATGACTGATGTATATGTAAAGTTATTGTTAGCAAAAATCAACAAGATAGGTTCAAAATATTTGCTTACCTGGCTCATGCCATTTCCGAATGTTTGCCTGGCCGTGATGACATCGTGAAATTGAAGCCTGTTTCAGCTTGTAAAACTAAAAGCTTTTCAACCCCAAACTAACGTTAGACTTTAAGTTTGACGAAACATCTCTACAATCACGAACCGCTGCAGCCTCTGCTAGTGGCATAATTCTTGGCAATATTACATGTACATCCACCAAAAATACATGAGTTAGACGTACTAACTGTCTATATTTGAAAATAATGTAAAAAACAGTACATTTCTATAGATACCTCAAGTAAACATACGTTAAAAGATAGCCTTCTGGGTTCATGGTAGACACGACTCCCACTGAAGACGTCACAGGCATCCGGGAGTTTTTCGCTGGTTTTCTTGACCGCTGGCGCTTCAGTATTGATTTTGTATTGCACTTGCTATGGGCTTATGCAGGGGTGCCATGGAAGTCCACCGCCAACGGCGGGAGCATTGAAAAGTTTTCAAAAACCGAAGAAGGGGCCCAATTTTACGAAACAAACTTACGAAACAATCATGAGCAATGAAATAATACTTTAATATATTATAAACAAGGTTCAAAACTCCTCTTTATTTTAAACTTATCTTTGAAGTCTGTTTTTGTCTCGTTTCTTTATATTATATAGTGATGTTTCCAAGATGGTGAACCAAAGCTCAGTTAATGAACTGCCAACATTGGGGCGACCGATACAGCTAGGCATGCTGTATGATTGTCGCAGTGACGCTCTCATTCCTGGGTTAACGCTGTGGGATCCAGCGACAATTCAGAGTCACCGTGAAGTTAGCCCACAAACAGGAACACAGTTCAACATCATTTCATCAGATGGGATGGACGACAAGGCATCTGCCCTGAACGTTGGGGTACCGTTGAAGGCTAGTGTCATGAGTGGATTGGTGGAGGTTGGAGGCTCAGCTAAGTTTCTGAATGATAGGAGATCGTCCGAACGCCAGTCTCGCCTGACGCTGCATTATAAGACCACAACAAAGTTTGAACAGTTGACAATGAAACATTTTAGTCTTGACAATGTTCAACATCCCAATGTGTTTGAGGAAAGTACTGCAACTCATGTAGTGACGGGTGTTTTGTATGGCGATCAGGCATTTTTTGTTTTCGACAGGGACTGCAAAAGCGAAGAAAATATTAAAGATGTACAAAGAAACATGCATGATATGGTGAATAAAATACCATCATTTGAGGTAGAGGGGGGCGATGGGGAGAATGTCGATCTGACAGGTATGCGTTGTACATATCACGGGGATTTTGCTGTAGAAAACAAACCATCAAATTACAAAGAAGCTGTCGATATGTATATGAAATTGCCTTCACTGCTGGGAAGTAACGGGGAAAATGCTGTACCAATGCGGGCTTGGCTATATCCCTTAGTAAAGTTAGACAAAAGATCGACCAAGCTGAGCCGCCGACATGTTCATGTTAACTTGATCAGTCAATCCCAGGAGATCATAGAGGGCATAGACCAGTTACTTGTTAAATGTAACGACATGGTGATGCAGGATGTGTGCACGAGCTTCCCTCAGTTCCCTTGGAAATTTGGTACATTGAAGAAAATGCTAAGTGACCATAAATTGTCATTCCAAAAGTATCTAGGGGAAGCGCTGCCGGCCATCCGTGGGGGCAGTGTTGAAGAATGTACGCTAGCTGAGGCTATTCGTGAACAAGAGCAGTCCCCATTAAGTCTGCACCAACTTCGTGAATGGACTGAGAGCAAAGAGAAGGAAATGAGTGTTGTTCAGTTTTACATGAAACTCTTTGACGGAATTCAGATCATAAGGTCACGTAAAGATCTTGATAAGCTAATCCTAGATCCTTTCTTTGAGTACATTGTGTGCTTTTCCTTCCCTAGTATTGGCCGTGAAGAGGAGTACCTCGATGCCTTGTCTAAATATCTCAAATCACGTCACCCAACTACCTATCGCGTTGGTAAAGGGTGGTTTGATGACGTTTCAACATTAAGGAATATTAGAAAATGCGCCAAAATTTTTATTGAGTTCTCTCAGGCAAACGAGGAGGGCAGAGATACCGTGTTTGTGGTAACATGTTTTGACGAGGGTAGAACACCTGTTTCAGAAGAAGGGTGTATCTTACTGTATGAGCAGGGTATTTTGGCCACGAAGGGTTTCGAACCACCGGGTAGACCCAGCAAACCAGTTGTCACAGACAAGTCCCACAACGAAATATCTCTTGAGTGGCAACCACCTAACTGTGGCCTGTCAGAAGTGCAGCGCTATCAAGTGAAGTACAGCAAGATGAAAGGGAATCAATCGCGTCCATCAGATTGGATGGAAGTACAAACGCATTCCAATAAAAGAAACATGACCATTGGGGGTTTAGAGCCTTTCACTTCCTACGAGTTCCAAGTTATCAGTGTTTGTAGAGCTGGTGTCAGTATGGGAAGCGAAAACAGTGATTCATGTACAACCCTTCCTGTGGGTCCCCCGACACAGCTAAGAAAGAAAAAAGGGTCCAAATCAAATATCACAATTATGTGGGAACAACCCGATCTCCTTGGTGAGGACTTAAGCATTGAACATTACAAGATCCAATACAAACAAATTGAAGGACCTTCCGGTAAAGGTCAAGCAATGATCACGAGAATCACGAGCAATCCTTCATGTTCATTTACCATTGAAGACCTCAAAGCTGCTGTAAACTACAGCATATGGGTGTCTGCAGTTTGTGGGAAAGCAGGAACTGGTACAACAAGTGAACCAGTTGAACTTTCCACTGGATCAATTGCTAAGGTTGAGAAATATGCACAAAAGCTCATTCAAAAAGCTCCTTTACTAAAAAAGGGGTTAAATGGGAGACCGTCCATTTATAAAATTCCATTGACCGAGGTGATGGTTCGGACAGATGCAACGTACCGCAGTTTCAACTTTGGAAAGAAATCCACACCGACCAGACACCACAAGGTGATTATGGTCGTCGGTGCCACGGGTTCAGGAAAAAGTACCCTTATCAACGGAATGATCAACTTCATCCTACGAATTCAATGGAAAGATGGATATCGGTTTAAGATTGTTGATGAACACGGAGAGGGATCAAAATCACAAGCGCACAGTCAAACACAATGCATAACATCATACACTATAAACAAGGAAAAAATCCACAACATTCCCTACACATTAACCATTATCGACACACCAGGATTTGGAGATACCAGAGGTATTGAGCGAGATAAAGATATCATTGACCAAATACGAGATTTTTTCTCGCATTCTGATGTCCACCACGTAGATCACATAGATGCTATAGGCTTTGTTGCTCAGGCTTCACTGGCACGTCTTACTCATCCTCAGCGGTACATCTTTGACTCCATCCTTTCCATATTTGGCAAGGACATTTCTCAGAACATATTGCTTTTCGTCACATTTGCAGATGGACAAAAGCCGCCAGTCATCAACGCAGTGAGAGAGGCAGAGATCCCTTGCAGCGAAAGAATTTTCAAGTTCAATAACTCGGCACTGTTCGCAAGTACTAGAACACTTTCTGCAGGATCAACAGTTGGTGAAAGGTTGGACAGTGGCTCTGATGATGAAGGGAATGCCGACTTTGATAAAATGTTCTGGCAAATGGGGGAACGGAGCATGCACACCTTTTTCGCAGCGCTCGATAAATTGGATTCGAGAAGTCTTTCCCTCACTAAAGAAGTCCTGGAAGAACGTAAACGTTTGGAAGTTGCTGTTGAAGGTTTACAACCTAAGATCAAGATGGGTGTCTGTAAAATCGATGAGTTGAGGAATGAGCAGAGAATCCTTGAGCAACATGATGTAGAAATAGAAGCAAACAAAGATTTTACCTATTATGTCGAAATTCCAAAATGCAAAATGGTCGACATATCAGGTAGCGGTAACTACATCACAAACTGTTCCAAATGCAGCTTTTCTTGCCATTACCCTTGTAAGATAGCAGATGACGGCGAGAAGGATAAGTGTTGGGCAATGACTGATGGGACATGTCGTGTATGTCCAGGCAACTGCATCTGGAACGTTCATTTCAACCAGAAATATAAGTTTGTTTTCTTCGTCGAG
This sequence comes from Zoroaster sp. YZ-2022, assembly GCA_029582265.1. Classification (NCBI taxonomy): domain Eukaryota; kingdom Metazoa; phylum Echinodermata; class Asteroidea; order Forcipulatida; family Zoroasteridae; genus Zoroaster; species Zoroaster sp. YZ-2022. Next base: position 23,450,109 of record CM055819.1, read on the forward strand.
ACAGAGAAGCGAACATATGCTCAACTGGAAGAGCGGTACAAAGATGCGACAGGCAAAAAGTTAACCGCTGAGCAGGTGATTCGGAGACATGAACAAGAATTCCTACACGTTCAGAAATGTGTCCTTAGCCTCATTTCTGACTGTCACAATAGTCTGAAGCGTCTAGAAGAGATCGCATTAAAGCCAAACCCACTTAGCACGGTTGAGTATGTAGATTTGTTGATTGAGTCAGAGAATCGTGACCCTCAACCGGGTTATCTGTATAGAGTAAAAGCACTCCAAGATATTAGGAAAATGGCTGATATAATGGGAAAAGTTAAAAAAGGAAACTTTGATCCTTTCGAAAAATTCAAGAAAGAAGTCGAACGCACTAAACTAAGCAAAAAAGGCAGACCATGGTATAATTTTTGGTCTAAAAGTTAGGCCTATTTCTCGAAGATATCAACCGGTGCACCAATATCATCTGAGCATAATTAGGAGGTTTATTATATCAAATTACAATGCATTTACATTGTGGATGACTCGGTCGCAGGCAGGTATTGACATCATAGAACGAGCACGATTTACGATGAAAAAAAATCAAACAAACACGTACACACCAAGTTCCAACAAAACATTTCCAGATTAAAAACATTGAGGTATATACAATTAGAAATGCGCATTGAGGGCATCATTATAGGCAGAAGTCCATTACCTACATGTAGGTAATACACTCCTGTATGTATAGCTTTCTCTCAGGACAGAATAGTATTTAGGACTAGTATTTAAAAGCCGCCTCTGAACACAGTTAATGAATTTAGATTACTGTCATCATGGTCAATTTCCATTATGATTTGGATATAGGCACTAAATGAAGTTGCGATAACAACCTTATACTATAGCCCAAAGAATGATTTTAGCACATTGGTTGATCATCAATAAAGGATGATTTTAGCACATTGGTTGTTCATCAATAAAGGATGATTTTAGCACATTGGTTGTTCATCAATAAAGGATGATTTTAGCACATTGGTTGTTCATCAATAAAGGATGATTTTAGCACATTGGTTGTTCATCAATAAAGGATGATTTTAGCACATTGGTTGTTCATCTTAATAGTACGAAGAAATCAGGGGCGGATCCTCTACCCCTCCCCCCGTATCTGTGAATGGAAGAAATCTAACATTCAACTCGAACGGAGCAGTTATTGTCATATAGAGCCTACAAATGTGGAATTAAAAAAATATAATTAAGAAACCATGTTGTAGCCTATGCTTAGAGTCCCATGTTTATAAAGTTATGCCAGATTATTTTGTTCTTTCAACACCAAGCACGTGTTTGCAATCTGCATCATGGGCTCATGTTCCTAGAAGCCAATCCTGGATCAGGGATAATAACCAAACATAATGACAAACGGCCAATAAACGGGGAAAACCTGCAATTATGTTTGATTTGAACGGTATACTGCTCACTGTGTATGATTGTTTGATATATATTCATGGAGTATAAACCTGCAATTATGTTTGATTTGAACGGTATACTGCTCACTGTGTATGATTGTTTGATATATATTCATGGAGTATAAACCTGCAATTATGTTTGATTTGAACGGTATACTGCTCACTGTGTATGATTGTTTGATATATATTCATGGAGTATAAACCTGCAATTATGTTTCATTTGAACGGTATACTGCTCACTGTGTATGATTGTTTGATATATATTCATGGAGTATAAACCTGCAATTATGTTTGATTTGAACGGTATACTGCTCACTGTGTATGATTGTTTGATATATATTCATGGAGTATAAACCTGCAATTATGTTTGATTTGAACGGTATACTGCTCACTGTGTATGATTGTTTGATATATATTCATGGAGTATAAACCTGCAATTATGTTTCATTTGAACGGTATACTGCTCACTGTCTATGATTGTTTGATATATATTCATGGAGTATAAACCTGCAATTATGTTTCATTTGAACGGTATACTGCTCACTGTCTATGATTGTTTGATATATATTCATGGAGTATAAACCTGCAATTATGTTTCATTTGAACGGTATACTGCTCACTGTCTATGATTGTTTGATATATATTCATGGAGTATAAACCTGCAATTATGTTTCATTTGAACGGTATACTGCTCACTGTGTATGATTGTTTGATATATTCATGGAGTATATAACGAACGTTGGCTTACTTTGAAACACAATGATCAAACTATGATAATCAATAGGGTGTCGACCAAATGGTGAGGGTATCTTGTGGCCAAATTAGTGACGATTGTTTCGTCCATTCATAAATGTGTGTAATTAACGGTGTTTTTCATTGATCATACCAACCAATCGTGTAAATTGTAAGTCATAAAATAGTTTAGATGCCATAGTGACGCTTGATAACAGTATGTCACAAGGTAAACAACATAGGTTGGTAAAACTGTTTTTACGAGTATGCTTCCTTTTTAAATAATGGCCATATACCACAACAACAAACCTATTATGTTTCAGCTTAATAATAATAATAATAATAATAATAATAATAATAATAACACTTCTAATAATAATACATCACATTTATATAGCGTTTAATACAGACGTTTCGTAGCGTTTTACACTATTTTTAATAAGTGAGATTTTAAGACTTTGTGACGTCAACTAGGAACTATATATTGCAATTAGATTTTTCGATGAGCAAAAACGAACAAGAATAATTTGGAAACTACCACTGCTGTACCCAAAAGCAAACGAAGAGCAAACCAGTTTCTTAATTCGTGTACAAAAATCTGTAGTTTTAAATTTGTACGTTTGTAATTTATTATTTATGATTATTTATGCTATGTTTGCTTTTGATGCTTCAGATGAATAAGTAGCACTGATGGGGTCGTTGTCACCCATGATATACCCCAAGATACCCAAGGTGACAAAGACCCCGTCTGTGTGCCTATGCAGCAACAGCAACAAAGACTAGAGATTGAGTGTTTGTTGGAACAAACACACGGTGTTCAGGTTATTTTCTGATTCATTTGAATGAGATGTCTCACAACTAGGTCAACACAAAGTTAATAGCTACCGGTATGTCTACGCAATGGTGTAGTGGTCATATATATTACATTTTTGAGTATTTGGGTAATATTGTATAGAAATCAACGTGTAATGCTCTTCTGAGAAATCGAAAATTAAGTTTTCCAGAAAATTATGAAAAGTTAATTTACAATAATGAGACGAAAAAAACCCGCATAAGGCATAAAAGGGGGGCCTATAGGTCTTTGTTCGATTTCAAAGATTGATAGTATTTGGTAGTTTATTTAATCAAGAAAAGAAAGCTAGATATTTGGTTTCATACTCATCTTTACCAAATATACTTCCATTTCTTATTGCAAAATTACAAAACGTCTGCCATGCCTATTTCAGGCCTATAAATTTATAAACAATTTTATTAAAATATATGTATAATCAAATATAAAGCCTTATTATCCGCTTGTAATGTGTAGATGATTGTAATTCATCGAGAATATTAGAGTTCAGTTCATGTAATGAACTAATTGATATTTTCAGAACTAATTGTCAGAATATCAGTTGGTGAGTAAAGCTAATTAGGTGTTCGAGCTACAGCGCGAACAACTATTGTAATTGTTCCGTTTTTTTTAGGTGTTCGAGCTACGGCGTGAACACCTATTGATATTGTTCGGGTTTTTTTTTCTTCTTCTTCTTCTTCTTCTTCTTCCGAATAAGAATTATCCAGAGACAAAAACATAGTTGCAGAGTTCACAGAACCTTAAAACTTGACACATAGTTAGACCTTAACATGTAGTTTTATGTCAAATTGTGACGTCATAGTGAGATCATCAGATATCGAATTACACTAAATCAAAGTTTAATATTTTCAAAAAATCATATCTCATGAACCACAAAAGATATTTTCACAGTCTTTGCACCATGTTATAGATCTTTAATTATGTGATTTTTCGTACACAGACGTGACCCCAATCCGACCTCTCCTTCCGGTCGAAACCGGAAGTTGAAAATTTCTAAAGCTTTAAAAAAATCATATCTCATGAACCACAGAAAATATTTTCACAATCTTTGCACCATCTAAAGACCTTGAAATATGTCACATTTCTTACACAGACATGACCCCAATTTGACCTCTCCTTCCGGTCGAAAACAGAAGTTTAAACGAACAACTATTCAGAAGCACAGCCATACTGACGTTCTCTTACACACAGACATATCAGCCTATAGTGTGTGCGTTATCTAATTAGAATAGAATAGTTCGAGTTTACGAAGACCGGACCGCGCAGGTCATGACCTGCCATGCATGCACGCGACAGTACCATGCAGCAGCAAAAACAATGGCTTCCCTGAGTGTCGGGCCCGTCTGCAGAAAATGCGTCGCAGAAAATGTACTAATTTAGCATGGAATCCAAATTGTTATCATTTTTGGAGATGAGTTGGACAAAGATTCTTTCATGTGCAAGTGGATGGAAGAAATAGACGGTATGGTTGAGTGTGATATTGCCAATGTCTAAGCATGGAGGAAGGAAATCTATTTTCCTTCCTCCACGGTCTAACGTTAGGGCTGTTGGAGCTAACGTACATAACATACGTCGCAGCTAACGTTACAGGTAATGTAGGAATTAATTTTAAAAGAATTTGAAAATATCTGGACCTAATCAGACTACATATATTTTGTAAAATAGTTGGACTTAGGCCTATATGAAAATATCCTTGACAATTTAACTTATGTCTTCAGACTTTTAATATCTCATTGTGATCTGTCCCTCAGTATCGTGTAGTGACAATTTAAAAAAAAGATCATTCCTGGTGATTATTTTCAATAGTTACCATGTTAATACCTTGACCAACAAAATAAACTATAACCCTAACCACCCCAAATCCATCAAAATCCTGAAAGGGGCACTTTTGGGGGGAACAAATCAGCACTGTTGAAAAATGGGATCTTTATAATGGAGTTTTATCAGATACTTAAAAGTAATACTACATGTATTGTAGTTGCACAAACATAACTTTGTACATGAGCCAAGAATATTCAACCTTTGGCGGTGTAAATAAGCATGGAAATGAACTTCAAGCTGAACTAAAGTTTTGGGTTATTTTTTCATAGTGTATACAATGAAGATGGCTGCTGACCCAATTATTTATTATTTTACATGTATGGATGAATAGCTGACATTCCTAAAATTAATTACCATTTGATTTACAGATTTATGGGTACCACTCTGAGTGGTACAAATGCTTCCATGCCATTTGCAGGGAGAGGAAGACATGAGAAGAAACAGAAACATCAAGGTAGGCAAATATTGAAAAATACGGGTAGAATGTCGCATCCGACCGCCACTTTTTCTCATTCAGTATAACCATTAAAGTAATCTTACCTACCTCGTAAGGTGGAGAACATATGGATGATGATGGACATATACTTCACATTATTCCAGGATATTTATTTCATGAAAAATCAGCCATTTTGCTATACGATGAATTCCTCAGTCATGTCAGTCTGATGTCGTAACTCCACAATTAGTGACCAACACAGTCATTTGTACATGCGCAGTGGCAACTATAATAGGATCCTTCTATTTTCTGAAGGGAGGATTTTTAGAAGGAAATAAAAGTGGATTTTAAAGATAGTTTCGCTTTCTGTACCACCAAAATCGATAGAATAATTTTTAACTGGTTAGTGGTTGCAAAAATTCCCAAAACCCTTTAAAAGTGGTGGTCGGATACGACATTCTTTCCAAAAATTCAATCAAGTTTCAAGTATGCAGTAAGCTTGGGCGATAACGAATTTTTTTATCCACGATATATCGGCAAACATATTGCAATTTTCAATAATATCGCAATTCTTTTTTTGCATTCATGCATGATTGCTTTAGAGCCAATAACCACAGGTATGTACCCCTCTACAACTACAAGTGTCACAATAAATTGCAAATTTATTTGCAGAGCGTGTATGTACTTCTGAAGTAGTTTGCTTTTGTTTCTCATTTCTAAAAGCTCAAAAGACTAATGGTTTTATTTCCATGGAATGTCTGACTTGACTCACAATGTCGATTTATATTTTATCGTGATATATTTGTATTCGCGATTCGCCGATATGCCGATAACTTAAATAGGTTCTCGATATTGTAATCGAATAAAAAAGTTATCGCAATATTCGATATCGTGTTTATCGCCCAAGCTTAGTATGCAGTAAAATTGTTTCTAGTTATATGTTGCTTTTTCGTTTCTTTCTATCTGTTTACCTTGTCTTGTGTGTTTACTTTTGTTAATTTTCACTCTCTTTTTGTCTACAATGCCCATTCCCCTTACTCACTTATTCCTCTACTTCTATTAAATATTTATCATTCTTTCTTCATACATATTCAGGTCAATATGAGCTCGAGCGGTAAGAATGCAGCACTGAACCCCAAAGAAGAAAACCGTGGTCTTCATCAGACTTACTCCCTGACAAACCGAGAAAAATTACGAAAAAAAACTGATAAGTATTCACAGTGCCAAACCTTGATTGCATGCCAACTATTTGAAGCAGCCCAACGGAAAGATGAGAGGTTACTTTTGCAAATCGAAGATAAAGATCTTGTGAGTTTAGAAGTTTGCTATCATTGTCTTTGCTATAATGAGTATGTACCCAATTCTTGACAAGGCCAGATCCATCAGATAAAATACCTATTTGGTACAATGATGCATAAATAAAATTCTGTGAAGAAGTCATCCAGAAGAGAATAATAAAAACAATGAAATTCTTTTCACAAAGTCATTACATCGTAAGTTCATCAAGTATGTACAAGAAGTGGATGGAGTTGATTGGAGTTGACCCACAATCTGAAAACACGTCTGAAAAGTACATTTCCTACGCTGGTAATTCATAGATCATTTACTAAGAATACAGTTGACTTGGTGTACAGCCAAACTCTCCCTGCAAAATAACTGGTATAGAGACTGCAGTTGGCTCAGATACATTATGTACTGATACCGATACTGGGAGCAGTTAAGGTGCTGGAGAAGCAGAGAGATTTTTACATAAAAGTGCATAATAATCTTCACACACTCTTCAATGCATCAGCTGTACTATATAATACACTTATAATGAAGAAATCACATGGCATTACAGTTGCCCTGGCCATCAACTTCAGATGACTTATCCTTGCAGACTGCTTAACAAATGAGCCAGTAATTTTCAATTGCCTGCTTTGTTCATCTTACACTAGGACACTGATTCCATGACCCGTTGAAAGTCTACTCTGATTGAGATGATATTGCCCCTTTAACCATTATCTTTAATTGAAAAATTCTGTTGACTTTCTTTTCATGCACCAAGTTTTTTTTTTAAAGTTTAACAATACTAGCCAAAACCAATTAATGGCAGGGACTACATATTCACTTGGAATATTTGTTGGAATATTTAGTACTTCAGAAAAAATTATTCTTTTCATTGCAAATTAGACCTTGAAGTTTGGATAACCTTTATCCTGCATGAAATGGATTATTATTGATGGGTGCAAAAATGGATGGAAAAGGAGTATCATGACCATGACAAAATAAAGCAGAAGTGTCATTTCCTTTATTACTTATTAATTGTGTGTATTAACGAAGAATGTGTTTTATCAATTTAAATATTTACACAAAACATTGACAATTAATAACCAATACTGAACTTTTTCAAGATGATAAAAGATTTACAAATTGGTGTCTCATGTATACGTAGGCAGGGTTAGAATGCGGGTGGGGCTCAAGGCAAGGAGATGGGTCATGGGAAATGAAACCCCAAAATATTGAGATGTATGGTCAATTTAGATTGTTTTCACATGATCAATTAAATTGGAATACTACCCCACGACACCATGGATCTTACCCTGGGAGTAAGGGGTAGAGGACTGGGGGATCAGACGGGTTCAGACCTTTTATTCAAGGCAATTTTTTTTAAACTGGTTCATTTTTTACAATGACAAATATTCCCCAAATATGGAATCCCCTTTCCAAACTCTTCCAAACATAAAACACATAGCCCATGTGAACTATTCAAATTATACAAAATTGAAATGTACATTAAAATGTACAGTTTTCTAAAAATGGCCGAAAGAGGGCGCTATTTTCATGTCATTCAAATGCAAATATCTGCCAAACGGGCAAGTTTCGTGATTGTGGATTTATATATTAGCAATTTACATGTAATGATCTACTGTTTCCACGCTCATGCCTGATATGTCACAAAACTCAATTTCTGAACACACTCATTGCACACCCCCTAGTCTGAAGTCAAATTACACGCCGAACTTATCTCTCGTAGCCATAGTCTCTTGTCAAGTCGCACTTGACACCACTGATGCGAGTTTTGTCATGAAACCTTTCTGAAGAGAAAACCATATTTACCAAGTTCAGACTTAATTTGGTTGGAGGAATTTAAAATTATATGGGATGACTGAACCGGAAGTTAATGTATTCAGCACATGTTATGTTCATTATATATCATAAAAACCACATATCTCCTGAAGTAACTCATATTATGAGGAACAATTTTGTGAAGTATGAATGACGTCACATAATTGAACCAGAAGTTAATGTATTCAGTATAACACAATATGTGGTATTTTATATATATTACATATTATGAAAACTCATATCTCCTGAAGTAACTCTTGTCTTTTAATAACTTTAGGTGATGATGTCATATTAGGCGCACTCGAACACCTTGAGTTTGTTTTTAACAAACTCTATACCTCTAGTTGTTTTTTGTTTTTTTACTTCTCCTTCTTCTTCTTCTCCTTAACTCTTCTCTACATGGAAAGTGCAAGTTAACAATTTCACACAACCTTGAAACTTCACACATATAAAGACCTTATCATGTAGATGAATCTAGACGTTGTTACGTCAGAAGTTACGTCATGATGACGTCATCAGGTATCAAAAATGACCATTTGCTATCGACTGTATATCAAAATATACTAAAGCTATGATGTTCATAATCTGGGATCTGATAGATCAAGGCTTACGCAACATTTGAAAAGTTAACGTCAAAATCGTCTGACATTTGCTTCCGGTCGTACCGGAAGGTCAAAGTTTTGATTTGTTTTTTTTCTTCAAAATTCCTTTTCTGGGCCAAAATCTCATTGACTTAATACACACCAGACACTCGTGGTTCTGGGGCCCATTTAGGCCATAATACGTGGGTCATTTTTGTGTTCGTTCGTGCAACACAGAAGGGGATTACTTACTTTTTTCACTATATAAAGAAAATGCTACAGTAATGTCAAATTCACTTATCCCCAGATGTATTTTGTGCACATGGTCGAGAAAATGACGAAAATATTTCCGTAATTCATTGAAAAATCATGATAATACCCAATCCAAAATCTGTCCCAACTTCAAATCCAGTACGCACAATCTGTAAATACTAATTTCAAGTTGGGCCGTTATTCTGAGTTGGGCCACATTCCACATGTTGTCAACAAACAAGATAGCGCCGCGGCACTCCCAACGTGTGACGATGTGGGGAGTAAAAGTCAACGTTTTTCAGACTTTTTGTGTGTGATGCACATAGTACCATCAACAAAAAGTAGGTTCATTGAATTTAGCAAGGATTCGTGGAGTAAATTTGTACGTTTTGGAACCAAATGGACAAAATTTGACTGCAGAGAAGGAGAATTTGCACGGAGTTCTGGCTGCTATCAATCTCGGTATTGATTTTCAAGATGAGCAAGAATGTTTGAATGCACAACCCTACTCGGACCATGTTGGGTATCGCTGACTGAGTGCTACAATTTAACAAACGTTTCTGTGACATCAGTAAGGTCCGGAGAAAGGAGGAAACAGCCCAGAAGTTGAAAGAAGTGAACAACACAGGTTAGATTTTGGTTTGTGATAATTTTTGGGAGGTGGGGTGGGAGTATTTAGGCCTTTTCAAAAAAATGAAAATGAAGCGAAGGGAAACAGGTTAATGAAATCAACTTGGCCCTGCACCTACACATATATTTCAGCAATCCTTTTCAAATTTTATGTTGAACATATCTATTCATTTTAAAGTTAGTTTGCTGCCCAGCCACGGGACGACCATAAATTGTTTTCAGTGAAATTTACCAAGTTTTACTTATATTAGGAAAGGGAAAAGCATATGGTAGAATTATTTTCCAAATATTTGGGGGGGATCTACTTCATGCAAAAAATCCCCTGAAGCACTGCGGCAAGCGTGGAGTTGTTTCCTCCTGAATCACAAAGAAAACCTTTTTTTTCTAATTTTTTTTTAAAGGTTTTGGTATGCAGATAGTTAACTTGCTGTGCATACTTATTACTTGACTGAGTATACAGGCTTTTTTGACTTGGGGATCGGGAACAAGTTGACCCTTTCTGTTTTCCATTACGACTCATTTTACAATTTGTCTATTTGGGTTGCTGAGTAATTTGTGCACCCAAACGACGTCGACAGGAAATTATGTTGTGCACATGTTGCACATGTTGATTAAATGTAATTAAATCACAACTACTCTTCGAACGTTAGTTAGAATGCCATTCTTTGAATCCAAGATTTGTGAGTTCAAATCCCAGTGAGAATTTTGGTAATTTTTTTTTTACAAGACCAATCTAGAAGCTAGCTCTGTTGGCTTAATAATTCATGGCTTTTGAGAATTAAAAAAAAATGCACTGAAAGAGCAATCATCCATTTTTGATAGCAAACAAATAAATACAGTGCTGCCTATGCTCTGACAGTTGGGGGGGGGGGGGCAGAAGATGAGCAGGGTGGGGAGTCTATCAATTAAGAGCATTTTGTTTAATCTGCTACCATAACAATTTTGCACTCATGTTTAGGGCTTGGCAAGACACTTTGGATCAAATTACTATAATTATCAGGGCTAAATTGATAAACCAGTAATAGGTAATAGATTGTAGACCATGCACGGATTACCGCACGGGCAAACTGGGCACGTGCCCCGGGCCCAGGAGCCAATAGGGACCCTTGGTTTAAAAAAAACACAGAAAAAAAAGCATCGTACTAGTAGTATTATGCGCGTGTATGGGCCCGTGGTGAATTTGTGCCCAGGGCCTGTGCTCATGATGATCCGTCCATGTTGTAGACTAATGACTTTCCACTGGTACACCTGCTGCTGGCTAGACAGCAATTTTTCATTAATTGTCCTACATCGTACATCTCACTTCTTGTGTTATCGGGTATTTTTTCTTTCTTTGTTTTGTCCATATGTCACATGATGTGACTGTGCTGGGTTTAATTACATCTGACTTTGTCATGGGCTGAGAGTTGAAATCAGAACATTATAATAATTATTTACTTTGATAAACTATGTTTAATGTTAAAGTTGAAGTGAAATAATTCTTTGATTGATACAGTACAATTTAGAAGTGTATAAAATGAAATGTCACATTCACTGTATAATGAATATTTTTTATTTTCACTTTTCTCACAAACCAGGCACCAGCATAGACAAAGACCCTGGAGAATGTTCTGGTTTGAGCAGTGTTGATGACAGCTATCAGCGTGAGCTTAGATCTTCTGAAGGAAAGAGGGCAAGACCATGGATAAGAAGACACATGTTCCCAGATGAGTGTTTGTTATGTAATGGGGCAAAATATCGCAGAGATCGTGTGTCAGGGAAAAGATCATTGGTAAGGTTAATAAAATGTGAGCAGGTTAAAGGGGGTCAACTTATGACAGCTGCCCGCAAAAAGGAAGACACAATTCTCCTTCAGAAAATTGATGGCCAAGACTTGGTCGCCCAAGAACTTCAGTATCATCCCGAGTGCTACAAAGCATATACAAGATTCATTGGCAAGAAGAGCAGACCCCTCACTCCAATTCAAGCTGGATATGAGGATGCATTTTCGGAATTCGCTGATGATGTGATCCGACGGCGCCTCATTCAAAATAAGGAAATCTTGACATTGGCAAGGCTGAATAAACTGTGAGTAAAATCAGAGAAATCCATGGCATCGATGCTCCATATCGTACATGGAATTTAAAGAAGCGACTTCAGCAGACTTTTCCTCAGTTGATTTTCATAAGACCTTCAAACCGAAGAATGAGTGACATAGTTTTTACAGAAACATTGTCTGCTGAGGACCTTGTCGAAGATTTGTTGGAAGAATCAACATCAGGTGATAGCTCAATAGAAGATGACAACAGCGCCAACATCAGCAAGGATGAAGATGCACCGCCAACTCAAAGTCCCAATGCAACTTCCATAAGGGAATTGTAAATCCACTGCATTTGTGTATCACAAGGATAATTGATTTGGCGAAGTGATAATATCTAAAATCATAAAACTGTAACTTCTTGGCAGGCCACAGTGAAAATTTAATTGAAACTAACAAAGAAATAAGTAACATCTTCAGATTGGCTGTTTTTTGTTTAGCCTAACTCTTACCAAAACAATTTGCCATCCACGACATGTTTCTGACACAACTGAAAGGAAATTTGGTTACACTGTACATGTAAGTCCTTTCTAATGAAATGAAAAATATGTGCCATGAGATGCATACAGTTTTTTTTGTCTGTGCTGACATCAGATCACAATTGTATCAACTGCAAAAGCTTCACCCATGTAATTTTGCTCATTTTGCTCATTTTTCTTTTTCTGTTTGAAGGCTAGGCAAAAATGAATTTTTTATAAAAAACATTGGGGGGGAGGGGTTGCAGGGGGTTTCACAGTAACATTTTGTTTAGAAAAAAAGGGTAGGATACATATTTTTGGTGCACCCCATCTGGTCTTGTGTTTGGGGCTTGGCTTGAAATAACAATCATGCATACCCCCTCCCCAAATTGTTGAGCCAAATTTTAAAGTTTACAAGCCCGGCATATATTGGATATAGGCTTGCTACTGATTACTGTGGTCATGAAAATAAACATTAAACAGAAATAAATACAGTAGTATTGCAGCATTTCAATTAATAAATTTTATTTTGCAAACACAAGACATACAGGTAATATTTTAATACTATGTACTGTTGTACTTTTTTTTTACAAAAAAACAGTGTGTCTGGGGAAATGATTTTGATGAATAATTAATGCAAAAAGTTTTAATGTCATCATGACATATTTCTATTACCAAATACAATTTTTTTCTGATAAGCAGTTTTCTTTTACCAGTTGAAACCATTCCCCGCTCAGACAAAATAGGTCAAGTAGGTTGAAAACAGTTACCATTATGTACAGAGGGATGTAGATGAGGATGTGTGGGTGCAGGGGGCAGATCTCGGGGGAGGTTCCCTCTTTTTGAAAATCAACCATGTATAAAATCAGACATGACATATGTAATTTCTGATGCCGTGTGCCTCCCTTTTGCCCCTCTAGATCTGCCCCCTGGATAGATGGTGATGGTAGAGATGGTAGAGATGATGGGTTGGGGTGCAGGTTGCGTGGAGAAGGGTTCCCGGGAGAGGGAGTGGAATGTGCCCAAATCAAACCTCTACCGAATCACAGCTAAAAGTTGTTGCATTCCTTTAAAACCAAAAGGGTGGGGGGGGGGGGGGGTTACACGTCCTTTCAGCGAATCCTTTCTCCTCCCAGGCCCTTTCTTTGCACTCCTTATCTCTGTTCCAGACCCTGCATTTCAGTATTTCAGTACAGGGGAGGGGAACATTTATACATGAGAAAAAACAGTTGGTAGATGGATATGTCTTTACATAGCTATAAGTTTACACAAACAAAGCAGGGTGGGGGGACACCCCCCAACCCCATCCCCCATCCCCCACCCCCCTCCCCCGGCAAGACCACTACACAAGATAAAACTGTCCACCACCACCCTACCCCAAGGCTGCATGGGCAAACACCACATTTCATTATGCTTGAACTTTTGAAGCATATCAACATGGTACAGTGCTTAGTGCATTGCATATGCAGCCTATTACATTATTCATAAGTACAGTTTTATTAATAACTCTCAAAAAAATTAATGTGCAGTTTTCACGCTTGGGGATAAGCTGTTTTGGATTCAGATACATATTAGCAGTTAAATATTGCTACACATGGCATCGGTACCAACTAGATGTTGCATATATTGCTGGTTTGAGCAAACTTCAAAGTGTACCTGTACATTTCAAGGTCAGGTGCATTCTCTTATGTCCACCAGGTTTGTAGTTTGGATTTTGTGGGATCTTGTTACATTCAGCAAGGTACCTGAATAACCGTTATAATTCTGTGCATGAAATCTTTATTAACATTATGACCTTTTCAAAATATTTGTTAATGACGTCATCACACGTTACAGCGCCTTCTAGCGATATCTTTTAACTGTTACTTATTGCGTGCAAGTACTCATTTGACGAATCTTAAGTCACATTTTAACAATGATCACAATTGATGAGGACATCAATTACCGTCACTTCCGAACACCTTGAGTTTGTGCACAAACTCTGAATTTCTAGTTATTTTTGGTTTTATAACGTGTCTTATTATCACCTGTAGGAGGCCTATGTAAACACCTAAAAAGTATAGCTGAATAAGCAATTATTACACATTTAATGTGAAATGGTATATCTTTAATTATACAGGCGAATTTAGGGGAGCATTAATTACTTAAATTGCTGCTTGTAGCTTTGTTATAAACCTACACAAGAACTGGATTTCCCTTTGTGAACACACCAGATTTATTGTATGTGTGGTTGGGTGGTGGTGTTGGTGGTTCACTGTAATTACAAAATACTTAAATAAATAACAATTCTACATGAAGACATCATTAATCACATATATACGTATATAAACAATCATTTAACCAAAGCGCATGGAAACTTTTACCTACTGTTACGTTTGATTGCAAATAAACTCAACAAATTATTATGAACATGACAATTTCTGACTTGACATGAGTCTACATGCGTCAGCGCTCTTTTAATTAATTGGCAATTTCCAGGAGGATGGGTGACTGCAACCTCGCCCCTGTCGTATAAGCTCGTTCCCACTATATGAGAGCCATGGGGTCGATCATTATGGGAACGATGTTGGGTTGATTGCCACATAGGGGTTTTCCCGCGTGTGAAATCTTGAGATTGCAGCCACTGATCCGATCCGTTATTCATCAGCAAAATTTAACCGTATAGTGGAAGTGTGTCCTTTCTCTATGTTGTGATCAGTGGCGTAGCCACGGGGGGGGGGGGGGTTGGGGCACGTTCCTCCCACAAATTTCCAGTGCACCTTAGGTGCCCCCCCCCCAAAAAAGATCCCGATAGTGCCCCAAAAAAGAAAAGAAAAAGAAAAGGGAAAAACCCGTACCCCCCCCCCCCCCCACACAATACCACCCCTGTGCCCCCACTGAAAAGTCCTGGCTACGCCGCTGGTTGTGATCTAGTACAGTTTTATTTTGTAATCGATAGGGCCTACTGCTGCACTCCATCAAACCAATATAACCGAAATACAAACAGATGAAGCTTTTAACTGAAACTTATTGGTGTGAACATTATCATGGTAATCTTGAAATATTTCTGCTTGAGAAGCTCTCATGTTAAGTCGACTAATCGAAATAGTTTGCCAATGAAATTTCGTCTTCCCTAGACGTTAATTCCACTTTAAAAGAATGCATATGAGAATTTTTAATGCAATTTCAATGTTTGTCGTCAGACCCACGTGCCGATTTGTTAGACCTCTCTTAGCCACCATACTTTGTAAATGGGAAATTTGGTCCCCGCGTATGTAATGTATCATATATTTCCCCGTTGGCAAATCAATCAATCAATCAATCAATCAATCAATCAATACTCGGCAATTATGTGTCTCAACAGGTACGGCGTGCCATATGTGCATAATCTGAGTACATTTGCATCGTTCTGCAGATTATGTCGTATCAAAAAGGTCCGTTTCTCCATGGTTTTCCAGAGACTGTTCTAACCGCTCCTTTTTATTTAACCTGTACAAACATGTCTTCAGTTTGAAGACATGTTTTGATTTGTAATACTGACAAGCCTACCCACATAAAGAGTATAAAACATATTATAGGCTACGTTGAGTATTCCTAAAATGTTAAAGTAGTGTACACCATTGCTAATTACCCAATTACAAATTTGCTGAATAACATTTTGAGAAAAGTTACTGTGAATGTATATTACAAATTTGAAATGATCACGGCCATGATCCATTTTCCACGTTATAGAATGAATGCAAATTATTTTCAGTCCATTACATTGATGCATGACACTCGTAATATAGTTTGCAAACAAAGTGGTTGCAAAGAAAACAAGAAAAAGGCAATATTCCTCCCTAGAATTGATGTGCTGTCAACTGATTATCAAGCTATTTATAATTATTGAAGTGCACAATCTTCCACGATACGGCAGACCTAGTTAGACCCAACCAGTAATAAACTGAAACGGCATGGAGACTGACCACACTGACTGATCAACTACAAAATCAAAGATGGCTGACATCACTGTCGTTGTACACATAATTAGGTCTTGTCAGGCGTCCTTTTACACAACACTACGTTTGTAGTACAACATCCCTAGCCTTGAGATCAAGGTCAGATCACGTAGACTGAGCAACTCAATCATCAAAGATGGCTGATGATGATACCAAGATTAATCTGTTTTTTTCAGAGTGTGTTTGCAATAGTACCGGTAGGTATTCTGGGATTTATTGGAAACGTTTTTGTATGCGTGACTATATGAGGGCGCCATCACATACGATACAAGAGTTCGCGGAGGACATTTTGTATTAATTGTAAGCATTGGGCGCCATTTTATATGGATGGCCATCAGTGACCAACACTTTAAATATGGTTAGCAAGAGATTCTGCTCACAATTAAACATTTTACACTGGAGATATTTAAGAGGAATATATCTTGGTAAAGTATTTTGATTTTATCAGTGGTTAACCATTCGCGTGATCTGCTGGCTCCATTCTAGTAATAACGGTTACCAGGGAAATGTTATCGCTGTGAAAAATGACCGCTAAGATCTCCTTTTTTCAGGTAGAAAAACTCTTCATACTTAATGAAAAGTGAAGCAAGAGGTTAAAGAACATAGGAAAAGGTATGAGATTTGGAAATTAATGGAAGAGAGGGTGGAATTGAGCAGTGAGAATGTCCGGTTTGCATATAAAAATGACTTTATTTAATCATTCAAGCGACGCCACCGTGACGTACTGTTGTGATATGTTTGTATAGTAAAGAAGTAAAGATGTAAATGGAACCGCGTAAAACCCGGAGCTGAAGAACATTTCGCCGCTAGAGGGATACGATTAATTAATCAATACACCCAGAGGTTCTAACGGTCACTGTTAGAACCTCTGGGTGTATTGATTAATTAATGTGATTCTTTAATTAATAAAACAGGTAACATCATAATATCTTGTACTATTCCCTCTGTCCTGTCTGTCCCCCGCGTAGGTGAGAGAGGGTACAGTGGCTAGTCATGTGCATTTGACGGTACATTTCAACTCAACGGGCCTGTACCACCGGTCTTAGTTCTTCTGAAAGAAGCATTCACTGGGTGACCACCGAGGGAATAATTAGTTTGGGGGTATTTTGGTAAATCTGCCACAATATTATAGCATCCATAACCTTTCAGCTTCAGTAACTGATCTAACAAGTAACACACTGAGATCAAGATCTGATCACGTAGACTGAGCAACTGAATCATCAAATACATGGCTGGTGATGATTTCAAGATTTTGAAAACATTAACATCTATGGTGAGCAGATGTGATCGATGGAGACAAACAAATCAAGTTGGTGCAGCAATACAAACACAATGATTGTCCATTGCTTTTAACTACAAGTAATTACAAGTTCAACTACAGCCAGTGCAACTAATTTGGTTCATGATCAAGCCTCGAAATTGTTTGTTTTTGTCACTTACCCACCCTTTACCCACCCTTATATTTTCACTTACCCATTTGCAAAAGTCACTTACCCGATTTCAGTGTCTGACCATGTTGTTATGGGACATGACATAAAAACATGGATCCACTTACCCAGCAACTTACCCACTTTTTAAAATCACTTTCCGCCTAAAAAATCCACTTACCTCCGGTAAGTGGGAATTTCGAGGCTTGTGCATGATACTTATAAAAAATAGTTGGCAAACAAAAGAGATGGCCAACGAAAACAAGAAAAATTCGTCCCTGGGCTTCATGTGCTGTCAACTGATTAACAAGCTTTTAATAGTAACTTACAAATAATTTGGTTTTAATCTGACTGTGAGCTGTCATTTTGTCAGTTGCTTGATGTGAAATATTTGTTAAATACACAAACCCGTACCTGATATACAGCATCCATACAGCTTGTAGCTCCAGACAATGATCTAACCAGCCACAGACTGAGAAGAAGAAGAACTGCCCAGCTAGATTTTCAAAGATGTCAGATATCGAGACAAACACATCCTTTCGTATTGTGATTGTAATAGTAGGGAGTCTGGGATTTATTGGAAACATTCTTGTTTGTGTGACTATATGTTATGCGAAGACACTGCACAATGTCACCAATTTCATGATTCTGAACTTAGCCATCGCAGATGCATTGGTTTCTTTGTGCAATCCTCTAGAACCATTGATAACTTCGTATTTGGGAGATAATGCTTCTTTGAGCAACACAACATGTTCCCATGAGTTGCTTTTTCGGCAGACCAGTACATGGACTTACCTTTTCTTTATCAACTGCTTCTCTGCCCACTCTGTACTTAGCCTCACACTGGCAAATTATGAACGATTTATTGGAATCAACCGACCTTTGCTGTATCCAAACTACTTCACGAGAAGAAAGATCACCCTGTTATTACTTGCTGTTTGGATTATTCCACCTGTTGTGGAATTGCCTCGTACAGTTTATGTCATCATCAAGTACCAATTAGACAATTGCTCACAAGAAGATACTGCAGGCTCAACAATATTTGCCATTACATCACTGATGTTGATACTTCTACCGGTTGTAGCTACAATTTGGATGTACATCAGAATCCTTGTCAACCTGAAACAGGGAGCTAGAAACCTAGAAGAGCAAGGAATCCAGGGACCAGCTCAACAGCTGTATCAAGCTCACAAGAAAGTAACTAGTGCACTTGCTATTGTCACCACGGCTTTCTTAATTCTTGTGTTGCCTGGAGCAACTTGGGTATTGATCAATCAATGTGTAGGGTATATGATTCCTCACAGTAACAATGAATTCATGTGGAGTTTATTTTCGTTCTTATCATTGGTGAATTCTGCTATAAACCCAGTCTTGTATGGATTCAAATATGAACAGCTTCGGAAAGCATTCAAGTCTATGGTGTGCAGATGTGTGCGATGGAGACAACCAAATCAAGTTGGTCAAGAAATACAAACAGATGGACCTTAAGTAACAATCACTATATAATTGGCAATGTCTATTCAATACAAGTTCTAACATTAAGTTGATAACATTGAAAGCTCGTATACACAAAAACATAAATGATCACAGTTTTAAATAAAACTTACATGCAGTAAAGTTGACGATGGTATGAATCATCCTTTGAAATATTTCTATTTGATAAGCTATCGATACAGTACAACTAATAAAAAAAAGGTCAATTTTTGTCTGTCGTAGAAGAAATTCCACCAAGGTTCGAATACGCAAGAACTGAATGCATTTTCAATGTTTGTTGTTAATAACACGATAAAACAATCCGAATTTTTCACAGGCTGTTTTTTGCTTAGATAATAATCATTTAATTCTGATAGAATATGAATTCATTTACAGACATTTTACCAAACATGTGTACTGGATTTAAAGGTTTGCTGAATAGATAATCATTTTGTGGTAGATTGACAGATTGTTGAAACAACTTTTTATTTATTTATTTTGTTTTTGTAAATTTGGATGTAGATATATAATATATAAATTATATGAACACTTTTCAGGCGGGGACATACGTCACTCCCTCGAATAAGGTTTCAGTGGGAATTTTGTTTTATTCATACGCGTTGTGCTGGGAGATTTACGTTGATTAACAATGGCTCAAGAAGCGTAAATCTGGATGCATAATACGTAAGAGAATGCCGAGGGAGTGTTTTTTGAGAGACTGAAATGGTGGGAGAGAGTGCGGTAGCACCGAGACATTTTTTTCTGGTGATAGTTGTAAAACATGATTTAAGCGTCAGTTGACGAAACTGTAAGAGTAGTTGGAGGTAGCCAAACGTTTTTCAGTAGCTGAGACTAGGAGAATTTGCAGTCTCGAACTGTAAAATTTACCCCGTATTTATGCCCAGATTTTTAGTGGAACGAATTGGTGTTATTTTAAAACTCGTATCCATTCAAGATCATAGCCAAACTCCTGATCATATTCTCCTTATTTAAACCTATTATGTAAATTGGTAGCGGATTATTATTGAAGGCGTGTATTTCCTAAAAGAATTAGTATATTCCTCCCTAGACTTCATGTGCTGTCAACTGATTAACAACTTTAGAAACCATTTTCATTTTAATTTCATAATTATTGCCAGTCCATTAAACTAAGGCATGGTAGTCATAATATAGTTTGCAAACAAAGTGGTTGCAAAGTAAACAAGAAAAAAGCAATATTCCTCCCTGGACTTGATGTGCTGTCAACTGATTAACAAGCTTTACAAACCAGTTGGAGGCATCTTTTGAATTTGACTGTCATTCACGGGCGTAAATCCCAGGATATATAACGAAACATTTTGGCCCATGGGATGGTCCATACGATCATCCCCAGAAATTTTTCATTGGTAATAAATATTAAATAAGCAAATAATTCGTGCAAAAAAGGAGGAATTTGTTTTGTTCAAATATTTTTTTGTCTGTTTGCAAGTGATTTTTAAGCAGTGTTTGCTTTTATCCCCCTATTGAGCGACGTTCGAAATTCAGTAATTCGTTGTACGTGCAAACAAATATCAAATGATCCACCCACTTTTCGACACAGATTTACACCACTGCTGTCATCTGTCATTCATTCATCAGTCACTAACACAATCCTTCACGATACGACAGCCCTAGTGAGATACTGATCCAACCAGTAATAACTGAAACTGCATGGAGACTGATTACACTGACATCAGAGATGGCTGACACCATCGTTATACACACATTTGTTTCTTGTTGAGCGATCTTTTACTCAACATAACATATGTGTAGTTTTTAACACCATAGTTTTTGCAGTGCAGTCTTGTATGGATTCAAATATGAACAGCTTCGGAAAGCATTTAAGTCTATGGTGTGCAGATGTGATCGATGGAGACAACCAAATCAAGTTGGTCCAGAAAATACAAACAGTTGAAGCTTAGTAACAATCACAATAATTTGGCACTGACTATTGAATAAAAATTATCGCATTTGAGTTAATAGGATTTAAAGCCTCTATCCACAAAATATCAGTATAATGCAGACATTGAAAGTAAACAACGTGGCTGTTACTTTAGATGAAGATAAAGCTGAAATACTTGCTAACCAATTTAGTAGTGGTTTCAACAAGGAAAAATCTATAAAAGAAAATACAAACAATATCAGACGACGTCTATTCAGACATGGCTGATATTACACTCTCCACAGATGGCGTTTTAAAACTCTTGGAATCCATCAAAGTTTCTAAGGCAACAGGTCCAGATCAATTGCCGACAGCTCTGAAAATAGCTTATGAACAAACTGCACCTATTATTGCTTCAATATTCCAACAATCGCTTGATACTGGGTCACTACCATTAGACTGGAAACAGGCTATTGTAACACCATTGTTTAAGAAAGGATCACCTTCTGACCCATGCACGGATTACCGCACGGGCAAACTGGGCACGTGCCCCGGGCCCAGGAGCCAATAGGGGCCCTTGGTTTTCCAAAAAAAAGAAAAAAAAGCATAGTACTATAGTAGTATTATGCGCGTGTATGGGCCCGTGGTGAATTTGTGCCCAGGGCCTGTGCTCATGATGATCCGTCCATGTTCTGACCCTGCCAACTATAGACCAATATCCCTGACTTCAACTTGCTGCAAGCTGTTAGAACATATTGTGGACAGTCAACTCATGTGTCATTTAGATCATCACCAGATACTAGCCGGTAATCAACATGCCTTTCGAAGGGGCATATCCTGTGAGAGCCAAGTTATTTTAACCTTGCATGATGTAGCTCAAAATCATAATAATCATATTACCACCGATGTTACAGTCCTTGACTTTGGCGAAAGCCTTTGATGTCGTCTCTCTAGAAACTACTTCACAAACACAACCTTTACGGAATACGGGGTACAAACTTGGATTGCATCATTCCTCACTAACCGTTTCCAACGTGTAGTTGCAATTGGAAATTTCTCCTCATGGCATCCAGTAATGAGCGGTGTTACCTCAAGGAACAATCTTGGGACCCCCACCTCTTTCTCCTGTTCATAAATGATATCTGCAATGTGGTGGGCGGAGTAACAAGGCTGTTTGCAGATGACTGCTTAATCTACAGGAACATTGCCACTTTCATGGATGAGGAATTTTTCCAAAATGATCTCAACAACCTAACTAAATGGGCTGACACATGGGAATGAATTTCACCACAGCCAAATGTAAGACGATGCGCTTGTCTCGTAAACACAATCCCGGTGTAACATCCTACACAATGTTTTACTCCTCACTGAGTGAAACCACGAGCTTCACTTATCCGGGTGTAATCATTCAACAAAACCTCGGTTAGAAAAACCAAGTAAACCATGCAGTTACAAAAGCATCTGGGATACTCAACTTCATCAAGCGTAACTTCCACATGTGCTTAAAAACCGTCAAACTCTACGTCACATTAGTAAAATCACATCTTTAATATGGCTGCTTGGAACCCGTACAAAGCAAACCAAATTAAAGCCCTGGAAACGGTACAAAGAAGAGCTGCACGCTTTTTTGTGGTGACTATTCTAGAAGCAGGCAAGCAGCAGTGTTAGGTTGGGAAACATTACAAAAAGAACATTAAATACACCAATTAACAACATTATACAAAATGATCAACCAAGTAATCAAAGCTGATCACAGTCATATTTTAATACCTAAACCTCAAAAGCCATAAAAGGGCAACAGTAAACAATTCATAATATGCTGCATTTCATCCACAATCTACGAACAATCCTTTTGCCCAAGAACAACGAAACTATGGAATAATCTACAACAATCTCTTATAGACTCCAAAACTCATCATATTTTTAAGGATAATTGTAGTCGAGACTTAATCAACACCAATGCACAATTCACAGTTTAATAGACAACACTCTCCTGACCTCATTGTCAAGTTCCCCCGTGGAAGTTTTAGGAGGATATCATCTGAGTTCCGAACATAATGATCACAGTTTTACAACTCACAAGAGAATTTCACATGGTGTCACTGCAAACATTACTCTTACTTGTAGTAAAGTTGATGATTGTATCAAACATTCCTTGAAATGTTTCTGCTTGAGAATCTATCATTTTAATACAACTAATAAAACGAAAATTGCAGATGAATGATTTTTAGAGCAGCGAATTGGTGTTATTTTCAAATTGGTATCCTTTCAAGATCATAGCCAACCTAATGATCATATTTTCCTTGATTGAAACCTATTATGTAAATTGATAGCCATTTATTACTGAATGTGTGTATTTCCTGAAAGAATTTATGCGTATTAGTTATTCAGTGTGTATCAGACATGGGCGTCAACAGGTGGGGACAGGGGACATGTCCCCACTTTGAAAGTGGGGATATCATATCGTTTGTCCCCCCCACTTTTCAGAACAACCATTTAAAAATGGCAGGCATATAAGATTTTTGTATCAATTGCGTAAAAGAGTGATGGTGCAATCCCATTCAGTGACACTCCATCTTTGTTGACTTGTATTTGTTTTTCAATATGCATTTGACATACAAAATTGAAATACAGTAGATCCATATCTGACTATTACCAAAATTTGTCCATTTGACAATAAATATGTTGTGGGAATAGTAGGCCTTTGGTTTGAAGGTACCAATAATAACCGATGGGTCAGAATTGGGAGATGTGTCGAAGAGACAGGATATTTTTATATCCTTTAGTAGCAATAGCTAAGCCTTACTCGGCAATCATCAGTTGCAAGTAGTGGTTCCGAAGAGCCGGGTTGTCTCCTGTCTTGTAAGACATAGGAATGATGTTTTTATCAAACAGTTGGAATGTCTCCGTTTTATTTGAGTGAGAGAGTTCGTTGTTTTTATGTGATTTGTTCCTCTAATAGGAAAGCAAAATATTGAGGCCTTTCTGAATGCAACAAGGGTTGTTTCAGGCTATTTTGAGAGTTGTGGGTTTTGTTGTATCCAGCGGCCAGTGTTTGTTTATTGTTTGATTCACATCGTTGTGGTTAACGAACGGATTATAGGTGGTTGAGAAAACAAGTGGTACTTCCATGTTTTGTATACCTTTTGGTTTACCTTGTGAATGAGTTTGGCTTGGTTTGCTAGTAGGTTTTGGAAGTTTAGTTATGCATTGGTTATGCAATTCTCAATCTTTTTTGGAAGATATTGATACAGCAGCGTCTTAACCACCTCATGATCTGCCATGTACATCGCGATAGGCTGTGACACTAAGCCCCGCAGAATATTAGTGCAGAAGAGTTTGTCAGATCAGTAGACAGTCGTACACAGATTTTGGCAAATTCTAACTCAGGTAATGAGGTCTATCTTCATCGCTAACTTACTGCTGCCATTTCGATCTGAAAAGACTGAAAATAAAATGCTGGTAACATGATGTAGAGATTAAGTTGTGGTGAAAGACAACATTCATCAGTTTAACATTGAGATGACTCAGATGAGCATGTGAAATACTAAAAATGTTGGGACAGGGCAAAAAGTAGATATAATCTGAATTATTCGTGGAATTATAAGAACTAGGACCTTTAATTCAGAGCGGATGATCGCGGATCAGGGGGGGTCAGTTTTGTAGCATGATTAGTTTGAACAAATAGTATAAATTTCAATATTTTTCTTCAAAGAAATATACAATTATTTAACAAAATATAGCACCATTTAGCACCTAAGCAACCCTTAATTATTATGCAAACAATCTCTAAAAACGAGGGACACCTCCCTTAGATAACTCCCCAGGACACAGATCACTAATTGGGGCTCATGTCTCACTTTTCATAAGCTGTTGACGCCCATGGTATCAGATCACTTTAACTTTGTTGGAAGAATTGGTCTTGTAAGTTATTAACTTATGTGATATTTTTCGGGGCTCCCTTTGTTTGGGAAAACCATTTACTTGAAAACGACTTATCACCAATTTTGGAGACGGAGGATTCGCCACAATGGCTATACGTTAAAGACAACCCTCCAACCATAGGTCGGTTCAAGTCGTCTCAACGTAATTAACCGTGTATCGTAGGACTGTAGACTTCCACTGGCGGTGAATTTATGTAGTACTACAAGTGCATTTTTGTATTTTGGGTTGTAAAGTTGTAAATCAGAGTTTAAATTAATGTATGAATTTATTGAAATATCGTTTATTTAATTGTAATTGTGTCACAGTCATTGTGGTTTTGTAATAAACCTTCTTCACAAGAACCTGATTTCCCTTTCTGAATGCACCATATTTATTGTATGTGTGGTTCGGTGGTGGTGTTGGTGGTTCACTGCAGTCAAAAAAGACAAAAATACTTAAATAAATAACAATCTACTTGAAGACATTATAAATCATCTCCTGAAGACGATCAGAGCATACTGATCCAGAAACGTGTAACCTCCAAAAAGCAGTATAACTCCCATAATAATTTTGTTATGATTTTTGAATATTTTTATTTAGCTCTATTGTTTAATTTCTTATGTGAGTGACTTAAAAAACAATTATATATATTATACACCAATTGGTAATTACCCAATTACAAAACTACTGAATAATACTGAATAGAGACTGTACCAAACATTACGAGAAATTACTCGGTCTGTTGTGTTGACCTTGAGGAAACGTAACTTTTTCCTCGTTAGATTGAATGTAAACATATCTTAATGCATTTTAGTTTCATAATTATTACCAGTCCATAAATTTATATTTTATAGTTTATAGTATGAGTTTGAAAATAAAGGCAATATTTCTCAGTCTTGATGTGCTGTCAACGGATTCACATTTGCAGTTAATCCGGTTGCATTTTAATTTCATAATTGTTACCCATCCTTTTAATTGAGGCACGACGGTCACATGATATAGTTTGCAAACAAAATAGTTGCAAAGAAAACAAGAAAAAGACAATATAGAAACCAGTTGGAGATTTCTTTTGAATGTGACTGTCAACCGTCATTCATCCATCAGTTATTAATTTATTAATAATGTTTAACGTACACAATCGATCCTTCACGATAGTTAGACACTGATCCAACAAGTTATTAAAAGGTGAAACTACATGGAGACTGGCGTTGTCAACCTTACCAAAATAGGCCTGAATAGTTCGATTATTGGAAGGTATTCGCTTGTATCCGCGGTTTTTTGAGCTATTCGATTAATAGCCTGCAACTATTCACGAATAATGACCATCTACGACACTGCATATAATAATGGCTGCGCTGTATAACTTATGGTCTTGAACTGGTCTCTCTGATTTTGAAGGGTCTCTCGAAATGTTGGAGGTCTCGGACTCGGGTCTCGAATAGTCTCGGAGTTGAGACTTTGATGAGACCCGTTAAGTACGGTACTCCAGGAATGAATTCGATTATTCAGATTATTCGATTAACCGCTTTTGGAGTCAATCCTGTAATACGGGGTTGTAAGCATGAAAAAGGTTCAGACAACAGACAAATACATACATTGAGTCTGTTGTTGTTTCCTTTATTTCTTGCCAAAAATTGTACTTCGAAATAATAGAATTTAATGTTAAAATCCAATGGGCGTCAAGTTTGTTCATTGCTTTGGCAGCGCCAGCACAGTTAAAGCAATTATATTGATGGTTACGTTCATCCCAAATCGATGTAGAAGGGAAGTCCCAATTTAAACGCTAATTAAAATGAACGCGTATCGGACTTGTATTTTTGTCGTCGTTAAGAGTAATGCCAGTCTGTTAACGGTCAACCCTGTTACTTCAAATCCGATACAGACGAAAAAAAAAATCATCAATGTAATAGGCCCAGTGTTTTTAACTCATAGACGTTATTTGTTGTTCACAAAAATACAACGTATCACAGTGTGTACCCCGCACTATGCTTAAAAAAGCCTTCGAAGCACGTGGTTTGCCTGTGCCGGGGCCCTGTATGAACTGATGTTGTACTATGAATTTTGCTGTGGGAATTTGGCAAGCTTGTATGCCATTGTGATTGATATACACTCACGCATAAATTGCAATCTTTATTGGACAAGCTTTTCCTGGCAACTAAATGGAGCAGTGGCAAACAATAACTTCAAGCAATACGCGTGGGTCAACTGAATTTATCATCACTACTCATCAGTAAATCATGGCTTGTCCCTGGATATGCTACATAGCCAATGTGGTGATTGGACAGATTTGCAGTATGTTATATTTTTTAGCTATTTTTTTTCTATTGGTTGTTTGATTATGACTATATTCATATGTTGCATATTTCCATGATTCCAGGGATCGAGGTTTCCACTGTAGTTTCAATTGGTGCCCGCCACATTGAAAAAGAAGTACATTTGGGTGTGGGTTGGTAAATCATAGAATCGCTGTTTGGCGCCTCTATTCATAGCCATGTGACGGGGTTTTATGTGATTTTCAGTGATTTATGTGCATTTCAGTGCATGCGCGTGATAGTAAACATGCTGACATGTAAACAATGTGTTCGGTGTAAGACTACTGTTTTGAAATTTGGTTATAACACTTATATTCCTCGGACCACTAAAATGTGACAAGACATGATATTGACCGTTTTACTACTTTATGAACAATGAAGGTACTCAAACAATGGAGCGTATCGGGTGGAAAAAATGTGCTCGGTAATTACAAGCATATTGGCCCTATAAATCTTTGCATTATTGGGCCGATACGCTAGCTAGAACCTATCGCCAATATGGTAAATGGAGGACCTCAGAACGAGTATGCACGGTCAACATAACTTTATTACAACGGCTTTAATGCAATAACACTGACAAGATGTCTATAGCAACAATGGCGGCCAAACAGAGAATTACGATTGTTAGCGACCAAAGGAGGCGCAAAGACCGAAGTACTAATCACCTAGGCTAGCATTTGTTTTTAACTATGCCTTATACTTTATAATTCCATCATTAAATAACCAGTAGATGGGTATTTCTTCTAAATTGCTGGCCAAAGGCAAAGCGATTTATTCTTCTTCAAAATACAATATATTAGAATGTATTATGTTACTCTGAAAGTGTTTTAAAAACATTGCCAACCCGTGAACTGAACAATGGCAAGATCTGCCATATCACGCGGACATGCCTCTGAAGTTCATCACCATTGTGCAGGTAAAGTTGCTAGTCACAGCCAGCCATTCTTCACAATGCGTTCATTACTCGTGAGTACTATTTGCGAATACTACAAAAACTGACCACCACAGCTGGTGCCTAGACAACATTTTTTCTTCAAAATCATACAATTATTTAACAAAAATATAGCACCATTTAGCAATTCCTAAGCACCCCTTAATTATGTATGCACCGACAATCTCTAAGGGCGAGGGACACCCTCCTTAGATAAATTCCCGCAGGACACAGATCATACCACCAGCTCATGCCTTTACTTTTCATAAGCTGTTGACGCCCATGGTATCAGATCACTTTAACTTTGTTGGAAGAATTCGGTCTTGTAAGTTATTAACTTATGTGATATTTTTCGGGGGCTCCTTTGTTTGGGGAAAACCATTTGCACTTGAAAACGACTTTATCACCAATTTTTGAGGACGGAGGATTCGCCACCATGGCTATACGTTAAAGACAACCTCCCAACCATAGAGTCGGTTTCAAGTCGCTTTAGCAACGTAATTAACCGTGTATCGTAGGACTGTGGACTTCACTGGCGGCGAATTCCATGTAGTAACTACAAGCGCATTTTGTGTATTTGGGTTGTAAAGTTGTAGCAATCAGAGTTTAAATTAATGTATGAATTTATTGAAATATCAAGTTTATTTAAATTGTAAATGTGTCACAGTCATTGTGGTTTTGTAATAA
This sequence comes from Zoroaster sp. YZ-2022, assembly GCA_029582265.1. Taxonomy (NCBI): domain Eukaryota; kingdom Metazoa; phylum Echinodermata; class Asteroidea; order Forcipulatida; family Zoroasteridae; genus Zoroaster; species Zoroaster sp. YZ-2022. The sequence goes on from CM055819.1 coordinate 23,479,124, forward strand.
ACCTTTCTTTCACAAGAACCCTGATTTCCCTTTCTGAATGCACCATATTTATGTATATGTGTGGTTCGGTGGTGGTGTTGGTGGTTCACTGTAGTCAAAAAAGACAAAAATACTTAAATAAATAAACAATTCACTCGGGGGAACATTATAAATCATCTCCCCGAAGATGATCAGAGCATACTGATCGAAACGTCGAGTTGTAACCTCCAAAAAGCAGTATTATAACTCCTATAATAATTTTTGTTATGATTTTTGAATATTTTTTATTTAGCTCTATTGTTTAATTTCTTATGTGAGTGACTTAAAATGTAATTATATATAGTGTAACACCAATTGGTAATTTCACCAATTACAAAACTACTGAATAATACTGAATAGAGACTGTACCAAACATTGCAGAAATTACTCGGTCTCCCGTTTTGACCTTTTGAGGAAACGTGACTATTTTTCCTCGTTATATTTTGAATGCAAACATATTCAGTTTAATGCATTTGGTTTCATAATTATATTGCAGTCCATGTCCATAAAATTTGCATATTTTATAGTTTATAGTAGTATGTGTTTGAAAATAAAAGGCAATATTTCTCCCCCTTAAGTCTTGATAGGTTGTCCAACGGATTCACATTTGCAGCAGTTAATCCGGTTGCATTTTAATTTCATAATTGTTACCCATCCTTTTAATTGAGGTATCGGACGGTCATGGATATAGTTTTGCAAACAAAAATAGTTGCAAAGAAAACAAAGTAAAGACAATATAGAAACCAGTTTGGAGATTTCTTTTGAATGTGACTGTTGCTCAACTGCTTCATTCATCCATCCAGTTACTAATTATTAATAATGTTTAATGTACACAATTGATCCTTCACGATAGTTAGAACACTGATCCAAACAAAGTATTAAAGTGAAACAGTCCATATGGAGACACGTTGTCAACCTTACTAAATAGGCCTGGAATAGTTCGATTATTGGAAGAGTTCTGCTTGTATCCGCGGTTTTGAACTGTTCGATTAATACCTGCAACTATTCAATGAATAATGACCACCACGATTAATTGCATATAATAATGTGTCGCGCTGTATAACTTGCGGTCTTGAACTGATCTCGATTTTTGAGGCCCTCGAAATGTTGAGGTCTCTGGACTCCGGGTCTCGAATAGTCTCGGAGTTGAGACCTTGATAGGTCCTACGTTACATGGTACTCCAGAATGAATTCGATTATTCGCCTGATTATTCGATTAACCGCTTTTGGAGTCAATCCTGTATCACCGGGAAGTTGTGGGCAGTACGAAAAGGTCTTACTAACAGAACAAATATATATTACTGAGTCTGTTGTTGTTTCCTCTTTATTTCTTGCAAAAATTGTACTCGAAATAATAGAATTTGTACGTTAAAATCCAATGGGCGAAATGTTTGTCATTGCTTTGGTAAAGCTAAAACAGTAAGCAATTTATATTGATGGTTACAAGTTCATCCCAAACCGACAGAAGGAAGTCCACCAAACGTAATAAAATGAACGCGATCGACTTGTATTTATGTCGTCGTTAAGAGTAATGCCAGTCTGTTAACGGTCAACTCTGTTTCGCAAATCGACACAGACGAAACAAAAAAATCACCAGTGTAAGCAGTGTTTTTAACTCATAGACGTTATTTGTTGTTCACAAAAATACAACGCATCCACAGTGTACCCACACTATGCTTAAAAAACCTTCAGCACGGGTCCTTTCCGGGGCCC
>CM055819.1:23481354-23503191 GCA_029582265.1 Zoroaster sp. YZ-2022
AAATTTTCCCGGGGAAAGGGTTAAAAAAGACCCCGATACCCCCCAAAAAAAAAAGAAAAGAAAAGGAAAAACCCGTACCCCCTGCCCCCCCACCACCCTGTGCCCCCACTGAAAAGTCCTGGCTACGCCGCTGGTTGTGATCTAGTACAGTTTTATTTTGTAATCGATAGGGCCTACTGCTGCACTCCATCAAACCAATATAACCGAAATACAAACAGATGAAGCTTTTAACTGAAACTTATTGGTGTGAACATTATCATGGTAATCTTGAAATATTTCTGCTTGAGAAGCTCTCATGTTAAGTCGACTAATCGAAATAGTTTGCCAATGAAATTTCGTCTTCCCTAGACGTTAATTCCACTTTAAAAGAATGCATATGAGAATTTTTAATGCAATTTCAATGTTTGTCGTCAGACCCACGTGCCGATTTGTTAGACCTCTCTTAGCCACCATACTTTGTAAATGGGAAATTTGGTCCCCGCGTATGTAATGTATCATATATTTCCCCGTTGGCAAATCAATCAATCAATCAATCAATCAATCAATCAATACTCGGCAATTATGTGTCTCAACAGGTACGGCGTGCCATATGTGCATAATCTGAGTACATTTGCATCGTTCTGCAGATTATGTCGTATCAAAAAGGTCCGTTTCTCCATGGTTTTCCAGAGACTGTTCTAACCGCTCCTTTTTATTTAACCTGTACAAACATGTCTTCAGTTTGAAGACATGTTTTGATTATAATACTGACAAGCCTACCCACATAAAGAGTATAAAACATATTATAGGCTACGTTGAGTATTCCTAAAATGTTAAAGTAGTGTACACCATTGCTAATTACCCAATTACAAATTTGCTGAATAACATTTTGAGAAAAGTTACTGTGAATGTATATTACAAATTTGAAATGATCACGGCCATGATCCATTTTCCACGTTATAGAATGAATGCAAATTATTTTCAGTCCATTACATTGATGCATGACACTCGTAATATAGTTTGCAAACAAAGTGGTTGCAAAGAAAACAAGAAAAAGGCAATATTCCTCCCTAGAATTGATGTGCTGTCAACTGATTATCAAGCTATTTATAATTATTGAAGTGCACAATCTTCCACGATACGGCAGACCTAGTTAGACCCAACCAGTAATAAACTGAAACGGCATGGAGACTGACCACACTGACTGATCAACTACAAAATCAAAGATGGCTGACATCACTGTCGTTGTACACATAATTAGGTCTTGTCAGGCGTCCTTTTACACAACACTACGTTTGTAGTACAACATCCCTAGCCTTGAGATCAAGGTCAGATCACGTAGACTGAGCAACTCAATCATCAAAGATGGCTGATGATGATACCAAGATTAATCTGTTTTTTTCAGAGTGTGTTTGCAATAGTACCGGTAGGTATTCTGGGATTTATTGGAAACGTTTTTTGTATGCGTGACTATGAGGGCGCCATCACATACGATACAAGAGTTCGCGGAGGACATTTTGTATTAATTGTGTAAGCATTGGGCGCCATTTTATATGGATGGCAATCAGTGACCAACACTTTAAATATGTTTAGCAAGAGATTCTTATGAAAATTAAACATTTTACACTGGAGATATTTAATATTAATATATCTTTTTAAAGTATTTTGATTTTATCAGTGGTTAACCATTCGCGTGATCTGCTGGCTCCATTCTAGTAATAACGGTTACCAGGGAAATGTTATCGCTGTGAAAAATGACCGCTAAGATCTCCTTTTTTCAGGTAGAAAAACTCTTCATACTTAATGAAAAGTGAAGCAAGAGGTTAAAGAACATAGGAAAAGGTATGAGATTTGAAATTAATGGAAGAGAGGGTGGAATTGAGCAGTGAGAATGTCCGGTTTGCATATAAAAATGACTTTATTTAATCATTCAAGCGACGCCACCGTGACGTACTGTTGTGATATGTTTGTATAGTAAAGAAGTAAAGATGTAAATGGAACCGCGTAAAACCCGGAGCTGAAGAACATTTCGCCGCTAGAGGGATACGATTAATTAATCAATACACCCAGAGGTTCTAACGGTCACTGTTAGAACCTCTGGGTGTATTGATTAATTAATGTGATTCTTTAATTAATAAAACAGGTAACATCATAATATCTTGTACTATTCCCTCTGTCCTGTCTGTCCCCCGCGTAGGTGAGAGAGGGTACAGTGGCTAGTCATGTGCATTTGACGGTACATTTCAACTCAACGGGCCTGTACCACCGGTCTTAGTTCTTCTGAAAGAAGCATTCACTGGGTGACCACCGAGGGAATAATTAGTTTGGGGGTATTTTGGTAAATCTGCCACAATATTATAGCATCCATAACCTTTCAGCTTCAGTAACTGATCTAACAAGTAACACACTGAGATCAAGATCTGATCACGTAGACTGAGCAACTGAATCATCAAATACATGGCTGGTGATGATTTCAAGATTTTGAAAACATTAACATCTATGGTGAGCAGATGTGATCGATGGAGACAAACAAATCAAGTTGGTGCAGCAATACAAACACAATGATTGTCCATTGCTTTTAACTACAAGTAATTACAAGTTCAACTACAGCCAGTGCAACTAATTTGGTTCATGATCAAGCCTCGAAATTGTTTGTTTTTGTCACTTACCCACCCTTTACCCACCCTTATATTTTCACTTACCCATTTGCAAAAGTCACTTACCCGATTTCAGTGTCTGACCATGTTGTTATGGGACATGACATAAAAACATGGATCCACTTACCCAGCAACTTACCCACTTTTTAAAATCACTTTCCGCCTAAAAAATCCACTTACCTCCGGTAAGTGGGAATTTCGAGGCTTGTGCACGACACTTATAAAAAATAGTTGCCAAACAAAAGAGATGGCCAACGAAAACAAGAAAAATTCGTCCCTGGGCTTCATGTGCTGTCAACTGATTAACAAGCTTTTAATAGTAACTTACAAATAATTTGGTTTTAATCTGACTGTGAGCTGTCATTTTGTCAGTTGCTTGATGTGAAATATTTTTTAAATACACAAACCTGTACCTGATATACAGCATCCATACAGCTTGTAGCTCCAGACAATGATCTAACCAGCCACAGACTGAGAAGAAGAAGAACTGCCCAGCTAGATTTTCAAAGATGGCAGATATCGAGACAAACACATCCTTTCGTATTGTGATTGTAATAGTAGGGAGTCTGGGATTTATTGGAAACATTCTTGTTTGTGTGACTATATGTTATGCGAAGACACTGCACAATGTCACCAATTTCATGATTCTGAACTTAGCCATCGCAGATGCATTGGTTTCTTTGTGCAATCCTCTAGAACCATTGATAACTTCGTATTTGGGAGATAATGCTTCTTTGAGCAACACAACATGTTCCCATGAGTTGCTTTTTCGGCAGACCAGTACATGGACTTACCTTTTCTTTATCAACTGCTTCTCTGCCCACTCTGTACTTAGCCTCACACTGGCAAATTATGAACGATTTATTGGAATCAACCGACCTTTGCTGTATCCAAACTACTTCACGAGAAGAAAGATCACCCTGTTATTACTTGCTGTTTGGATTATTCCACCTGTTGTGGAATTGCCTCGTACAGTTTATGTCATCATCAAGTACCAATTAGACAATTGCTCACAAGAAGATACTGCAGGCTCAACAATATTTGCCATTACATCACTGATGTTGATGCTTCTACCGGTTGTAGCTACAATTTGGATGTACATCAGAATCCTTGTCAACCTCAAACAAGGAGCTAGAAACCTAGAAGAGCAAGGAATCCAGGGACCAGCTCAACAGCTGTATCAAGCTCACAAGAAAGTAACTAGTGCACTTGCTATTGTCACCACGGCTTTCTTAATTCTTGTGTTGCCTGGAGCAACTTGGGTATTGATCAATTAATTTGTAGGGTATATGATTCCTCACAGCAACAATGAATTCATGTGGAGTTTATTTTCGTTCTTATCATTGGTGAATTCTGCTATAAACCCAGTCTTGTATGGATTCAAATATGAACAGCTTCGGAAAGCATTCAAGTCTATGGTGTGCAGATGTGTGCGATGGAGACAACCAAATCAAGTTGGTCAAGAAATACAAACAGATGGACCTTAAGTAACAATCACTATATAATTGGCAATGTCTATTCAATACAAGTTCTAACATTAAGTTGATAACATTGAAAGCTCGTATACACAAAAACATAAATGATCACAGTTTTAAATAAAACTTACATGCAGTAAAGTTGACGATGGTATGAATCATCCTTTGAAATATTTCTATTTGATAAGCTATCGATACAGTACAACTAATAAAAAAAAGGTCAATTTTTGTCTGTCGTAGAAGAAATTCCACCAAGGTTCGAATACGCAAGAACTGAATGCATTTTCAATGTTTGTTGTTAATAACACGATAAAACAATCCGAATTTTTCACAGGCTGTTTTTTGCTTAGATAATAATCATTTAATTCTGATAGAATATGAATTCATTTACAGACATTTTACCAAACATGTGTACTGGATTTAAAGGTTTGCTGAATAGATAATCATTTTGTGGTAGATTGACAGATTGTTGAAACAACTTTTTATTTATTTATTTTGTTTTTGTAAATTTGGATGTAGATATATAATATATAAATTATATGAACACTTTTCAGGCGGGGACATACGTCACTCCCTCGAATAAGGTTTCAGTGGGAGATTTGTTTTATTCATACGCGTTGTGCTGGGAGATTTACGTTGATTAACAATGGCTCAAGAAGCGTAAATCTCTGGATATAAATACGTAAGAGAATGCCGAGGGAGTGTTTTTTGAGAGACTGAAATGGTGGGAGAGAGTGCGGTAGCACCGAGACATTTTTTTCTGGTGATAGCTGTAAAACATGATTTAAGCGTCAGTTGACGAAGCTGTAAGAGTAGTTGGAGGTAGCCAAACGTTTTTCAGTAGCTGAAACTAGTAAAATTTGCAGTCACGAACTGTAAAACGACATTTACCCCGTATTTATGCCCAGTCACGATTTACTAATATTTAGTGGAACGAATTGGTGTTATTTTAAAACTCGTATCCATTCAAGATCATAGCCAAACTCCTGATCATATTCTCCTTATTTAAACCTATTATGTAAATTGGTAGCGGATTATTATTGAAGGCGTGTATTTCCTGAAAGAATTTACAATTAGTATATTCATCCCTAGACTTCATGTGCTGTCAACTGATTAACAAGCTTTAGAAACTATTTGCATTTTAATTTCATAATTATTGCCAGTCCATTAAACTAAGGCATGGTAGTCATAATATAGTTTGCAAACAAAGTGGTTGCAAAGTAAACAAGAAACAAGCAATATTCCTCCCTGGACTTGATGTGCTGTCAACTGATTAACAAGCTTTACAAACCAGTTGGAGGCATCTTTTGCATTTGACTGTCATTCACGGGCGTAAATCCCAGGATATATAACGAAACATTTTGGCCCATGGGATGGTCCATACGATCATCCCCAGAAATTTTTCATTGGTAATAAATATTAAATAAGCAAATAATTCGTGCAAAAAAGGAGGAATTTCTTTTGTTCAAATATTTTTTTGTCTGTTTGCAAGTGATTTTTAAGCAGTGTTTGCTTTTATCCCCCTATTGAGCGACGTTCGAAATTCAGTAATTCGTTGTACGTGCAAACAAATATCAAATGATCCACCCACTTTTCGACACAGATTTACACCACTGCTGTCATCTGTCATTCATTCATCAGTGACTAACACAATCCTTCACGATACGACAGCCCTAGTGAGACACTGATCCAACCAGTAATAACTGAAACTGCATGGAGACTGATTACACTGACATCAGCGATGGCTGACACCATCGTTATACGCACATTTGTTTCTTGTTGAGCGATCTTTTACTCAACATAACATATGTGTAGTTTTTAACACCACAGTTTTTGCAGTGCAGTCTTGTATGGATTCAAATATGAACAGCTTCGGAAAGCATTTAAGTCTATGGTGTGCAGATGTGATCGATGGAGACAACCAAATCAAGTTGGTCCAGAAAATACAAACAGTTGAAGCTTAGTAACAATCACAATAATTTGGCACTGACTATTGAATAAAAATTATCGCATTTGAGTTAATAGGATTTAAAGCCTCTATCCACAAAATATCAGTATAGAATGCAGACATTGAAAGTAAACAACGTGGCTGTTACTTTAGATCAAGATAAAGCTGAAATACTTGCTAACCAATTTAGTAGTGGTTTCAACAAGGAAAAATCTAAAAAATTACCAACAATGTCAGACGACGTCTATTCAGACATGGCTGATATTACACTCTCCACAGATGGCGTTTTAAAACTCCTGGAATCCATCAAAGTTTCTAAGGCAACAGGTCCAGATCAATTGCCGACAGAGCTCTGAAAATAGCTTATGAACAAACTGCACCTATTATTGCTTCAATATTCCAACAATCGCTTGATACTGGGTCACTACCATTAGACTGGAAACAGGCTATTGTAACACCATTGTTTAAGAAAGGATCACCTTCTGACCCATGCACGGATTACCGCACGGGCAAACTGGGCACGTGCCCCGGGCCCAGGAGCCAATAGGGGCCCTTGGTTTTCCAAAAAAAAGAAAAAAAAGCATAGTACTATAGTAGTATTATGCGCGTGTATGGGCCCGTGGTGAATTTGTGCCCAGGGCCTGTGCTCATGATGATCCGTCCATGTTCTGACCCTGCCAACTATAGACCAATATCCCTGACTTCAACTTGCTGCAAGCTGTTAGAACATATTGTGGACAGTCAACTCATGTGTCATTTAGATCATCACCAGATACTAGCCGATAATCAACATGCCTTTCGAAGGGGCAGATCCTGTGAGAGCCAACTTATTTTAACCTTGCATGATCTAGCTCAAAATCATAATAAGCATATTACCACCGATGTTGCAGTCCTTGACTTTGGCGAAAGCCTTTGATGTCGTCTCTCATCAGAAACTACTTCACAAACACAACCTTTACGGAATACGGGGTACAAACTTGGATTGCATCATTCCTCACTAACCGTTTCCAACGTGTAGTTGCAATTGGAAATTTCTCCTCATGGCATACAGTAATGAGCGGTGTACCTCAAGGAACAATCTTGGGACCCCCACCTCTTCCTCCTAGTGTTCATAAATGATATCTGCAATGTGGTGGGCGGAGTAACAAGGCTGTTTGCAGATGACTGCTTAATCTACAGGAACATTGCCACTTTCATGGATGAGGAATTTTTCCAAAATGATCTCAACAACCTAACTAAATGGGCTGACACATGGGAATGAATTTCAACACAGCCAAATGTAAGACGATGCGCTTGTCTCGTAAACACAATCCCGGTGTAACATCCTACACAATGTTTTACTCCTCACTGAGTGAAACCACGAGCTTCACTTATCCGGGTGTAATCATTCAACAAAACCTCGGTTAGAAAAACCAAGTAAACCATGCAGTTACAAAAGCATCTGGGATACTCAACTTCATCAAGCGTAACTTCCACATGTGCTTAAAAACCGTCAAACTCTATGTCACATTAGTAAAATCACACCTTTAATATGGCTGCTTGGAACCCGTACAAAGCAAACCAAATTAAAGCCCTGGAAACGGTACAAAGAAGAGCTGCACGCTTTTTTGTGGTGACTATTCTAGAAGCAGGCAAGCAGCAGTGTTAGGTTGGGATACATTACAAAGAGAACATCAAATACACCAATTAACAACATTATACAAAATGATCAACCAAGTAATCAAAGCTGATCACAGTCATATTTTAATACCTAAACCTCAAAAGCCATGAAAGGGCAACAGTAAACAATTCAAAATATGCTGCATTTCATCCACAATCTACGAACAATCCTTTTGCCCAAGAACAACGAAACTATGGAATAATCTACAACAATCTCTTATAGACTCCAAAACTCATCATATTTTTAAGGATAATTGTAGTCGAGACTTAATCAACACCAATGCACAATTCACAGTTTAATAGACAACACTCTCCTGACCTCATTGTCAAGTTCCCCCGTGGAAGTTTTAGGAGGATATCATCCGAGTTCCGAACATAATGATCACAGTTTTACAACTCACAAGAGAATTTCACATGGTGTCACTGCAAACATTACTCTTACTTGTAGTAAAGTTGATGATTGTATCAAACATTCCTTGAAATGTTTCTGCTTGAGAATCTATCATTTTAATACAACTAATAAAACAAAAATTGCAGATGAATGATTTTTAGTGCAGCGAATTGGTGTTATTTTCAAATTGGTATCCTTTCAAGATCATAGCCAACCTAACGATCATATTTTCCTTGATTGAAACCTATTTTGTAAATTGGTAGCCATTTATTACTGAATGTGTGTATTTCCTGAAAGAATTTATGCGTATTAGTTATTCAGTGTGTATCAGACATGGGCGTCAACAGGTGGGGGACGGGGGGGACATGTCCCCCCCACTTTTGAAAGTGGGGGGGGATATCATATCGTTTGTCCCCCCCACTTTTCAGAACAATAATTTAAAAAAATGGCAGGCATATGTTCGATTTTTTGTATCAATTGCGTAAAAGAGTGATGGTGCAATCCCATTCAGTGACACTCCATCTTTGTTGACTTGTATTTGTTTTTCAATATGCATTTGTCATACAAAATTGAAATACAGTAGATCCATATCTGACTATTACCAAAATTTGTCCATTTGACAATAAATATGTTGTGGGAATAGTAGGCCTTTGGTTTGAAGGTACCAATAATAACCGATGGGTCAGAATTGGGAGATGTGTCGAAGAGACAGGATATTTTTATATCCTTTAGTAGCAATAGCTAAGCTTTCATGCCTTACTCGGCAATCATCAGTTGCAAGTAGTGGTTCCGAAGAGCCGGGTTGTCTCCTGTCTTGTAAGACATAGGAATTATGTTTTTATCAAACAGTTGGAATGTCTCCGTTTTATTTGAGTGAGAGAGTTCGTTGTTTTTATGTGATTTGTTCCTCTAATAAGGAAAGCAAAATATTGAGGCCTTTCTGAATGCAACAAAGGGTTGTTTCGGAAGTATTTCCGAGAGTTGTGGGTTTTGTTGTATCAGCGGCCAGTGTTTGTTTATTGTTTGATTCACATCGTTGTGGTTAACGAACGGATTATAGGTGGTTGAGAAAACAAGTGGTACTTCCATGTTTTGTATACCTTTTGGTTTACCTTGTGAATGAGTTTGGCTTGGTTTGCTAGTAGGTTTTTTGGAAGTTTAGTTATGCATTGGTTATGCAATTCTCAATCTTTTTTTGGAAGATATTGATACAGCAGCGTCTTAACCACCTCATGATCTGCCATGTACATCGCGATAGGCTGGCAACACTAAGCCCGCAGAATATTAGTGCAGAAGAGTTTGTCAGATCAGTAGACAGTCGTACACAGATTTTTGGCAAATTCTAACTCAGGTAATGAGGTATATCTTCATCGCTAACTTACTGCTGCCATTTCGATCTGAAAAGACTGAAAATAAAATGCTGGTAACTTGATGTAGAGCTTCAGTTTTGGTGAAAGACAACATTCATCAGTTTAACATTGAGATGACTCAGATGAGCATGTGAAATACTAACACAAATGTTGGGACAGGCAAAAAGTAGATATAATCTGAATTATTCGTGGAATTATAATAGAACTAGGACCTTTAATTCAGGAGCGGATGATCGCGGATCCAGGGGGGTCAGTTTTGTAGCATGATTAGTTTGAACAAATAGTATAAATTTCAATATTTTTTCTTCAAGAAATATACAATTATTTAACAAAATATAGCACCATTTAGCACCTAAGCACCCTTAATTATTATGCAAACAATCTCTAAGGGCAAGGACACCTCCTTAGATAACTCCCCAGGACACAGATCACTAATTGGGGCTCATGTCCCCCCACTTTTCATAAGCTGTTGACGCCCATGGTATCAGATCACTTTAACTTTGTTGGAAGAATTCGGTCTTGTAAGTTATTAACTTATGTGATATTTTCGGGCTCCCTTTGTTTGGGAAAACCATTTACTTGAAACGACTTATCACCAATTTTGGAGACGGAGGATTCGCCCACCATGGCTATACGTTAAAGACAACCCTCCAACCATAGAGTCGGTTCAAGTCGCCCCAACGTAATTAACCGTGTATCGTAGGACTGTAGACTTCCACTGGCGGTGAATTTATGTAGTAACTACAAGTGCATTTTTGTATTTTGGGTTGTAAAGTTGTAAATCAGAGTTTAAATTAATGTATGAATTTATTGAAATATCGTTTATTTAATTGTAATTGTGTCACAGTCATTGTGGTTTTGTAATAAACCTTCTTCACAAGAACCTGATTTCCCTTTCTGAATGCACCATATTTATTGTATGTGTGGTTCGGTGGTGGTGTTGGTGGTTCACTGCAGTCAAAAAAGACAAAAATACTTAAATAAATAACAATCTACTTGAAGACATTATAAATCATCTCCTGAAGACGATCAGAGCATACTGATCGAAACGTCGAGTTGTAACCTCCAAAAGCAGTATAACTCCTATAATAATTTTGTTATGATTTTTGAATATTTTTTATTTAGCTCTATTGTTTAATTTCTTATGTGAGTGACTTAAAAAACAATTATATATAGTGTACACCAATTGGTAATTACCCAATTACAAAACTACTGAATAATACTGAATAGAGACTGTACCAAACATTACGAGAAATTACTCGGTCTGCCGTGCTGACCTTTTGAGGAAACGTAACTATTTTCCTCGTTAGATTGAATGTAAACATATCTTAATGCATTTTAGTTTCATAATTATTACCAGTCCATAAAATTTATATTTTATAGTTTATAGTATAGTTTGAAAATAAAGGCAATATTTCTCCCTAGTCTTGATGTGCTGTCAACGGATTCACATTTGCAGTTAATCCGGTTGCATTTTAATTTCATAATTGTTACCCATCCTTTTAATTGAGGCACGACGGTCATGATATAGTTTGCAAACAAAATAGTTGCAAAGAAAACAAGAAAAAGACAATATAGAAACCAGTTGGAGATTTCTTTTGAATGTGACTGTCAACTGTCATTCATCCATCAGTTATTAATTATTAATAATGTTTAACGTACACAATCGATCCTTCACGATAGTTAGACACTGATCCAACAAGTATTAAAGTGAAACTACATGGAGACTGCGTTGTCAACCTTACTAAATAGGCCTGGAATAGTTCGATTATTGGAATATTCGCTTGTATCCGCGGTTTTTGAGCTATTCGATTAATACCTGCAACTATTCACGAATAATGACCATTCACGATTAATTGCATATAATAATGTATTGCGCTGTATAACTTGCGGTCTTGAACTGGTCTCGATTTTGAGGTCTCGAAATGTTGAGGTCTCGGACTCGGGTCTCGAATAGTCTCGGAGTTGAGACCTTGATGAGACCCGTTAAGTACGGTACTCCAGAATGAATTCGATTATTCGATTATTCGATTAACCGCTTTTGGAGTCAATCCTGTATCACGGGGTTGTAAGTACGAAAAGGTTCAGACAACAGACAAATACATACATTGAGTCTGTTGTTGTTTCCTCTTTATTTCTTGCAAATTGTACTCGAAATAATAGAATTTGTACGTTAAAAATCCAATGGGCGTCAAGTTTGTCATTGCTTTGGCAGCGCCAGCACAGTAAGCAATTTATATTGATGGTTACGTTCATCCCAAATCGACAGAAGGAAGTCCACCTAAACGTAATAAAAATGAACGCGATCGACTTGTATTTATGTCGTCGTTAAGAGTAATGCCAGTCTGTTAACGGTCAACCCTGTTACTTCAAATCGATACAGACGAAACAAAAAAATCACCAGTGTAAGCAGTGTTTTTAACTCATAGACGTTATTTGTTGTTCACAAAAATACAACGCATCCACAGTGTACCCCGCACTATGCTTAAAAAGCCTTCGAAGCACGTGGTGCCTGTGCCCGGGGCCCCTGTATGAACTGATGTTGTACTATGAATTTTTGCTGTGGGAATTTGGCAAGTTTGCATGCCATTGTGATTGACATACACTCACCATAAATTGCAATCTTTATTGGACAAGCTTTTCCTGGCAACTAAATGGGGCGTGGCAAACAATAACTTCAAGCAATAATAAGTGGGTCAACTGAATTTATCATCACTACTCATTACCTCATCAGTAAACGTCTCTGGATATGCTACGCCACCGTGTGGTGATTGGATAGATTTGCGTAGTTGCTATTTTATTATTTTTTTCATTGGCTGTTTGATTATGACTATATTCATATGTTGCATATTCATGATTCAGGGATCGAGGTTTCACTGTAGTTTCACTGGTGCCCGTCATTGAAAAAGAAGTACATTTGGTAGGGCAGGAATCATAGAATCGCTGTTTGGCGCCTCTATTCATATTACGTGACGGGTTTTATGTGATTTTCAGTGATTTATGTGCATTTCAGTGCATGCGCGTGATAGTAAACATGCTGACATGTAAACAATGTGTTCGGTGTAAGACTGTACACGAAATTTGGATTATAACTTATATTCCTCGGACCACTAAAATATGACATGACAATGACCAGACCGTTTTCACTATGAACAATGAAGGTACTCAAATAATGGAGCGTATCGGGTGGAAAAAATGTGCTCGGTAATTATGGCAGCATATTGGCCATAAATCTTTGCATATTGGGCCGATACGCTAGCTTAGAACCTATCGCCAATATGGTAAATGGAGGACTCCCAGAACGAGTATGCACGGTCAAATATAACTCTTATTACAACGGCTTTAATGCAATAACACTGACAAGATGTCTATAGCAACAATGGCGGCCAAACAGAGAACTACGAGCGAAGCGACCAAAGGAGGGCGCAAGACCGAAGTACTAATCACCTAGGCTAGCATTTGTTTTTAACTATGCCTTATACTTTATAATTCCCATCATTAAATAACCAGTAGATGGGTATTTCTTCTAAAATTGCTGGCCAAGGCAAAGTGATTTATTCTTCTTCATATAAAATACAATATATTAGAATGTATTATGTTACTCTGAAGTGTTTTAAACATTGCCAACCCGTGAACTGAACAATGGCAAGACTGTTACATATCACGCGGCATGCCTCTGAAGCTATCACCATTCAGCAGGTAAAAGTTGCTACAGTCACAGCCAGCCATTCTTCAAATGCGTTCATTACTCGTGAGTACTATTTGCGAATACTACAAAGCTGACCACTACTAGCGGTGCCTAGACAACATTTTTTCTTCAAGAAATATACAATTATTTAACAAAATATAGCACCATTTAGCACCTAAGCACCCTTAATTATTATGCAAACAATCTCTAAGGGCAAGGGGACACCCCCTCCCCTTAGATAACTCCCCAGGACACAGATCACTAATTGGGGCTCATGTGCCCCCCACTTTTCATAAGCTGTTGACGCCCATGGTATCAGATCACTTTAACTTTGTTGGAAGAATTCGGTCTTGTAAGTTATTAACTTATGTGATATTTTTCGGGGCTCCCTTTGTTTGGGAAAACCATTTACTTGAAACGACTTATCACCAATTTTGGAGACGGAGGATTCGCCCACCATGGCTATACGTTAAAGACAACCCTCCAACCATAGAGTCGGTTCAAGTCGCCCCAACGTAATTAACCGTGTATCGTAGGACTGTAGACTTCCACTGGCGGTGAATTTATGTAGTAACTACAAGTGCATTTTTGTATTTTGGGTTGTAAAGTTGTAAATCAGAGTTTAAATTAATGTATGAATTTATTGAAATATCGTTTATTTAATTGTAATTGTATCACAGTCACTGTGGTTTTGTAATAAACCTTCTTCACAAGAACCTGATTTCCCTTTCTGAATGCACCATATTTATTTTATGTGTGGTTCAGTGGTGGTGTTGGTGGTTCACTGCAGTCAAAAAAGACAAAAATACTTAAATAAATAACAATCTACTTGAAGACATAAATCATCTCCTGAAGACGATCAGAGCATACTGATCGAAACGTCGAGTTGTAACCTCCAAAAGCAGTATGACTCCTATAATAATTTTGTTATGATTTTTGAATATTTTTTATTTAGCTCTATAGTTTAATTTATTATGTGAGTGACTTAAAAAACAATTATATATAGTGTACACCAATTGGTAATTACCCAATTACAAAACTACTGAATAATACTGAATAGAGACTGTACCAAACATTACGAGAAATTACTCGGTCTGCCGTGCTGACCTTTTGAGGAAACGTGACTATTTTCCTCGTTAGATTGAATGTAAACATATCTTAATGCATTTTAGTTTCATAATTAATACCAGTCCATAAAATTTATATTTTATAGTTTATAGTATAGTTTGAAAATAAAGGCAATATTTCTCCCTAGTCTTGATGTGCTGTCAACGGATTCACATTTGCAGTTAATCCGGTTGCATTTTAATTTCATAATTGTTACCCATCCTTTTAATTGAGGCACGACGGTCATGATATAGTTTGCAAACAAAATAGTTGCAAAGAAAACAAGAAAAAGACAATATAGAAACCAGTTGGAGATTTCTTTTGAATGTGACTGTCAACTGTCATTCATCCATCAGTTACTAATTATTAATAATGTTTAATGTACACAATCGATCCTTCACGATAGTTAGACACTGATCCAACAAGTATTAAAGTGAAACTACATGGAGACTGCGTTGTCAACCTTACTAAATAGGCCTGGAATAGTTCGATTATTGGAATATTCGCTTGTATCCGCGGTTTTTGAGCTATTCGATTAATACCTGCAACTATTCACGAATAATGACCATTCACGATTAATTGCATATAATAATGTATTGCGCTGTATAACTTGCGGTCTTGAACTGGTCTCGATTTTGAGGTCTCGAAATGTTGAGGTCTCGGACTCGGGTCTCGAATAGTCTCGGAGTTGAGACCTTGATGAGACCCGTTAAGTACGGTACTCCAGAATGAATTCGATTATTCGATTATTCGATTAACCGCTTTTGGAGTCAATCCTGTATCACGGGGTTGTAAGTACGAAAAGGTTCAGACAACAGACAAATACATACATTGAGTCTGTTGTTGTTTCCTCTTTATTTCTTGCAAAATTGTACTCGAAATAATAGAATTTGTACGTTAAAATCCAATGGGCGTCAAGTTTGTCATTGCTTTGGCAGCGCCAGCACAGTAAGCAATTTATATTGATGGTTACGTTCATCCCAAATCGACAGAAGGAAGTCCACCTAAACGTAATAAAAATGAACGCGATCGACTTGTATTTATGTCGTCGTTAAGAGTAATGCCAGTCTGTTAACGGTCAACCCTGTTACTTCAAATCGATACAGACGAAACAAAAAAATCACCAGTGTAAGCAGTGTTTTTAACTCATAGACGTTATTTGTTGTTCACAAAAATACAACGCATCCACAGTGTACCCCGCACTATGCTTAAAAAGCCTTCGAAGCACGTGGTGCCTGTGCCCGGGGCCCCTGTATGAACTGATGTTGTACTATGAATTTTTGCTGTGGGAATTTGGCAAGTTTGCATGCCATTGTGATTGACATACACTCACCATAAATTGCAATCTTTATTGGACAAGCTTTTCCTGGCAACTAAATGGGGCGTGGCAAACAATAACTTCAAGCAATAATAAGTGGGTCAACTGAATTTATCATCACTACTCATTACCTCATCAGTAAACGTCTCTGGATATGCTACGCCACCGTGTGGTGATTGGATAGATTTGCGTAGTTGCTATTTTATTATTTTTTTCATTGGCTGTTTGATTATGACTATATTCATATGTTGCATATTCATGATTCAGGGATCGAGGTTTCACTGTAGTTTCACTGGTGCCCGTCATTGAAAAAGAAGTACATTTGGGTGTGGGCCAGGGAATCATAGAATCGCTGTTTGGCGCCTCTATTCATATTACGTGACGGGTTTTATGTGATTTTCAGTGATTTATGTGCATTTCAGTGCATGCGCGTGATAGTAAACATGCTGACATGTAAACAATGTGTTCGGTGTAAGACTGTACACGAAATTTGGATTATAACTTATATTCCTCGGACCACTAAAATATGACATGACAATGACCAGACCGTTTTCACTATGAACAATGAAGGTACTCAAATAATGGAGCGTATCGGGTGGAAAAAATGTGCTCGGTAATTATGGCAGCATATTGGCCATAAATCTTTGCATATCGGGCCGATACGCTAGCTTAGAACCTATCGCCAATATGGTAAATGGAGGACTCCCAGAACGAGTATGCACGGTCAAATATAACTCTTATTACAACGGCTTTAATGCAATAACACTGACAAGATGTCTATAGCAACAATGGCGGCCAAACAGAGAACTACGAGCGAAGCGACCAAAGGAGGGCGCAAGACCGAAGTACTAATCACCTAGGCTAGCATTTGTTTTTAACTATGCCTTATACTTTATAATTCCCATCATTAAATAACCAGTAGATGGGTATTTCTTCTAAAATTGCTGGCCAAGGCAAAGTGATTTATTCTTCTTCATATAAAATACAATATATTAGAATGTATTATGTTACTCTGAAGTGTTTTAAACATTGCCAACCCGTGAACTGAACAATGGCAAGACTGTTACATATCACGCGGCATGCCTCTGAAGCTATCACCATTCAGCAGGTAAAAGTTGCTACAGTCACAGCCAGCCATTCTTCAAATGCGTTCATTACTCGTGAGTACTATTTGCGAATACTACAAAGCTGACCACTACTAGCGGTGCCTAGACAAAACAGTGCAACAGTCCGAGACCGAGGTCGAGACCGAGATCTTACAGCTCGAGACCAAGACCGAGACCGAGACCTCATTAAAATAAAATAAATAAATACATTAACACTAACATTAACAAAAATAGTTTAAAGAACACTGGAAAAAAATGCCTGAGAATAACTTGATGTCCTTTCCCCCACATTTTGGGAAACATTTGAAAAGTGTATGATGCGCTATATTTGTAATTTATAAACAATAAAATCATGAATTTTCAAGGAAAATTACACAGAAATTAAAATTAAATATATACATTTATTCACGGCATTTTCTTTTTAAAAGCTGCCAAAATAAGGAAGATGTTGTTCGATGAAAATCGACAGTTCTGATAGACATAGCAAGGACGTAGCAAGGGCATCGTCATTGGAGCGATTATTGCGCAATCACGGCAAGGCGGCAGAACTAAGAGACAGGTATGAATTGCCCTCTAGCATGTCAAACTTATCCCAAATGAATTTCAGTGTGTATCACTCAATGTTATTATTACAATCAATACGGTATATTAAGGGCACTATTTCTGAACAAGAAAAAGATTCTAAGCATATATATCTACTCTGAAAATGAAATCTTTCTTTTTGTTTAAACACTTGAACGGTGACATCTGTTTGAGCAATTAAGGTAATGCATTCAGAAAATTGCAGACATTTATTTTTGAATACATAAATACTGAATTTCTGCAGATTTTTTTGTAATGCGCCTTTCAATGTCACATCTGAATGGTGACATCTGTTTCTGAAACGTTAGCATTTTGCGGAATAATAGGTAATACAGTCAGAACATACTAGACGTCCAGTTATTTTTGAATCCTGCATATCTCCCCCAATGCATGGCTGATTCCACGTGTTAAACATACGTTTTCCCACATACAAAAGCTATTTGCTATGTCATTACCATATTATTTAAACAAAGGCTAACATAAATACCAGTACCTAATGCTGGTGATCGTACGTGTCTGTTGTATTGATGGCGACAAAATTATGGTTCAAGAGATACTATTGAGGTGTTCGAGCTATAGCGCGAACACCTCTTGTTATTGTTCGTTTTGCCAAATTCCAACTTTCACGGCAAGGAAAGGTGTGATATTGGCTCGGACCCGAGGACCCGGTTCCTGTATAACTCTCAATTTTTCCATGAACGAACTTATGGCATTGTACCACCGCGTATCAGGTACGTTCTGATCTTTTGGCACTTCCTAACAACAAAATATTCCTAAATCTGCCTTTGATTGTACTAAATCTTTCAAAATCCTGAAACGGAGACGAGGGTGTAGAGGATGGAAAAACATTAATGGACTAATACCTGTTCTTGTTTCAGATAGGACCTATTTGAAGTCACAAACGTTTCGTTTATCCCGGCCAAGAACATTGTTAAATATTCCAATAAAACGCGATCATGAGGAAGGATCTTTGTCAAAGTCCACTAGCTTACCTACCTTTTTTTTATGACCAATGACCAATCATTAGTCAACAAATTTGATGAGACTGAAATCACTTTTAACCAGCATGAAGTCAGCAATTGGTGTTATAACGGAATCCTGGTTTTCGCCAAATATTCTAGATAACCAACTGAACATCAACGGTTACAACTTAAGTGCTGTGACCATAAACGTGGTGGTGGTGTTGCGGTGTATACTAAAGAAGGGATTCCCGCCAGTAAAGCAGACATAGTTGTTCCTGAACAACTAGAGTGCTTATGGATTAAAGTGCGCCCCAGTAAACTACCCCGGGGAATTTCCTCAATTGTCATCTGTGCAGTTTACATCACAACAAACTCCCCATTTCAGCAATTGCTTGAAAACCACCTTCTGTGCATAGTCAGTTGACTATTTAAGAACGCGCTACCCAGATATTGGTATTGTAATTTTGGGGGATTTTAATTGTATGAACATTTTCCCAATTGTTAGGGGTAATGCTCTCTACCAAAACTTTTGGTTTTCATACACGTGGTAATGCTATTCTTGATCCTATGTTAACAAATCACACACATTATAACAAACCAATTTCTTTATCACCTATTGGTTGCAGTGACCATGTATGTGTTTTTTGGAAACCAAAAGGATGTTGTAAAATTAAGAATACCTTTAAAACCAAAGAGTTCCGACCATTTCATGACTCGGGTGTACGAGCTTTCGGGTTATGGATACAAAATAAAGATAGGAGTGAAGTATTAAGTTGTGTTGAAAAACAGGAAAAGATTGATGCCTTTTATAAGATGCTTGATATTGCTTTTGATTCATATTTTCCTGTAAAAAATAAGCATTCATCACATATATTAAAAAAAAATTGAGCGTCAAGCTGCCTTTGCCTCTAACAACCAACAAAAATGGCGTAAACTTAGAAATGTGGTTAAGAGGGAAATTGAGAAAGCAAAATTAAATTTGTATGCCAACCGTGTTAGGAATTTACAGCAAACTGATCCACGAAAATGGCACCAACAAATAAAAACTATAACTAACTAAAATAAAACTTAAGCTCAATTTGGACATACCGGGTATTGAGAAAAACGATTCTATAGGTAAATCTAATGCACTTAACACAATGTTTGCCAGTGTGTGAGATCATAGAGAAAGGATAGAGTTCATTTCTCTATGGTCAGATGTACTTGAACCATTAGATTATTTTTAAACTGTCTGCGTTTTTGCCTGTCAGTAAACCTGTGCCACGTTTGTACCCTTGGCATGCAGAGCTTAGACAACCTAAACCTGCTGAAGCAAGTGGTCCAGATAATTTTCCTTCTAAATTAGGAAACGAATTTGCTTACGAGTTATTCATGCAGTTGAAAGCACATTAAGACTTCTTTGTTCGCAAACTATATTTTGAGCGTCATGCACCAATTTAATGGACTGGCAATAATTATGAAATTAAATGCAACTGGTTTTTGAAGCTTCTTAATCAGTTGACAATACATCAAGTCTAGGGAGGAATATTGCCTTTTTTCTTTGCAACCATTTTGTTTGTAAACTATATCATGAACGTCATGCATCAATGCGGACTGGCAAAATTATGAAATTAAAATACATTCAGAATTGTTTGCATTCATTCTAACGAGGAAAGTAGTCACGTTTCCTCAAAAGGGGCAGCGTGTAAGACGGAATAATTTTTTTGGATGGTTAACTACCAAAGCTTTGGAGAAGTCCGTCAGGACCACCATTCCCAAGGTAATGGACCAGGTTAATAAGGCAATGTGAAGTTCACACCCCCTTAATATTTCCAAATTGACGAATATCAATTTGATCATTAATGTCTGTTTGAAACCAACGGGCAATAAAACCTTCTGCTACTTTAGCAAATATGGAGGTTAGTGAAACTGGTTGAAGCTTATCAATGATAGGTAGGAGTTGTTTAAGAATGGTACAACAACTGCTTTTGTCCATTGTTCTGGTACTTTCCTCCCTAAAAGAACTATTAAAATATCAGTAAGAGGCACGCTTTAAACAAGCTTTCGACACTGATTTACGCCACTGTTGGCATCTGTCATTCATTCATCAGTTACTATTTATAATGATTAAAGTACACAATCCTTACCGTACGACAGTTCTACTTAGACAATGATCTAATCAGTAAACTGCATGGGACTGATCACACTGACTGAGCAACTACATCATCAGAGATAGCTGATATCAATGTCGTTATACACACATTTCTTCTTGTTGCGTTCTCTTACACAACACAACGTTTATTTGTAGTGTAGCATCCCTAGCCTTGCAGCTTCATTAACCCTATCCATACCGCGGGCGCCAAATGGCACATATTTGTGGTCATTGTTCCAGACCAGGGGATACAAATGGCACCTTTGCAAACGTATTGTTTTACGACCGGCGGAGCTTATTGGTCCCAAGCCAAAATGCTTATTCGAACTTCACGACGGTCGCCCTCTATCGACGATTTAATTAATCCGCGCATAAGTAGCGTCCCCCCCCCCCAGCCAGCGCGTTATTCAAAAGAAAAAGTGGCTGCGGGATAGTGGCTGCCGAATCGAAACTTAATCATGGACAGCGATAGAAATGCTGCCATTTTGGCAGAGATATTTGATGATAGTGACTCGGAAATGGAGATCGACACGGAGAATGATGAAGGCAGCGATGATCAGGGTGATGATGAATCCTCAAGCGAAGGCGAAAAAGGACATTCGAGCGACGTGGATCCGCAGGATGAGGTATTTATATTGTGTAGGTCATGACCGTATAACATTAGTTAGGCATTACCCTTTTAACATCAGTTTTAATTGATTTTGGAGAATAGCTTCATTTAAGCTGTATGCAAACGAATTTAACATTGAGTGTAGATAAATGCCAGTTCTATTTTACGTATGCTCTTTTCCGCGTAATTTCATGTTTGACGAGATCGTGACTAAACTATTGCCCCCAACAAAAAACCACACCAAACATCTATACTCTAAATAAATGGCCGCCAATTTAAAGCCAAGATGGCCACCATTGGCGGCCAAGTTGGATTAAAAGATTTATCACGTGATGATGTTATTCATTTATGTATTCAAAATATAGAAGACGGCGTGTAACATGTTAATAAAGACGAAATATATGCAATTGCATTATTTTTGCATGACACTAAAAACAAATGGATATTTAATTACATTACAACTGTTGCCATGATAACTGTGGACCTTCCCCTAAATTAAAAATTATTGTATTACGAGATTATATAAAAGTCCCCAAAATTTCATCAATCTGGTCATCAAAAACAGCGGAAATAGTGCCAATTTTAGGCACACTTTTTTCATAAATTATACTGTGTGATAGACGAAAAGCACCTCATGCATTTTGTCTCTTCCCTTCCACCAGAAAATGCCAAATCCAGATGGAAGAAAACAGACTTCAGATCGGGTTGGAAAGAGATCAGTCATCTCAACAGGAAGCCGATGCAATTCACCGGAAGCTCTGGTCCTGCAGGTGACTTCTCAGGCCTTTCTGCAGTACAGGTATTCCAGTTGTTCTTCTGCAGTGCCGTCTGGGATCTGCTTGTAGACGAAACAA
>CM055819.1:23503691-23627206 GCA_029582265.1 Zoroaster sp. YZ-2022
CCCCATACATGTATCCGTTTGTGCATTATGTACAAAGATATTATGGAGAATTACTGTCGAATAAGGAAGCGACTTGGTCACATCAACTTTTCAGTGCATGTGTTTTGTACACAGATACAAATGCGCTATAAATGATGTCATGATGACGTCACAAGACATTGCAGGCCAAAAGGCACATCTACAATACCCCACAAATGTATAACTGAAAAAGTTTGATGATCGGGTGTATACTTCTTGAGATATGCTGTACACAAGATTGCCTAATTAAATATTCACGTGACTATAACTAAGCTAATTAATTAAGAATTTTAGTCTAATGACATTTAGAAACTAAGTCAAGGCATAAGCTTCCATATGGTATATGAGTTGACTCTTTCTGACAATGCTAAGAAGGCCATTTGCCGCGAAGAAAGTGCACGTGTTAATGCAATGGGGTTTTGGTGGAAATAAAGTATAATAAGAAAAAAATAAAAATCTTGACAGAAACAATAGCTGTTCCGACCTACCAGGTCGTAACAGCTAATAAAAATCTTGACAGAAACAATAGCTGTTCCGACTATCAGGTCGTAACAGCTAAAAATAATTGAACGAAAACAACAGGTAAAACTTGTAGCTTTCCATGGTGAGGAGGATAAGTAAGACTAATTGCGGTGACACCATGTGGAATTCTCAATTATTGAGTAGTAATTAGTTCTGAAAAGAACTGGAGGTACAATTCGACGTTTCGATCAGTGTGCTCTGATCGTCCTCAGGAGAACAATAGGCTTTCGGCGACCAGGCCGAAACCCTAATAAAAATGGGGTGTAATGTGCACCCCCATTAACCCACCGCCACCAATATTTTTTTGTTCCTTTGGATGTCCTAAACACGAAAAAAGGTTGCACTATACATGTATGTTCTGGCCCACTGTTATCTGTTGTTTGCCCTTACGCTGATAATTCTTGGAAGAAGATCAAACATCTCGCCATTACTCCATCATGCCTTCACATATTATCATGTAACTTGGTACAATTAATGTTCACTCATTTGCCGTCATGGTGACCTCATCGGTTCTCATGAAAGTGACCGGTAGAGGGCGCAATAATTATGCATATTTTAATTATTGGGATTTTCAGAAAAATATCTTATTATAAGTCATTCAGTTTTTATAGCTGTCACCATTTTTGGATTTTTTATATCTGGGGGCATTAATTTGGCCTTTATGTTTATTTATTAAGCTTAGTTGGACGTCCATATCACTACATACTGAATAATCTTTTATTTCTCGAATAATATGCTTTGATCTACATTAATCAAACTTAATCACTTGTTCCGCATCCCATCCCAAAATGTGGCTTCCCCTAACATGGGGACTGTTGTAATGTATGAGCCAAGGCATCTATCTGTCAGCAATTCATCTGCCATTCAAACTCAATGACACGCGTTTTATTTTTAGGAAGGGTTATCCAATGGAAGGTCACTTAGGGGAAGCCACATTTCGGGAGGGTAAGTTACATTTCAGGATGGAAAACCACATTTCGGGATGGGATGCGGAACATGTGCCGCAGTGCTGGCCCATATTCCAACACTGTTGTGAGGTTAATGTATCCTTTCAGGAGTTCCTTTTGGGAAGTTTCATATTGATTTGGTGCTCCCATACAGACTGGATCCACAATGAGGCTTCCTTGTAAAGGTGGACTCACCATCCCAAACAGGAAGCCTCTTCTTACAGACAAGGACCTAGTCAGCAATGAACCAGAAGATGTAGTACAACATAGAAGTAGTTTCCATGGAAACCAAAGATGTCATCTTGACAACATAAAAATAGTGAATAAAATTAAATAGATAATGTGATGTTGCAACACCTTTTATGTTACCAAAATGACGGAAATCAACTTTGTTTTGAATATCTTCTAAAATCCAACCTGTCATAAAGTCTTCAGCAACTTTGGCAAAAACTGGTCTCAATTTATCTATAGATGGAGGGTACTGTTTAGGAACAGGCACCACACAACCTATCTGCCATTGAAAGGGGAGTAAACCCTCTTGAAACGAACAATTTAAAATATTTGTTAGAGGCGTACTCAACTCATAGGCAAATTCTTTCACCAATTTGGGTGGGATCATATCTGGACCAGCTGCCTTTCCTAGAGTGGTCTTGCGGAGTTCCGCCAGAACAAGAAAGTTAAGGTCAAAGATAAATTTCTTCATGATTCCGATGATGCGTAAATAATTGTCCCAAATTTTAGTCTCGATTATTGTGAAAAAAGGATCCCAAATTCATGCAGTTCCAGATTCCAACACAATCGGTAAACATGTTCAGTTATGTAAAGCCAGAAATTGTCATATTGATAATGATTTTTTAAGTTGTTACTAGGTAAAAGTTTCCATGTGTTTCGGTTAAATTATTGTTTACATACGTGTCTAGCGCAGGCTCTAACACATCTAGGTATATTAATTAATTGATGATTTATGATGTCTCCATGTAGAATTGTTATTTATTTAAGTATTTTGTCTTTTACAGTGAACCACCAATACCACCACCTAACCACACATACAATAAATATGGTGCGTTCAGAAAGGGAAATCAGGTTCTTGTGTAGAAGGTTTATTACAAAGCCACAGTGACTGTGACACAATTACAATTAAATAAACGATATTTCAATAAATTCATATATGAAACTTTGATTTACAACTTTACAACCCAAAATACAAAAATGCACTTGTAATTACTACATAAATTCACCGCCATTGGAAGTCTACAGTCCGACGATACCCGGTGAGTTAAGTTGGGGGACTTGAACTGACTCTATGGCTGGAGGGTTGTCTTTAACGTATAGCCATGGTGGGCGAATCCTCCGTCTCCAAATTTTTTTTTTGTATGCAAGTCGCTCCACACAAGACCAATGGCCACTCCAAGGTGGGGGCTACTAAGTCATTGAGTTGTTACAACGACTCCACACTGAAGAAACCAGCCCCTCGCACCGAAACAAGACAAGTTAATAACCAGCCTCTTCACGGTGCGAATATGACTGGGAGGGTAACTGGTCCAGAACAAGGCAGTTGTTAAACTGCCTCTGCCCCTATAAGCAATTATGGTTAAGTGTCTTGCTCAAGGACACAAATGTCACGACTGTGATTCGAACCCACATTCTGCTGCTAACACCATAACTTGAGTCCGGTAAACTAGACCGTCCAATAAACTAGACTATATGGTAAGTCGTTTCAAGTAAATGGTTGTTCCCGAACAAAGGTAGCTCCGAAAAATAAGTTAATAACTAACAAGACTGAATTCTTGAAACAAATTTAAAGTGATTTTATACACAGTGAATAACTAATACACTTTCAGGAAATACACACCTTCAGTAATAAATGGCAACCAATTTACATGATCTTGAAAGGATACGAAAAAATTTGAAAATAAAACCAATTTGCTACACTAAAAATCATTCATCTGCAATTTTTAGTTTTATTAGTTGTACTAAAATGACCCGGCTAACATGCATACGTTTGGCCAACGTTGGCCAACGTAAGAATTTACAGTTGGCCCAACGTCGGCAGTTGACGTCGCCTTGACGTAAATTTTTCCATCGGGCCAACGTTGGGTTGACGTCGGGCCAACCCTGCCACAACGTCGGCACGTCCAACGTTCGTATGACGTATTAGTAAAACGTTAGGACAACATAATATTTTATGATTGGCCCAACGTCGGCAGTTGCCTTGACGTTTGTTTTCTCCATCGGGGCAACGTCGAAGACGTTATGCCAACGTTGTACCGACGACGGGTCAACCCCCGCCACAACGTTGGCACACGTTGGGCCAACGTATGTATGCTCGGCTGGGGAGACCTACACTGTAAACAAATTCCCGGTCAAACGTAGTGCAGCGGGTTTTAAAGGGGGACTGACATGGATTTAAATCAAACAGTTAACTATGTGATCGTTTTATTCTTTTATATCAGTAAAAGATCAATTAAATTTTTGTTTTGTGTTTTTATTATTTTTGAGAGTGTTATTTTACCATTGTAAAAATGCCCCCCACTTTTACGCCCTGCACGGCTGTTCGTCCCGTCACGAGCTGTTCGTGACGTCATGTCGGGAAGAGAAATTCGGCTCAAAACTCAGCTCAAAATGATCGCTGCACAAAACTATGTGAGCCGATGGACCTGACCACTTTACTCTTGTCAGTCGAACTTTGCTCGTCCAAATACGGCGATTTTTGGGTCACTTGGGAACAGATGAAGGCTAACACCGTCTTTGGTGGTGTTGCTGCATCGTGCAGAAACACATCTTCCCGGCATTTTATTAGTTCCGGAAACAAAAATCACGGAAGAAATGAAATCGACGCTACGTGTGTGAAACGTTTGTATGTACATGTACATCATGTACACATCGGATCTTCCCGACCTTACGTCACATATCTTATGCAAATGAAGCTTCCACCATGGGGCGGGGTTGCCTCCCCCAAACACTTCAAACATTGTTTTAAAATACTTGTACTCAGAAATCAATGATTAAATAGACACAGGTGGGTCTCAAAAACAATATTTTATTACAAAACGCCTTAAGTACACACACAATAAAGGATGTCAGTCCCCCTTTAAATATTTCCATCTATTCACGGGTACCGTATTTTCATAACTGGAAGTGAATCTACGGTTAACGTATTATTTGCGGTATTTAAGCAGTTAAGGTTGAAACGTCCACGGGATGCTGCATTTACTAATGGTGCCCTCACACCATAGCGATCACCAGTTGCGTATGGTTGCGAATAAAAAATAGTGGTCATAAGTTCCGAACGCAACTCACACGCAACTAATAGGTTTTATAGGTTTGAAGTACGCAACAAGCACGCAGGTGATCGCAGACACACGCAGAGTAAGTTCAGAAATTTTGAACATGTTCAATAATTCTCTGCGAATGCCTGCGATCAATTTATACGCAACAGGGACGCTACGCACGCAACACGATCGCAACACGATCGCAACAGGTACGCAACTCATAAGTTATGAACGCAGGTGATCGCAGGTCCAAATTTGAGGTATCTGGCCAGGTTTTGGTAGCGTACATGTTGCGAATGTGTTGCGTACCTGTTGCGATAATGTTGCGATCGTGTTGCGTGCCTGTTGCAATCCTGTTGCGTGTAGCGTACCCCCAACCTATTGTGCGTATTCCCAGCGTATCCCCAACCTATGCCCTGCGTATCCAACCTATTAGTTGCGTGTGAGTTGCGTGTTAGTTGCGTACTACATGCGTGTTGAGAAATGGTATAAATAGTGGGCCTTTTCTAGATCGGTGTCAGTTGTTGGTGGACCTCCGAGGTGACTCTTCGATGACCAAATCAGTACTGAAGAAAATACTGAATCGGCTCCGCTTTTATAGGTTTTTATCACGTGACCGATATTCGCAACTAGCACGCAACTAGCACGCAGGTCCAACGCAACTTGTAAGTTTTGAACGCAACTCAAACGCAACTCGTAAGTTCTACACGCAACTCACACGCAGGTGATCGCAGATATTGGGGGATCATAAGTTCAGTTCGCAACCCACACGCAACCCACACGCAACCCACACGCAACCCACACGCAACTCACACGCAACCCATAGGTTGAATAGGTTAGAAATTGACAAAATTGTTGATTTGGGTTGCGTTTGGTGCGTATAAAAATATTGCGTATAAAAATGATGAAAACGCTGACATGGGTCTCGGATGTATTGATAATATTGGGCACTGATGTCCCAAGTTCTTTGTTCAGTGTTAAAAAAGTTATGATATATTTAAGCTGAAAATGCGCATTAATTGTAAGTAAGACTAATTGCGGTAACACCATGTGGAATCTCAATTGAGTAGTAATTAGTTCTGAAAAGAACTGGAGGTACAACTCGACGTTTCGATCAGTATGCTCTGATCGTCCTCATGAGAATGCCGGACTCTGGAAAATGCTGCTGCTTAAGTAGACTCCTGGATATATTTAAGCTGAAAATGCGCATTAATTGTAGTCATTGTATACAAAAGTTGCATTGTGTGTTCCTTATATAGGCGTCCAAGTAGTACTAACTCGTCCAAACGTAATTTTAGGCAAGACCCGATCGACAGGACGGGTGGGTAGATGAGACTGTGAGTAGAAGATTTTTGGGACAGTAGGTGGCAGGAGACTGATGAGGTGTTTGTTATTGTTCGAAATTGACATTATTGTTTGCAGTATTATCTGTACAGATATTACTATAATAGTACAAAATTGCAACGAAGTGTTCGATGAAAACGAACACAGGGGTTTCGGCTACATGTATATCGATAATTATTGGGACACTGAGTTCTTTGTTTAAATTACGACATATTGAAATAAACTTAAAACGCATGAACTGTAATCATTGTACACACAAAATTTCATTGTTTGTCCTCTAGCTAGACGTTTGAGACAATTTGTATGTGGATAAATGCAAAGGATGCAACGAATCAAGTTAATGCCCTTCCATTAAATGTGTGCACCGATTCTCAAACGATTCAAACATACGAAAACAAAGAACATATCGTATTGTAGAATCAAATCAAAATCAAATCCACCACCGACAAGAGTTGAATGACAACAGAACGTGTACTATTTTTTATTGCTATCGTGATAAAGGGTGAGAAAAGATGGAAGTTTATATTGACAACATCATAATCTTCGCAGATTAGACTAAATGTTAATGAAATAGTATTTACTGACGTAATGATAACGTAATTGTTTTAGAAACTAAGTCACTTTATGGGCTTTCATATGGTGCATTTTTTGTATTTATGCAAAAATGCCAAATGCTAAGTATGGCAACTCGTGGGTCGAGTTTTGTTTAGGTCGAGTTTTCACAAGGGTCAAGATGTATTAACCCCACAGGGTCACACTATTTGTTTAGGTCGACTTGTCCGTTGTCGCCAATCTATACATCCCGCAGATTAGACTAAAATGTTAATAAAATAATATTTACTGACGGAATGATGAGGTAATTGGTTCTACAAACTCATATTACGTCATATTACGATCTTTCATGCTGCATGTTTTGTATGTATGCGAAAATGCGAAGTATGACAACGCGTGGGTCGAGTTTTGCGTAGGTCGAGTTGTCACAAGGCTCAAATGCTGTCGTGGATCCTAGTTGTTCGTGTCGAGATGTCACAAGGGTCGAGACGTCTTAACCCACCCCCGCAGCGTCACACTAAAATGTGAATAACATGATATTTACTGACGTTATGATGACGTACTTTGTTTTAAACACTAATTCACATTACGGGCTTTCATATGCCGCATGTTTTATATTGATGTGACGATGCTAAGTATGACATCATCCATCGACCACTTTCACGTGTTAAACCTATGGGGTTTTGGCGGAAACAAGCACAAAAATAATTGAACGAAAACAATAGCCTTTCGGCGACCATGCCGAAACCCTAATAAAAAGGGGGTCTAATGTGCACCCCCATTAACCCACCGCCACCAATATTTTTGTGTTCCTTTGGATGTCCTAAACACGAAAAAAGATGTTAACATTGACAAGTTTGGGTTGCACTACATGTTCTGTCCCACTGTTATCTGTTGTTTGCCCTTACGCTGATAATTCTTGGAAGAAGATCAAACATCTCGTCATTACTCCATCATGCCTTCACCTATTATCATGTAACTTGGTACAATTAATGTTCACTCATTTGCCGTCATGATGACCTCATTGGTTCTCATGAAAGTGACCGGTAGAGGGCGCTATAATTACACGAATATTATGCATATTTAAAGTATTGGGATTTTCAGAAAAATATCTCATTGTAAGTCATTCAGTTTTTATAGCTGCCACCATTTTTGGATTTTCTATATCTGGGGGCATTAATTTGGCCTTTATGTTCTTAAGCTTTAATAGTTGGACGTCCATATCACTATATACATACTGAATAATCTTTTATTTCTCGAATATGCTTTGACCTACATTAATCAAACTTAATCACTTGTTCCGCATCCCATCCCAAAATGTGGCTTCCCCTAACATGGGGACTGTTGTGATGTATGAGCCAAGGCATCTGCCTGTCAGCAATTCATCTGCCATCCAAACTCAGTGACACACGTTTTATTTTTAGGAAGGGTTATCCAATGGAAGGTCACTTAGGGGAAGCCACATTTCGGGAGGGGAAGTCACATTTCAGGATGGGATGCAGAACATGCGCCGCAGTGCTGGCCCATATTCCAACACTGTTGTGAGGTTAATGTATCCTTTCAGGAGTTCCTTTCGGGAAGTTTCATATTGATTTGGTGCTCCCATACAGACTGGATCCACAATGAGGCTTCCTTGTAAATGTGGACTCACCATCCCAAACAAGAAGCCTCTTCTTACAGACAAAGACCTCGTCAGCAATGAACCAGAAGATGTAGTACAACATAGAAGTAGTTTCCATGGAAACCAATGATGTCATCTTGACAACATATAAATGAACGTTTTATACCTCCAACCCCATAGGATTCTTGGCTGAAAAGGGTTAATATGAGCTTTAACATTGATCTCCAGAGACAACTTAACTCGAGATTTGCAAATTTATCCTTTGCTTTTTCTTACACGACAGTTGACATATCATATCCAGTTAAAAAATTAATGATACATTATCCCTATAGGTACTACAATGGCTAAAATTAAGAAATACTTTTAACCATTTATCCATTTGCACATAATCTTCATCCAAATACAGCGCCCTTTAGAGATAGTTTCCATGGCAACCAATGACGTCATCATGATAACATATAAATTAACATTTAATGTGTCAAGTTTTTATTTAATGTGAGTCAAAGCATGCCGGAGTAATGGAGGTTTATGCAATACCCTCCCACCTCAAATTCTAAGTATTCCCGGGTGAAATTGACATGGTGGCGGCTTAAACAATGAACTCCAGAGACCCCTTAACAAAATATTTTGTTGACAAATCCCAATAATTAAAATATGCACAAATACGTGCAATTATAGCGCCCTCTAGCAGTCCTTTTCATGAGAACTGATGACGTCATCATGACGGTATAATATATTATGACTGAACATTAATTGTACCAAGTTAACCCTTTCAATACCGAATTGTTTTGACCACGCAGCCCACTGAGGACCACATTGTTTGTACGGAGTGTACAGTCTAGAACCGAATTGTTTTGCAACCACGGCAGCTTCTGAAGACCCCACTTTTCAAGCTCAGTTTTCATAGTGAAGACAGTGTCGCAGAGAAAAAATTTGTGCATGCATTTTGTTACATATATAATTACCTTTCAAATGGTTACAACAAAAATATATTTCAATGCAATTTTGGTTGATTATATTATAATTTCTCTAAATTTGAAGTTTCAAAATATTTGAATCTAGAATTTTTATGTTATAACTTGACTACTCATGCACTTTCAAACTTGATTTTCACTATGAAGACTTAGATAAATGAAACAGGTTTGTGTGTGACATTTTTCACTCATTGTATACTCTTTCATATAACATCAAAATCAATTGTTTTTGGTATAAAACAAGCAACTTATTAAAAACTTTCCAGAGAGTTACAGTTTCCTATCTGATGAGCCTAATGGACTCCCAATTACACAATGTAAAATACACTGTGTGTGTTCATTGATGCGTGTGAGATTACACACACATACTGTACATGCACAGCTAATACACACAGTACATGTACATGTTACATTGTATAGTGGATAAACTACATGTTGCAGGCCCATGCTGATTGCATACACAATGTATGGAATCTCAGCCTTCTTTCATCTGTTTGTCAAGCAAGTATTTCCTGTCAGAAGCTTATGGTTACAAATCCAAATAATGGATAAAACATAGCGTATCCATATTCTGTGTACTTTCAAATGTAAAGGTTTATAAAAAAAATATGAACACACGACACTTTGCTCATAATATGAATATACTCAATTTATTGTTTTTTTCTTTGGCAAAGACAAGATTTTTCTTTCACAAGAAAAGAACATGAATACATCAAAAATAAGATATATTCTAGGGCACACATACAATTTGTGACCACCTCCACGGCCGCGCCGACCACCACGGACTCGCACACCACGCATCCCGCGGCACGCCATTCCCGGCGCGGTAGCCTGTCTTGCACTGCTTGGCCCGGGCAAATTGTCGTCAGATTCTGACGAAATATTTTCGGATTTTGGCTAGAATCTTCCTCGGAATCATTTGATTCATTCTCAGAATCACTATCAGCAAAAAGCTCATCCAGTAACTGAGCATTTCGCTCATCCATAGTGACAAAATGTTGGAAAAACTTTCGGAAAATTAGCGCATGTGAAAAATTTTGATCAGAGTTTTCTCAAAAGGTCATAATGGTGACCCCTATTGTTCTATACATCATTGGAAAGCTTATGATGTGTTCTTTTCAACTGTATAAAAATTAACAGCACAGGGCAGCAAATAAATTTAGTGGACCCTCTTGAACACCGGCACTGCTCTCGTCGACGAAAGTCGACGATGGTAAAGAAGCGTAGGTAGGTGCGCCGTCGACGAAAGTCGACGATGGTAAAGAAGCGTAGGTAGGTGCGCTGTCGACGAAAGTCGACAATGGTTTTATACCTCCAACCCCATAGGATTCTTGGCTGAAAAGGGCTAATATGAGCTTTAACATTGATCTCCAGAGACAACTTAACTCGAGATTTGCAAATTTATCCTTTGCTTTTTCTTACACGACAGTTGACATATCATATCCAGTTAAAAAATTAATGATACATTATCCCTATAGGTACTACAATGGCTAAAATTAAGAAATACTTTTAACCATTTATCCATTTGCACATAATCTTCATCCAAATACAGCGCCCTTTAGAGATAGTTTCCATGGCAACCAATGACGTCATCATGATGACATATAAATTAACATTTAATGTGTCAAGTTTTTATTTAATGTGAGTCAAAGCATGCCGGAGTAATGGAGGTTTATGCAATACCCTCCCACCTCAAATTCTAAGTATTCCCGGGTGAAATTGACATGATGGGGGCTTAAACAATGAACTCCAGAGACCCCTTAACAAAATATTTTGTTGACAAATCCCAATAATTAAAATATGCACAAATACGTGCAATTATAGCGCCCTCTAGCAGTCCTTTTCATGAGAACTGATGACGTCATCATGACGGTATATGACTGAACATTAATTGTACCAAGTTAAATGATAGTAGGTGAAGGCATGAAACTGCAAATTATTTCGCTGTGGGAATTGTTGGCTGTAACAATCGGAAAACTTGAAGAAATGAAAAAAAAAAAAATTAAAAATACTTTTCTGAAACTAATAATTAATTTTGCATGTATGCACAGTTATCGTGTGACAATTATCGTGTCAATTATCTCAATTCAAAGTGGTTCTTTTCCTTTCTAAAAGGATACTAATTATATTCCGATGAAAAATAATACCGGTAACATTCGATATAGAATATCGAAAAACACAGTCGATACATGATCTTTGATGCTATCAATGGCAAGACTAGCAGGAAATAGTTAATAATAGAATGATATATAGTTTGGACATAAAACAGTTTACTTGTACATAAGTAGTATGCGAATAGCCACCGACATTGCTAAGTGAGTGAGGAGCGGTGAACAATTTTTTGATAAAATTTACCCACTCAAATTTTTCGCCACGTAAATATTTTGAATTAGGTCACAAAAAAACTGTAATTTTTTATGGAAAAGGCATCAAATAAACAAACAGAAAAGACAAGTAAAACAATATAAAAGCAATTTTTACTAACTGAAAGAAGCTACGTAGCAATACAGAAATCTGCCTCCTGCCCAGGAGGGTTAAAGCGATACATTATTTGTAATGTTGGCAAAACGTCTTCTGAAGGTATCCTACTTTCTGTGGATCAAGATATAAATTAAACAACCAATCTGTGAAAGATTCAACTTATTATCGTATGGTGGTATAATGAAAATAATGTAAATGTATTCAGATCTTTCATAATCGTTCTAACGTTAAATTTCAATTGGGAACCGGAATGTTTGTTTTACTAATTTTACTAAAATGATAGCACCTATAAAGACAGAAATGTTTGTTATCATCATCAACTTATTAACACCAAGTAAGTTTCATGTGAAATGACGATCAGTTATGTTTTCGAGATTACTGGTTTTACGACATTAAGAAATCAAACTAAAATAAATCAATGAACTTGATGTGCATAAAGCTAACCCAATGTTCGTTTTCATAATTATGCGTAGTTCTAACCTAAGGCTGTAATACTACGTGGACGGACAGATCTTCTGCGTACACAATCTATACCCAAAGGGTCCTTGAATTCTGTCCATGACCATGAGAGATATACGGT
Source organism: Zoroaster sp. YZ-2022 (assembly GCA_029582265.1). NCBI lineage: Eukaryota > Metazoa > Echinodermata > Asteroidea > Forcipulatida > Zoroasteridae > Zoroaster > Zoroaster sp. YZ-2022. The sequence continues at coordinate 23,516,003 of CM055819.1, forward strand.
GACCAAAGTTACTGCAACTAGTAAATGTAATTTAGGTAGTACTTACATTTCTCAGTCCAGTCACAAAAGTCTTAGGAATTATTCACATTCTCCATATAGGCCTATTGTTAAATACGGTAATAAATGGACAACCGTCACTAACGTACAGAAACTCGGTTATATTGGTTTGATGGAGTGCAGCAATGGGCCTGCTCTATGGGTGCAGCATACCGCAGATGTGTGCTTCGATCGTAGTCCGTACCGATCACAAAATAAAATTGTTCTAGACAAATTCCACTTAAAGTTTTAATTTTGCTGATGAATCACGGATCGGATCCGTGCCTGTAATCTCAAGATTTCACACGCGGCAATCTGTGGCAATCAACCCAACATCGTTCCCATAATGATCGACCCCATGGCTCTCATATAGTGGAACGAGCTTATACGACAGTGGCGAGGTTGCAGTCGCCCATCCTCCTGGAAATTGCCAATTAGAAGATCACTGACGTGGCATAGATCTAGGGGCGCAGGACAATGTGTGAAATGTGCCCTTTTTATCGTCATGCATTTGAATTTACCATTCCTTTTTTGTGTGTGCCCTCCTTTTGTGACAGTATTGTCATTTTTTTACCCATGTGCCCTGCCCTCTCGAGACCCTGAATCCACGACTGTGGTTCACTATATTAGTTTCCTGTTGAGAAACACTCGGATACTAAAATATCTCAATGTTTGAGAAAATTTCGCAAGGAATGTAGGACATCTCAAACATTGGTGTCCTTTCACACGAACCTCATTTTGTAATATTTCTCAAGGAATGTTGGCTTTTTTTGTCGTGTGAAAACTTGCCAGAATAACGGGCTGTTTAGCTATTGACCCGTCTCCTACAACATCATACATGAATCATCAGACATAGGCCGTCGGAATATACTTTCGTTGCAGGGTTTACGGATCCAGGGAGTGGTGACGGAAAAAGGCTTTTTACATACAGCAGAGAGGGGACACATTGCTGTTACGATCCGAAAATCTTCAAACTCTCCGTGAATGCAAATTACTCAAAAAGCCTGAATTTTCTCAGATGCAACAAAGAAATCAAACAAGGTCACACTGATATAAAGAACAAAGAAACAAAGTGATTTAATAATGAAAATATCAACCGCTTCAAATATCGATGGGTTTAACAAGCGTACAATGATTAGGGTAAACAAGTGTACATTAAGAAAAGATCTTATACTAAATAAGAAGATCTTACGGGCGAGGACTGAGCAGGCTCCAGGGAAAATGACACAAAAACAGTTCTATGACACGGTGTAAATAGAGCTGGACGTGGGGCGAATTCACTTCCAACGAACGGCCGGAAATAGACGAAACCACGGGGACGCAAGCCGACTCCCGTCACAACAATATGGGAAAGAAGAAATCCCAAAAATACTGAACTGTAGATTTAGTTCACAAAATGTCTCTTCCGGAATTAAATTCAGCTCTCAGACACTTCACTCGGTCAAGACGAACTTTCTCAAAACACTCCACAGACGAGTCGTAAGCGACATCACAGGTCCTAGCTGGTGTACACTGAAGTCTGGTTTTCAAGTCTTGGTTACCGAAGTCTTAATGGTTTGCTCAAGTCCTATTTAAAATCCTCTACCAGCCCGTATTTATAGTTTTTAATCCCTTCTAGAAAATACTAGAGATTTCTTCTTCACTTCACTTCTAGAAATTTCTGAAAATTACATCATTTTCCAAAAGAAACTTCCAGAACGTTCTAGTCATAACCTGTAAACATAATTCCGCCCCTTTGGGGTCAACACGTGGTCACGCACAGATTATCTAACACTTGCGGTTTATGTGTGTATGTAACACTGCATAAAAGTGGATGGAAAACTCAGTGGCACAAACAAAAAAGGAGGCACCGTAAAACGTATGGAAAATATTAAGTGTGACGTCACGTTTTCATATTCACTACACTCTTTTTATTCTTACATTTTTTATTGTTTTTCTTCTAAACTAAATGTTAAACTGAGGTGGACATGGTTTTATTTACAAATGTACACAACAGTGCTATGCCTAACCTATTCGAACGCCCTAAAGAGTAAAGAAGTGTGACGTCATGTTCCCATTGCAGGATGTCGGTGGCTGGTTTTACACATCCTTTGTTTCGTTTTTGTGTCGCAACGCTTATTAAATGACGCAACAAAGAGCTCAAACAAGGTTACACTCGATATTTCTAACAACGACAATTATTCAAATGGTTTAATTAACACAAATTAATCAAGTTTACATGATTATTACAGAGTTTAAATCAAGGTTTATACAATGATCGTAAATTATCAAAATTACATCAAAAAATAAGTGGCTTACAAAATTGAGTGACTTGAAACATCTCCCAACGGCAGTACTGTCTATTGTGAACTAGCTTGGTGATTTCAATTGGCGATCATACGGTGATTTCCAAATGTACACATGAATCTCTAAAATTGTCCATCAATTCACTTTAATAATAAGACTCTTTTCGTGATCCCCGCTACTGCCGTTACCCGGGTTGTTTGCATCTGACCGGGGCTTGATCCCTGGTTACTCGGCAGATATGGTTTGGCCTCTGACCTGGCCCCATAGAGCAATAGATAATTGGCATAAGTGGACCACCCACCAACATAGGGGCTGGTTAGCTCAGTTGGTAGAGCGCTCGTACGGTCATCGAGAGGTCGCGGGTTCGAGTCCGGCATCAGCCAATTTTTCTTTGCTCGCGAAAGAAAAATATGTATGACCTTATGATCATGAAAAAATAACGTCAGTACCTGCTTTAGTTCTATTTCTGAGATTGGATAATAATCCCTTTTTAAAACTGCCGCTCGGGGGCGCTCTGAACTTTGATGACTTTAAAGGCGTCTCTGGGAAAGATCGAGACATCACCGATGCCACTGGGGTATATTGACATAGATCCTCCTTTGGCGGGACAGACGTAACCCCATACTGAGGTTTGGGAGCTGGCTTGGCAGCCTCATCTGTTCTTCTGATTAAAAAAAAAAAAAAACTAAATCAGTGTCATTTTGTCTTTAATTTTTTCGTTTGTATTTATATCTGTTTATTCAATGGTGTGTTTATTTTTGTTATGCGTTTTTGATCATTTTTAAATGGAAACAGCGCAATAGAAATTTTTAATTTATTATTACAAGCTATCTTCCATTGAAAGGGGACTAATCCCTCTCGAAATTAACAATTTAAAATATTAAATCCAGTAAACTAGACTAGATGGTAAGTCGTTTAAAGTAAATGGTTGTTCCCAAACAAAGGTATCCCCGAAAAATAAGTTAATAACTAACAAGACTGAATTCTTGAAACAAATTTAAAGTGATTTTATACACAGTGAATAACTAATACATTTTCTGGAAATACACACCTTCAGTAATAAATGGCAACCAATTTACATGATCTTGAAAGGATACGAATTTGAAAATAAAACCAATTTGCTACACTAAAAATAATTCATCTGCAATTTTTGTTTTATTAGTTGTACTAAAATGATAGCTTCTCAAGCAGAAATATTTCAATTAATGTTTGATACAATCATCAATTTTACTACAAGTAAGAGGAATATTTGCGTTGACACCATTCTCTTTTGGATTGTAAAACTGTGATCATTATGTTTTTGTGAATAGAGGGTTTAAATCCTATTAACTCAAATGTGAGAATTTTTATTCAATAGTCAGTGCCAAATTATTGTGATTGTTACTAAGCTTCAACTGTTTGTATTTCTGGACCAACTTGATTTGGTTGTCTCCATCGATCACATCTGCACACCATCGACTTAAATGCTTTCCGAAGCTGTTCATATTTGAATCCATACAAGACTGGGTTTATAGCAGAATTCACCAATGATAAGAAACACAATATGTTCCACAAGCTGAATTGGCCACTCTCACTGATTATATTATACTCGGATAGACCTACCAACGGCTCCATAAAGATCCAGATTGCTCCAGGTAACACAAGAATGAAGAAAGCCGTGGTGACAATAGCAAGAGTGCTGGTGACTTTCTTGTGAGCTTGGTGCAGTTGTTGAGCTGGTCCCTGGATTCCTTGCTCTTCTAGGTGTCTGGCTCCTTGTTTGAGGTTGGCAAGGATTCGGATGTACATCCAAATCGTAGCTCCAACCGGTAGAAGAAACGCTAGCGTTGAAATAATGCCAATAGCGGTTTCACCTGCATTGTGTTTTATTGAGCAGTTATTTCTTTGTTTCTCGATCATGTTAAAAATTATATTGGGCAAATGCATCATGGGTGGAATAACCCAAACAGCAAGTAATAACAGGGTGATCTTTCTTCTAGTGAAGTATTTTGGATACTGCAAAGGTCGGTTGATTCCAATAAAGCGTTCAAAGTTTGCCAGAGTGAGGCTCATCGTAGATTGGGCACTGAAGCAGCCGACAAAGAAAAAGTAAGTCCAGGTACTATATTCCACAACCATTAATTCTGAAGTACACTGCGTACTGTTGAAAGGCGTAGTAACATAGTCTAAATCAATGAATGGTTTGAGAGGAAGCAATGTAGACACCAATGCATCTGCGATAGCTAGATTCAGAATCATCAAGTTGGTGACATTATGCAGCGTCCGCGTATAACATATAGTCACACATACAAGAACGTTTCCAATAAATCCCAGAATCCCTACTATAACAAATACACACTGAAAAACCAGGTTAATCTTGGTATTATCATCAGCCATCTTTGATGACGTAGTTGCTCAGTCAGTGTGATCAGACCTTGATCTCAGTGTATTATTTGTTACATCAGTTAATGAAGCTGCAAGCTAGAGAGATGTTGTACTTCAAATATGTTGTGTTGTGTAAAAGATTGCTCAACAAGAAACAAATGCCGTGCGTATAACGATGATGTCAGCCATCTCTGATGTCTGTGTAATCAGTCTCCATGCAGTTTCAGTTTAATACTGGTTGGATCAGTCTCTCACTAAGGCTGTCGTATCGTGAAGGATTGTATACTTTAATCATTATGAACAGTTAGTAACTGATGAATGAATGACAGATGACAGTAGTGGCATATTAATCTGTATCGAAAAGTGGGTGGATCATATTGAAATGTGTTTGCATGTACAACGAAGTACTGAATTTCGAACATCACTCAATAGGGGGATAAAAACAAACACCGCTTGAAAAATCACTTGCAAACAGACAAAAGAATATTTAAACAAAACAAATTCCCTCTTTTTTGCACGAATTGTTTGCTTATTAGTGTTTTTGTACCAATGAAAAATAAATTAAAAAACTAGAGATTAAGCTTTTGATGAAAACGCTGAAATGGGTTTCGGATGTATTGATACTATTGGACACTGATGTCCCAAGTTCTTTGTTTAGTGTTAAGAAAGTTATGATATATTTAAGCTGAAAATGCGCATTAATTGTAGTCATTGTATACAAAAGTTGCATTGTGTGTTCCTTAGGCGTCCAAGTAGTACTAACTCGTCCAAACGTAATTTTAGGCAAGACCCGATCGACAGGACGGGTGGGTAGATGAGACTGTGAATGGGAGTTTTTTGGGAAAGTAGGTGGCAGGAGACTGATGAGGTGTTATTGTTCGAAATTGACATTATTGTTTGCAGTATTATCTGTACAGATATTACTACAATAGTACAAAATTGCAACGAAGTGTTCGATGAAAACGAACACAGGGGTTTCGGCTACATGTATATTGATAATTATTGGGACACTGAGTTCTTTGTTTAGTATTTACGATATATTGAAATAAACTTAAAACGCATGAACTGTAATCATTGTACACACAAGTTCCATTGTTTGTCCCCTAGTTTCTTATAGGTTGATACATATTTTGAGGGGGGGCATCTAAAAATGTTGGGTTAATACTCCCCCCCCCCCCGTACTTTTACTCCAGAAAACAACCTGGTTGAGCCTCACGAGTCTCTGACTCAATCAACAAATCTACATACGCAACCGTGCTAAGTGGGTTTGGCTTTAATATCTCTTCTAGATGCTTCAGACTATCGTGAGAGTCCGAAATGAGCACAAACACACATTGCTGAAAGTGCAGGAATTCTTGTTCATGTTTCCGAATCACCTGCTCGGCGGTTAACTTTTTGCCTGTCGCATCTTTGTACCGCTCTTCCAGTTCAGCAAACGTTCGCTTCTTTGTGTCGGTGAATAACTCAAACTTGTATTTCTGGTTGAAATGAACATTCCAGATGTAGTTGCCTGGACATACACGACATGTCCCATCAGTCATTGCCCAACACTTCTTCTTCAAGCTGTCATCTGCTATCTTACAAGGGTAATGGCAAGAAAAGCTGCATTTGGAACAATTTGTGATATAGTTACCGCTACTTGATATGTCAGACTAAATTTCCCAAACACCCAAGCACGGTTGCTACAACACTAGCCTTCAATGGCACTCCGACGTTGAGGGCAGATGCCTTGTTGTACTACAAAATATATACAGGCTAGCCAGGAATTTTGAACAACGTTGGCCTGTCGTAAACCACCACCCCCCCCCCCCCCCCCCCCACCCCAGGCTCACCCTAACCTCACACTGAGCAAATAATAAATAAATCATTTGAGTTTGAAAAAATATATATTGTTACGAACATTTTGAGAAATTTCATGTCTGGCTGCAGGTCAAAATGTGGTAAAGATCATTTTCCTCACATCATCGTGGTTACCGGGGAATGGGATCGGGGGAGAGCACAGTACGAATCCACAACGACGTGGGGTCTGGGGCCAGCCCAAGCGGCCCAGACGTTTTCTACGCTCTGTGATGCAAGGTAATACATATTTTTTTAAACATACATTCACGGAGAATTATAAAGTGTTCTGATCTGAGTCGGGGGTTGTTCTTTATTTATGCATGGTTGAAAATTTATGCAAAAATAAGTAAATTTCAAAGGATGATTCCAAATTCAAATGACCGCCCCATATATTTAATTGTGTAAAAGAACGCTCGACAAGACAAAATAACATTATGTGTATAACGTATTTGATGATGTAGTTGCTCAGTGAGTCTGATCAGTTTCCATGTAGTTTCAGTTTATTACTGTTTGGATCAGTGTCTAACTAGGGGCTGCCGTATCGTAAGGATTATGTACGTTAATTGTTACGAATATTTAGTTAATGATGAATGAATAACAGATGACAGTCACAAAATAAATTTCCAACTGGTTTCTAAAGCTAAATTAGTTGACAGCACAATATGTCTAGGGAAGAATATTGCCCTTGTATAACGACATTATTTCAGCCATCTTTGATGATATAGTTGCTCAGTCATTGTGATCAGTCCCCATACAATTTCAGTTTATTACTGGTTGGATCAGTGTCTAAGTAGGGCTGCCGTGTTGTGAAAGATTGTGTACGTTAATCATTATGAATAGTTAGTAAATGATGAATGATTGACAGTCAAATTTAAAACCAAAAAAAAAATTAATAAAAATAAATACAAAAATCTCCAACTGGTTTGTAAAGCTTGTTAATCAGTTGACAGCACATCAAGTCTAGGGAGGAATATTGCCTTTTTCTTGTTTTCTTTGCAACCACTTTGTTTTTCAAACTATTATTGTGACTGTCATGCATCAATTTAATGGACTGACAATAATTCTGAAATTAAAATGCAACTGGTTTGTAAAGCTTGTTAATCAGTTGACAGCACATCAAGGCTAAAGAGGATTAAAAAGGACCTTTTATTTACAAACTATACCACGATGCATAAATTTTATGGACTAGCAAAAAGTATGAAATTAAAATGCAGTAGGAAATGTTTGCATTCAATCTAACGAGGAAGATAGTCACTTTTACTCAAAAAGGCAGACGGAGTAACTTGGTACAATCTCTGCATCAAGTAATTGTATTATTATTCAGTAGTTTTGTAATTGAGTAATTACCTGTTGGTGTACACTACATATAAATATTTTCCAATTCGCTCACATAATAAATTAAACTAACCCTCCTCATTTGGATAGAAACATTTACTAAATAATATAAATAGATCATCTAGACAACGCCTTATAATTGCAACTGCAATTAAATAAACGATATTTCAATAATTTCCAATAGTAAACTCTATGATCTCCTACATTTAGGCATCTTCGATGCGAATGCCAAATCTACAACTTTACGACCCAAAATGCGATGATTATAATGACACAATTACAATTAAATAAACGATATTTCAATAAATTCAAATATTAATGGTAAATCTTCAAGATTTAAGCTACTTCTAAAGGTCCAAATCTACAACTTTACGACCCAAAATGCGATGATTATAATGACACAATTACAATTAAATAAACGATATTTCAATCAATTCAAATATTAATGGTAAATCTTCAAGATCATCTACTTCTAAAGGTCCAAATCTACAACTTTACAACCCAAAATACAAAAAAAATGCACTTGTAATTACTAAATAAATTCATCGCCATTGGAAGTCTACAGTCCGACGATACACGGTTAGTTAAGTTGGGGCGACTTGAACTGACTCTATGGCTTTAATGTATAGCCATGGTGGGCGAATCCTCCGTCTCCAAAATTGGTGATAAGTCGTTTCAAGTAAATGGTTGTTCCCAAACAAAGGGAGCCCCGAAAAATATCGCATAAGATACTACATAACTAGACAGAATTCTTCCAACAAATTTAAAGTGGTTTTATACATATTAATTAACTAATACGCATAAATGATTTAAGGAAATACACACCATCAGTAATAAATGGCTACTAATTTGCATAATAGGTTTGAGTAAATGAAAATATGATCTTGAAAGGATACGAATTTGAAAATAACACCAATTCGCTACACTAAAAATCATTCATCTGCCATTGTTTTTGTTTTATTAGTTGTAGGCTTACTAAAGATGATAGCTTCTCAAACAGAAATATTTCGAGGGATGTTTGATAACATCGTCAAATTTAAGTAAGTTTCATGTAAGTAATGGCTGTTTGCAGAATTGTGATCGTTATGTTTTTTGTGTATAGGGGCTTTAAATCCTACACCAAATGCTAGAATTTTTATTGTGATTGTTACTGAGCTTGAACTATTAGTATTTCTGGACCAACTTGATTTGGTTGTTTCCATCGATCACATCTGAACACCATAGACTTGAATGCTTTCCGAAGCTGTTCATATTTGAATCCATACAAGACTGGATTTATAACAGAATTCACCAATGATAAAAAACAAAGTATGTTCCACAAGATGATTTGGTCACTTTCACTGATTATATTAGAATGAGATAGGCCAAACAACGGATTCAAAAAGAACCAGATTGCTCCAGGTAACACAAGAATGAAGAAAGCCGTGGTGACAATAACAAGAGTGCTGGTGACTTTCTTGTGAGCTTGGTGCAGCTGTTGAGCTGGTCCCTGGATTCCTTGCTCTTCTAGGTTTCTAGCTCCTTGTTTGAGGTTGGCAAGGATTCTGATGTACATCCAAATCGTAACTCCAACCGGTAGAAGAAACATTAGCATTAACATAATGCCCAACATGATTTGACCTACACTGTCTTTTAATGAGCAGTCATCTGATTGGTTCTTGATGATGATAAAAACTGTATAAGGCAAATGCACCATGGGTGGAATAACCCAAACAGCAAGTAATAACAGGGTAATCTTTCTCCTAGTGAAGTAGTTTGGATACTGCAAAGGTCGGTTGATTCCAATAAAGCGTTCAAAATTTGCCAGTGTGAGGCTCATCGCAGATTGGGCACAGAAGCAGCTGACAAAGAAATAGTAAGTCCATGTACTGTTTTGCAGAACAATTAATTCTGAAGTACACTCTGTACTGTTGAAAGGCGTAGTAACATAGTCTAAATCAATGAATGGTTCCAGAGGAAAACATGTAGAAACCAATGCATCTGCAATAGCTAGATTCAGAATCATCAAGTTGGTGACATTATGCAGTGTCCGCGTATAACATATAGTCACACAAACAAGAACGTTACCAATAAATCCCAGAATCCCTACTATTACAAATACACACTGAAAAAACAGTTTAATCTTGGTATAATCATCAGCCATATTTGATGATGTAGTTGCAGACCTTGATTTCAGTGTGTTACTCATTACTCATTTAATGAAGCTGCAAGGCTAGGGATGCTACACTACAAATAAACGTTGTGTTGTGTAAGAGAACGCAACAAGAAGAAATGTGAAGAAACGACATTGATGTCAGCTATCTCTGATGATGTAATTGCTCAATCAGTCTGATCAGTCTCCATGTAGTTTCAGTTTATTACTGTTTGGATCAGTGTCTAACTAGGGGCTGCCGTATCGTAAGGATTATGTACGTTAATCGTTATGAATATTTAGTTAATGATGAATGAATAACAGATGACAGTCAGAAAATAAATCTCCAACTGGTTTCTAAAGCTAAATTAGTTGACAGCACAATATGTCTAGGGAAGAATATTGCCCTTGTATAATGACATTATTTCAGCCATCTTTGATGATGTAGTTGCTCAGTCATTGTGATCAGTCCCCATACAATTTCAGTTTATTACTGGTTGGATCAGTGTCTAAGTAGGGCTGCCGTGTTGTGAAGGATTGTGTACGTTAATCATTATGAATAGTTAGTAAATGATGAATGATTGAAAGATGACAGTCAAATAAATTAAAAAAATCTCCAACTGTTTTGTAAAGCTTGTTAATCAGTTGACAGCACATCAAGTCTAGGGAGGAATATTGCCTTTTTCTTGTTTTCTTTGCAACCACTTTGTTTTTCAAACTATTATTGTGACTGCCATGCATCAATTTAATGGACTGGCAATAATTCTGAAATTAAAATGCAACTGGTTTCTAAAGCTTGTTAATCAGTTGACAGCACATCAATGCTAAAGAGGATTAAAGAGGATCTTTTATTTACAAACTATACTACGATGCATACATTTTATGGACTGGCAATAAGTATGAAATTAAAATGCAGTAGGAAATGTTTGCATTCAATCTAAAGAGGAAAATAGTCACTTTTAATAATAATAATAATAAAGATTTTTAGCGCGCACATATCCACCCTGCTGGGCGCTCAAGGCTGCTGGGCGCTCAAAAAGGCAGACGGAGTAACTTGGTACAATCTCTGCATCAAGTAATTGTATTATTATTCAGTAGTTTTGTAATTGAGTAATTACCTGTTGGTGTACACTACATATAAATATTTTCCAAGTCACTCACATAATAAATTAAACTAACCCTCCTCATTTGGATAGAAACATTTACTAAATAATATAAATAGATCATCTAGACAACGCTTTATAATTGCAACTGCAATTAAATAAACGATATTTCAATAAATTCCAATAGTAAACTCTATGATCTCCTACATTTAGGCATCTTCGATGCGAATGTCAAATCTACAACTTTACGACCCAAAATGCGATGATTATAATGACACAATTACAATTAAATAAACGATATTTCAATAAATTCAAATATTAATGGTAAATCTTCAAGATTTAAGCTACTTCTAAAGGTCCAAATCTACAACTTTACGACCCAAAATGCGATGATTATAATGACACAATTACAACTAAATAAATGATATTTCAATAAATTCAAATATTAATGGTAAATCTTCAAGATCATCTACTTCTAAAGGTCCAAATCTACAACTTTACAACCCAAAATACAAAAATGCACTTGTAATTACTAAATAAATTCATCGCCATTGGAAGTCTACAGTCCGACGATACCCGGTTAGTTAAGTTGGGGCGACTTGAACTGACTCTATGGCTGGAGGGTTGTCTTTAACGTATAGCCATGGTGGGCAAATCCTCCGTCTCCAAAATTGATGATAAGTCGTTTCAAGTAAATGGTTGTTCCCGGAGGGAGCCCCGAAAAATATCGCATAAGATACTAAATAACTAGACAGAATTCTTCCAACAAATTTAAAGTGGTTTTATTCATATTGATTAACTAATACGCATAAATTCTTTAAGGAAATACACACCATCAGTAATAAATGGCTACTAATTTGCATAATAGGTTTGAGTAAATGAAAATATGATCTTGAAAGGATACGAATTTGAAAATAACACCAATTCGCTACACTAAAAATCATTCATCTGCCATTGTTTTTCTTTTATTAGTTGTAAGCTTACTAAAGATGATAGCTTCTCAAACAGAAATATTTCGAGGGATGTTTGATAACATCGTCAAATTTAAGCAAGTTTCATGTAAGTAATGGCTGTTTGCAGAATTGTGATCGTCATGTTTTTTGTGTATAGGGGCTTTAAATCCTACACCAAATGCTAGAATTTTTATTGTGATTGTTACTGAGCTTGAACTCTTTGTATTTCTGGACCAACTTGATTTGGTTGTTTCCATCGATCACATCTGAACACCATAGATTTGAATGCTTTCCGAAGCTGTTCATATTTGAATCCATACAAGACTGGATTTATAACAGAATTCACCAATGATAAAAAACAAAGAATGTTCCACAAGATGAATTGGTCACTTTCACTGATTATATTAGAATGAGATAGGCCAAACAACGGATCCAAAAAGAACCAGATTGCTCCAGGTAACACAAGAATAAAGAAAGCCGTTGTGACAATAGCAAGAGTGCTGGTGACTTTCTTGTGAGCTTGGTGCAGCTCGTGAGCTGGTCCCTGGATTCCTTGCACTTCAAGGTTTCTAGCTCCTTGTTTGAGGTTGGCAAGGATTCGGATGTACATCCAAAATGTAGCTCCAACCGGTAGAAGAAACAGTAGCATTGACATAATGCCCAACATGATTTGACCTACACTGTCTTTTAATGAGCAGTCATCTGATTGGTTCTTGATGATGATAAAAACTGTATAAGGCAAATGCACCATGGGTGGAATAACCCAAACAGCAAGTAATAACAGGGTGATCTTTCTCCTAGTGAAGTAGTTTGGATACTGCAAAGGTCGGTTGATTCCAATAAAGCGTTCAAAATTTGCCAGTGTGAGGCTCATCGCAGATTGGGCACAGAAGCAGCTGACAAAGAAATAGTAAGTCCATGTACTGTTTTGCAGAACAATTAATTCTGAAGTACACTCTGTACTGTTGAAAGGCGTAGTAACATAGTCTGAATCAATGAATGGTTCCAGAGGAAAACATGTAGAAACCAATGCATCTGCAATAGCTAGATTCAGAATCATCAAGTTGGTGACATTATGCAGTGTCCGCGTATAACATATAGTCACACAAACAAGAACGTTACCAATAAATCCCAGAATCCCTACTATTACAAATACACACTGAAAAAACAGTTTAATCTTGGTATAATCATCAGTAGTTGCAGACCTTGATTTCAGTGTGTTATTCATTACTCATTTAACCCTTTCAGTACCAGCCCATTTTTCACAGTGTGACATTCCATACCAGGTAAATACTGGTGCAGATAATCCCTTGTGTACCATAGCAATTTTGGTGGCTTCTAATGAAGAGCGCCACCATTCTACACTCTGTAGTTAATGTACATGCACATGTGTGCAATTCCACTGTACAGCATGCAGCTTTAAGTATTACAAATAACATTTGGAAGATTTGAAACTTTGCATGATTACATTCATTCATTCATTCATTGATGGTTTATTACACTAAAAATGTCACATGGCAGCCAAAGGCTGAATTGCGTGCACTTTTTACAATGTGTTACAATTAATACAATTAAAATAAAACAATTACAATTTCAGAATTTAAAATGTATATACATACAAACACGGTAAAACAGGTGTAATAAAATAATTAAGAAATTAAAAATATGTGGCTAAATAATGTAATAATTTATATGTGTGTTGTAGTGTTAAGTAGATTAATAAAATACGGAATGGCACTGTTACGAAATCTCTGAGTTTTACAGAAATACTGTTGATATTTAACCTTTTGTCTCAAAAAACAGTCAACAGGATTTTTCAAAGGGAGCCAATTTTGATACTGAGGATGGCTAGCTAAAGCAGTGGCAAAATCAACACAGATATTGTGTCTTCTCACTTCCAGGGTTTGAAATTTACATACTGATAGGGCCAGGTTGTAAGATACATAATCAACACCAAGGATAATTCTACAGGCTCTTTTTTGGATACTTTCTATCAGATTAATCTGTTTCTGAGTAAGAGCCTTATTGAATACTGGGACACATTTACAATTTCTAACATAATGTTTACGCCATTCTGAAGTATCTATCTATTGATTGAAGGACATTCAATCAAAATGACCCCCCCCCCCATTCAATGTTGGTTGGGATTGTGGGCACACGAACACAGTTGTTGACCAACATTGAATAGGGGAGGGGAGAGGGAGGGGAGGAGGAGAGGAGGGAGGAGGGGAGGGAGGAGGGCGGTAGGAGCCCAAGAGTGATGGAGATTCGAATGTGTACAAAGAGTGGCCAAAAAAACTGATTAATTTACAATAACAAATCCACTTTTTGGTTATAATTTTTATGAAAATACATTCACCGGCGATTGCACTCTATTTTGAACAGTAAGGTTGAATAATTATGCTCGTTAATATAGTTTACACACAAATCTAAGGTGTCTGCTTACCACAACAATAATTAGTTGTTGGCAAGTCGGTTATCTCAAAATAGGTTGTTTGCAATTTATGCAAAGTGCAAAGTATGGTATTTCTCAAAGCAAGGAACTACGCACATCGGATATGTACATTGTTTACATATCATCCTCGTTTGTTTTCTATTGTGTAATCGCCGGTTGCTACAAACAATGCAGTCACGTTTTCTTCCGGAAGGGTTTTGCCAGGATAATGCATTTTCTCCATCAGCCGAACACGAAGGTTATTCGCATTGGATCGTGTAAAACGCAGCATTGTATTACGTTCCCAACCTGTGAGTAGGCCATCTATGACTTGAAGACGGAAGTCAAGATTACTGACATGCTTGTTTGTTGGTATGCTGTTGAAAATTACCGTGGCATTGAGCATGGATATGTTCAACATACTGAAAAACACTCGTTTCCACCATTTCAAACTTCTGTGTGTATGTGTGTAGTACTGAAACATTTGATTAGCGAGATCGGTTCCTCCCATGAATTTGTTGTAGTTATCTATAGATTTGGGCTTAGCAATTTCACGAAATCCACTTTCGCTCTTCTTACACCGAATTTGTTTTGTAATTACTTGGCAATCACCTACATTTGTTAGGAGTACAACATTTTTGTTATCATGCCAAACAATGCATAACTGACCAGCCTTCTCATAAATTTTTGGGTTATCTCCCTTTTTCATTCTATTTGTCTTTGGGTGGGCTGCATTCGGTATTCCCTGTGCAGTATAACGCACTGGACCACAACATCCAAATCCTAATTGAGACAGTTTGGATACCAGAGCTGGTCTGTTAAAGTAATTATCACAATAAATTACATGTCCTTTATGTTCAAGTCCGTTTAGAAGTTCAACGACGACTTCTCCTGGGATGGTTAGGTCAGAGGGATGGCACTTTGAGGGGGATGAATCGGTATCTACATGTACATGTAGCCTTCTTGAAGTTTTTGTCTCCTTGGCAGCAGCTCCTGTGTACAGCATCCACGAATAGGTGTAACCCGTCTCTGACTCGTTCAAAGAGAATACCTTAATTCCCCATTTGAGCGGTTTTCTGGGCATGTACTGTAGAAACCCGAGGCGTCCCTTAAATTTGAGCATACTCTCATCAGGAGATAGGTTCTGTCCAGGGTAATAGAGGCTGCGAAATTTGGGGAGGAGGACATTCAGCAAAGGCCTAACTTTCTTAAGCTTGTCACATCCAGAGGCTGGTTCAGGCAACCGGTTGTCGGAGAGGTGAAAAAATCGCATAATGGAAATAAATCTATTTCTTGACATTATGGATGGATAAAATGACATCCGTAGAACTTCATATGTTGACCAGTACATACTGTACTGAGGCGACTTGTTGATGCCCATAGCAAGCAGTAGCGCTACAAATGCCATCATTTCATTCGAGTGAGTGGGGTCCAGGAGGTTTCTGAAACAGTTTGCTCTGCGTAGCGGTTTGTTTCGTCTACAAGCAGATCCCAGACGGCACTGCAGAAGAACAACTGGAATACCTGTACTGCAGAAAGGCCTGAGAAGTCACCTGCAGGACCAGAGCTTCCGGTGAATTGCATCGGCTTCCTGTTGAGATGACTGATCTCTTTCCAACCCGATCTGAAGTCTGTTTTCTTCCATCTGGATTTGGCATTTTTCTGCGGAAGGGAAGAGACAAAATGCATGAGGGTGCTTTTCGTCTATCACACAGTATAATTTATGAAAAGTGTGCCTAAAATTGGCACTATTTCCGCTGTTTTTGATGACCAGATTGATGAAATTTTGGGGACTTTTATATAATCTCGTAATACAATAATTTTAATTTAGGGGAAGGTCCACAGTTATCATGGCAACAGTTGTAATGTAATTAAATATCCATTTGTTTTTAGTGTCATGCAAAAATAATGCAATTGCATATATTTCGTCTTTAATAACATGTTACACGCCGTCTTCTATATTTTGAATACATAAATGAATAACATAATCACGTGATAAATCTTTTAATCCAACATGGCCGCCAATGGTGGCCATCTTGGCTTTTTAAATTGGCGGCCATTTATTTAGAGTATAGATGTTTGGTGTGGTTTTTTTGTTGGGGGGGCAATAGTTTAGTCACGATCTCGTCAAACATGAAATTACGCGGAAAAGAGCATACGTAAAATAGAACTGGCATTTATCTACACTCAATGTTAAATTCGTTGCATACAGCTTAAAATGAAGCTATTCTCCAAAATCCAATTAAAAACTGATGTTAAAAGGGTAATGCCTAACTAATGTTATACGGTCATGACCTACACAATATAAATACCTCATCCTGCGGATCCACGTCGCTCGAATGTCCTTTTTCGCCTTCGCTTGAGGATTCATCATCACCCTGATCATCGCTGCCTTCATCATTCTCCGTGTCGATCTCCATTTCCGAGTCACTATCATCAAATATCTCTGCCAAAATGGCAGCATTTCTATCGCTGTCCATGATTAAGTTTCGATTCGGCAGCCACTATCCCGCAGCCACTTTTTCTTTTGAATAACGCGCTGGCTGGGGGGGGGGGGGACGCTACTTATGCGCGGATTAATTAAATCGTCGATAGAGGGCGACCGTCGTGAAATTCGAATAAGAATTTTGGCTTGGGACCAATAAGCTCCGCCGGTCGTAAAACAATACGTTTGCAAAGGTGCCATTTGTATCCCCTGGTCTGGAACAATGACCACAAATGTGTGCCATTTGGCGCCCGCGGTATGGATAGGGTTAATGAAGCTGCAAGGCTAGGGATGCTACACTACAAATAAACGTTGTGTTGTGTAAGAGAACGCAACAAGAAGAAATGTGTGTATAACGACATTGATATCAGCTATCTCTGATGATGTAGTTGCTCAGTCAGTGTGATCAGTCCCCATGCAGTTTACTGATTAGATCATTGTCTAAGTAGAACTGTCGTACGGTAAGGATTGTGTACTTTAATCATTATAAATAGTAACTGATGAATGAATGACAGATGCCAACAGTGGCGTAAATCAGTGTCGAAAGCTTGTTTAAAGCGTGCCTCTTACTGATATTTTTAATAGTTCTTTTAGGGAGGGGAAAGTACCAGAACAATGGACAAAAGCAGTTGTTGTACCCATTCTTAAACAACTCCTACCTATCATTGATAAGCTTCAACCAGTTTCACTAACCTCCATATTTGCTAAAGTAGCAGAAGGTTTTATTGCCCGTTGGTTTCAAACAGACATTAATGATCAAATTGATATTCGTCAATTCGGAAATATTAAGGGGGTGTGAACTTCACATTGCCTTATTAACCTGGTCCATTACCTTGGGAATGGTGGTCCTGACGGACTTCTCCAAAGCTTTGGTAGTTAACCATCCAAAAAAATTATTCCGTCTTACACGCTGCCCTTTTTGAGGAAACGTGACTACTTTCCTCGTTAGAATGAATGCAAACAATTCTGAATGTATTTTAATTTCATAATTTTGCCAGTTCGCATTGATGCATGACGTTCATGATATAGTTTACAAACAAAATGGTTGCAAAGAAAAAAGGCAATATTCCTCCCTAGACTTGATGTATTGTCAACTGATTAAGAAGCTTCAAAAACCAGTTGCATTTAATTTCATAATTATTGCCAGTCCATTAAATTGGTGCATGACGCTCAAAATATAGTTTGCGAACAAAGAAGTCTTAATGTGCTTTCAACTGCATGAATAACTCGTAAGCAAATTCGTTTCTAATTTAGAAGGAAAATTATCTGGACCACTTGCTTCAGCAGGTTTAGGTTGTTCAAGCTCTGCATGCCAAGGGTACAAACGTGGCACAGGTTTACTGACAGGCAAAACGCAGACAGTTTAAAAATAATCTAATGGTTCAAGTACATCTGACCATAGAGAAATGAACTCTATCCTTTCTCTATGATCTCACACACTGGCAAACATTGTGTTAAGTGCATTAGATTTACCTATAGAATCGTTTTTCTCAATACCCGGTATGTCCAAATTGAGCTTAAGTTTTATTTTAGTTAGTTATAGTTTTTATTTGTTGGTGCCATTTTCGTGGATCAGTTTGCTGTAAATTCCTAACACGGTTGGCATAACAATTTTATTTTGCTTTCTCAATTTCCCTCTTAACCACATTTCTAAGTTTACGCCATTTTTGTTGGTTGTTAGAGGCAAATGCAGCTTGACGCTCAATTTTTTTTAAAATATATGTGATGAATGCTTATTTTTTACAGGAAAATATGAATCAAAAGCAATATCAAGCATCTTATAAAAGGCATCAATCTTTTCCTGTTTTCCAACACAACTTAATACTTCACTCCTATCTTTATTTTGTATCCATAACCCGAAAGCTCGTACACCCGAGTCATGAAATGGTCGGAACTCTTTGGTTTTAAAGGTATTCTTAATTTTACAACATCCTTTTGGTTTCCACAAAACACATACATGGTCACTGCAACCAATAGGTGATAAAGGAATCGGTTTGTTATAATGTGTGTGATTTGTTAACATAGGATCAAGAATAGCATCACCACGTGTATGAAAACCAAAGATTTTGGTAGAGAGCATTACCCCTAACAATTGGGAATATGTTCATACGATTAAAATCCCCCAAAATTACAATACCAATATCTGGGTAGCGCGTTCTTAAATAGTCAACTGACTATGCACAGAAGGTGGTTTTCAAGCAATTGCTGAAATGGGGAGTTTGTTGTGATGTAAACTGCACAGATGACAATTGATGAAATTCCCCGGGGTAGTTTACTGGGGCGCACTTTAATCCATAAGCACTCTAGTTGTTCAGGAACAACTATGTCTGCTTTACTGGCGGGAATCCCTTCTTTAATATACACCGCAACAACACCACCACGTTTATGGTCACAGCACTTAAGTTGTAACCGTTGATGTTCAGTTGGTTATCTAGAATATTTGGCGAAAACCAGGATTCCGTTATAACACCAATACTGACTTCATGATGGTTAAAAGAATTACAGCCTCATCAAATTTGTTGACTAATGATTGGTCATTGGTCATAAACAAAAGAAGGCAAGCAAGTGGACTTTGACAAAGATCCTTCCTCATGATCGCGTTTTATTGGAATATTTAACAATGTTCTTGGCCGGGATAAACGAAACGTTGGTGACTTTAAATAGGTCCTATCTGAAACAAGAACAGGTATTAGTCCATTAATGTTTTTCCATCCTCTACACCCTCTTCTCCGTTTCAGGATTTTGACAGATTTAGCCGAATCAAAGGCAGATTTAGGAATATTTTGTTTTCACGAAGTGCCAAAAGATCAGAACGTACCTGATACGCGGTGGTACAATGCCATAAGTTCGTTCATTGAAAAATTGAGAGTTATACAGAAACCGGGTCCTCGGGTCCGAGCCAATACCACACCTTTCATTGCCGTGAAAGTTGGAATTTGGCAAAACGAACAATAACAAGAGGTGTTCGCGCTATAGCTCGAACACCTAAATAGTATCTCTTGAACCATAATTTTGTCGCCGTCAATACAACAGAAACGTACGATCACCAGCATTAGGTATTTATGTTAGCTTTTGTTTAAATAATATGGTAATGACATAGCAAATAGCTTTTTGTATGGGAAAACGTATGTTTAACACGTGGAATCAGCCATGCATTGGGGGAGATATGCAGGATTCAAAAATAACTGGACGTCTAGTATGTTCTGACTGTATTACCTATTATTCCGCAAAATGCTAACGTTTCACAAACAGATGTCACCATTCAGATGTGACATTGAAAGGTGCATTACAAATAAATCTGCAGAAATTCAGTATTTATGTATTCAAAAATAAATGTCTGCAATTTTCTGAATGCATTACCTTAATTGCTCAAACAGATGTCACCGTTCAAGTGTTTAAACAAAAAGAAAGATTTCATTTTCAGAGTAGATATATATGCTTAGAATCTTTTTCTTGTTCAGAAATAGTGCCCTTAATATACCGTATTGATTGTAATAATAACATTGAGTGATACACACTGAAATTCATTTGGGATAAGTTTGACATGCTAGAGGGCAATTCATACCTGTCTCTTAGTTCTGCCGCCTTGCCGTGATTGCGCAATAATCGCTCTAATGACGATGCCATTGCTACGTCCTTGCTATGTCTATCAGAACTGTCGATTTTCATCGAACAACATCTTCCTTATTTTGGCAGCTTTTAAAAAGAAAATGCCGTGAATAAATGTATATATTTAATTTTAATTTCTGTGTAATTTTCCTTGAAAATTCATGATTTTATTGTTTATGAATTACAAATATAGCTCGTCATACACTTTTCAAATGTTTCCCAAAATGTGGGGGAAAGGACATCAAGTTATTCTCAGGCATTTTTTTTCCAGTGTTCTTTATACTATTTTTGTTAGTGTTAATGTTAGTGTTAATTTATTTATTTATTTTATTTTAATGAGGTCTCGGTCTCGGTCTTGGTCTCGAGCTGTAAGGTCTCGGTCTCGACCTCGGTCTCGGTCTCGACCTCGGTCTCGGACTGTTGCACTGTTTTGTCTAGGCACCGCTAGTAGTGGTCAGCTTTGTAGTATTCGCAAATAGTACTCACGAGTAATGAACGCATTTGAAGAATGGCTGGCTGTGACTGTAGCAAGTTTTACCTGCTGAATGGTGATAGCTTCAGAGGCATGCCGTGTAATATGTAACAGTCTTGCCATTGTTCAGTTCACGGGTTGGCCAATGTTTAAAACACTTCAGAGTAACATAATACATTCTAATATATTGTATTTTATATGAAGAAGAATAAATCACTTTGCCTTGGCCAGCAATTTTGGAAGAAATACCCATCTACTGGTTATTTAATGATGGGAATTATAAAGTATAAGGCATAGTTAAAAACAAATGCTAGCCTAGGTGATTAGTACTTCGGTCTTGCGCCCTCCTTTGGTCGCTTCGCTCGTAGTTCTCTGTTTTGCCGCCATTGTTGCTATAGACATCTTGTCAGTGTTATTGCATTAAAGCCGTTGTATAAGAGTTATATTTGACCGTGTATACTCGTTCTGGGAGTCCTCCATTTACCATATTGGCGATGGGTTCTAAGCTAGCGTATCGGCCCGATATGCAAAGATTTATGGCCAATAATGCTGCCATAATTACCGAGCACATTTTTTCCACCCGATATGCTCCATTCTTTGAGTACCTTTATTGTTCACAGTGAAAACGGTCTGGTCATTGTCATGTCATATTTTAGTGGTCCGAGGAATATAAGTTATAATCCAAATTTCGTGTACAGTCTTACACCGAACACATTGTTTACATGTCAGCATGTTTACTATCACGCGCATGCACTGAAATTCACATAAATCACTGAAAATCACATAAAACCCGTCACGTAATATGAATACAGGCGCCAAACAGCGATTCTATGATTCCCTGGCCCACACCCAAATGTACTTCTTTTTCAATGACGGGCACCAGTGAAACTACAGTGAAACCTCGATCCCTGAATCATGAATATGCAACATATGAATATAGTCATAATCAAACAGCCAATGAAAAAAATAATAAAATAGCAACTACGCAAATCTATCCAATCACCACACGGTAGCGTAGCACATTTACTGAGACGTTTACTGATGAGGTAATGAGTAGTGATGATAAATTCAATTGACCCACTTATTGTTGCATCAAGTTATTGTTTGCCACGCCACATTTAGTTGCCAGGAAAAGTTTGTCCAATATTAATAAAGGTTGCAATTTATGGTGAGCGTATGTCAATCACAATGTAAACTTGCCAAATTCCCACAGCAAAAATGCAAAGTACAACATCAGTTCATACAGTGGCCCCGGGCACAGGCATCACGTGCTTCGAAGGCTTTTTAAGCATAGTGCGGGGTACACTGTGGATGCGTTGTATTTTTGTGAACAACAAATAACGTCTATGAGCTAAAAACACTGCTTACACTGGTGATTTTTTTGTTTCGTCTGTATCGATTTGAAGTTAACAGGGTTGACCGTTAACACACTGGCATTACTTACTCTTAACGACGACATAAATACAAGTCGATCGCGTTCATTTTTATTACGTTTAGGTGGACTTCCCTCTGTCGATTTGGGATGAACGTAACCATCAATATAAATTGCTTACTGTGCTGGCGCTGCCAAAGCAATGACAAACTTGACGACCATTGGATTTTAACGCACAAATTCTATTATTTCGAGTACAATTTTGCAAGAAATAAAGAGGAAACAACAACAGACTCAATGTATGTATTTGTCTGTTGTCTGAACCTTTTCGTACGTACAACCCCGTGATACAGGATTGACTCCAAAAGCGGTTAATCGAATAATCGACTTCATTCTGGAGTATTTAACGGGTCTCATCAAGGTCTCAACTCCGAGACTATTCGAGACCCGAGTCCGAGACCTCAACATTTCGAGACCTCAAAATCGAGACCAGTTCAAGATCGCAATGTTAGGCCAAAAAAAAAAAGATGTTGAGTTGCCCTCCACCGACCGACCCAAAAGTGCTGAAATCTCGGGTCGGGTTTTTTTTTTTTTTTTTTTTTTTTCCCGTCATTCATAGCCCTATTTATTAATGAAACTTACCAATTTTCTTTGTATAAAACATAATACGTTTGATTTGTGAAATTTTCCACTTTTTTTTACCGGTAAATTTACCGGTACCCAAGACTCAATCTATATGTTTTCCAATCGAATGGCCCCCTCACATGTTTTCCACTGGCTTCGCGCACTGTTTTGTATGTCAACGATTGCGACTCAATCTACACGTTTTCAAATCAAATGGCCCTCACACGTTGTGCACTGGCTCCCCGCACTGTACGTGTCAACGATTGCGACTCGATCTACACGTTTTCAAATCGAATGGCCACTCACATGTTGCATGTTGAGCATTGCACGCAATATGGATGAATTTGCTGTGTCAATCACAGCGAAAAGTACAACAAAAATGCTTGGGATACTTTTATTCTGAAGCAAAATTCCTTGCTGATAGGTATACAAATGAAAAACATGGTATGTGGTTTCAGTTCCAATGCATTTCAATCTTAAAATGACAGTCAAGGAGAAAAAAAAGAAAAAAAAAAGAAAAAAAAATCCCGACCGACCGACCCCTTCAAATATTTTCACTGGAGGGCAACTCAACAAAAAAATTGTTTTGGCCTGATACAGCGCAATACATTATTATTTGCAATTAATCGTGAATGGTCATTATTCGTGAATAGTTGCAGGTATTAATCGAATAGCTCAAAAACCGCGAATACAAGCGAATATTCCAATATATTATAATCGAACTATTCCAGGCCTATTTAGTAAGGTTGACAACGCAGTCTCCATATAGTTTCACTTTATTACTTATTGGATCAGTGTCTAACTATCGTGAAGGATCGATTGTGTACGTTAAACATTATTAATAATTAATAACTGATGGATGAATGACAGTTGACAGTCAAATTCAAAAGAAATCTCCAACTGGTTTCTATATTTCTTTTTTCTTGTTTTCTTTGCAACTATTTTGTTTGCAAACTATATCATGACCGTCGTGCCTCAATTAAAAGGACGGGTAACAATGAAATTAAAATGCAACCTGATTAACTGCAAATGTGAATCCGTTGACAGCACATCAAGACTAGGGAGAAATATTGCCTTTTATTTTCAAACTATACTATAAACTATAAAATATAAATTTTATGGACTGGTATTAATTATGAAACTAAAATGCATTAAGATATGTTTACATTCAATCTAACGAGGAAAATAGTCACGTTTCCTCAAAAGGTCAGCACGGCAGACCGAGTAATTTCTCGTAATGTTTGGTACAGTCTCTATTCAGTATTATTCAGTAGTTTTGTAATTGGGTAATTACCAATTGGTGTACACTATATATAATTGTTTTTTAAGTCACTCACATAATAAATTAAACTATAGAGCTAAATAAAAAATATTCAAAAATCATAAAAAAATTTTAAAAAGGGGAAAAAAAAAAAAAGGGGGTTTAAAAAAAATTTTTTTAAAAATTTTAAAATTTTCGGGTTTTTTTTTTAAAAAAAAACCCGGAAAAAAAAAAAATTTTTCCCAATTTTAAAAAAAAAATTTTTTTTTTTTTTTTTTTTAAATTTTTTTTTGGTTTTAAACCCCCCGGGGTTAAAAAAAATTAAAAATGTTTTTGGGGGAAAAAGTTTTTTTAAAACAAAAAAAAAAAAAATTTTTTTTTCCGGGGGTTTTTTTTCCAAAAAAAAGGGGTTTTTTTTTTTTTTTTTAAAAAAGGGTTTTTTTTGGGGGGGTTTTCCCCAAAAAAATTTTTTGGTTTTTTTTTTTTAAAAATTTTTTTGTCCAAAAATTTTTTTTTTTTTAAAAAAAAACCAAAAAAATTAAAAAAAAGGGCCCTTTAAAAATTTTGAAATTTTTTTTTTTAAAAAACCCTTTTAAAAAATTTTTTTTTTTTTTTAAAAAGGTTTTTGAAAAAAAAAAAAAACCCAATTTTAAAATTAAAATTTTAAAAAAAAATTTAAAAAAAAAAAAAATTTTTTTTTTTGGGGGTTTTTTTTGGGGGGGCCCCCCCTTTTTTTTTGGGAAAAAAATTTTTTTTTTAAATTTTTTAAAATTATTTTTTTTTAAAAAAAAAAAAAAAAAATTTTTTTTTTTTAAAAAAAAAAAATTTTTTTTAAAAAAAAAAAAAAAAATTTTTTTAAATAATTAAAATGGGGGTTTTAAAAAATTTTAATTTTTCCCCAAAAAAATTTAATTTTTTCCCCCCAAAAATTTAAAAATTTTTTTAAAAAATAAATTTCCGGCCCCCCCCCTTTTTTTTTTTTTTTAAAAAAAAATTATTTTTAAAAAAAAAATTTTTAAAAAAAATTTGGGGTTTTTTAAAATTTTAAAAAAAAAAAATTTAATAATTTTTAAAAAAAAAAAAAAAATTTTTAAATTTTAAAAAATTTAAAAAAAAATTTTTAAAAAAAAATTAAAAAAAAAAAAATTTAAAAATTTTTTTTTTAAAAAGGAAAATTTTTTTTAAAATTTGGGAAATTTAAAAACCCCTTTTAAAAAACCCCCCAAAAACCCTGAAAATTTTTAAAAAATTTTTTTTTTGGAAAAAATTTAAAAATTTAAAAAACTTTTTTTTAAAAAAAACCCAAAAAAATTTCCAAAAAAGGGGCCCAAAACCCTTTTTTTTAAAAAAATTTTAAAAATTTTCCCCTTTTTTCCCCCAAAAAAACCCCCCGGGGGGGGGAAAAAAAAAAAAAATTTTTTTTTTTTGGCCCCCCCCCCCTTTTTTTTTTTTAAAAGTTTTTAAGAATTTTTGTTTTTTTTGGGGCCTTTTTTAAAAAAAGGGGGGGGGTTTTGGGGTTTTTTTCCCCCCCCCCGGGTTTGGGGTGTTTTTCCCCCCGTTTTTTTTAAAAAAATTTTTTTTTAAAATTTTTTTGGGCCCCCTTTTTTTAAAAAAACCCCCCCCCAAAAATTGGGGGGCCCTTTTTTCCGGGGGGGTTTTTTTTTTTGGGGTTTTTTTTTAAAAAAAAAAAGGGGCGGGTTTAAAATTTTTAAAGGGGAATTTTTTAAAAGGGGGGAAAAAATTTTTCCCCCCCCCCGGGGGGGTTTTTTTAAATTAAAAAAAAAAATTTTAAAAGGGGAAAAAATTTTTTAAAACCCAAAAATTTGGTTTTTTTTTGGGGGTGTTTTTTTTAAATTTTTTTTGGGGGGGGAAAAACCTTTTGGGAAAAAAAGGGGTTTTTTGGAAAAAAAGGGTTTTTTTTTTTTGGGGAAAAAAAGGGGGGGGGGGTTTTTTTCCCAAGGGGGAAAATTAAAAAAAATTTTTTACTTGGGTTTTTAAATTTTCCCCCCCCCGGGGGGGGTTTTTGGTTTTCCCAAAAAAAACCCCCCCTTTTTTTTTTTTAAAATTGTTTTTTTTTTAAAAAAAAAAAAAAAAATTTTTTTGGGGTATTTTTTTTTAAACCCCCCTTTTTTGGGTTCCCCCCTTTTTTCCCCCGATTAAATTTTCCAAGTTTTTTTTTTTAAAAATTTTGGTGGAAAAAAATTTTTTAAAAAAGGAAAAATTTTAAAATTTTTAAAAAATTTTTTGGGGGGGGCCCCCCCTTTTTTTTAATTTAAAAAAATTTTTGGTTTTTTTCCCCCTTTTTTTAAGGGTTGTAAAAAAAAAAGGGTTTAAAATTTTTTAAAAAAGGGGGTTTTAAATTTTTTTTTAAAAAACCCTTTAATTTGTTTTTTTTTAAAAAATTTTTTAAAAACAAAAACAAAAAAAATTTTTTTTTAAAAAAAATTTTTCAAAAGGGGTTTTTTTTTTATTTTTTTTTTTTTCCCCCCCCCAAGGGCCTTTTTTTTTTGGGGGGTTTTGGGAAAAAATTTTAAAAAAACCCCGGGGCTTTTTTTTTTATTTAAAAAAAAAAAAAAATTTTTTTTTTTTTTAAAAGGGGGGGTTTAAAAAAAAATAACCCCGGAAAAATTTTTTTTTTAAAAAAAAATTAAAAAAAAATTTTTTTTTTTTTTTTTTAAAAAAAACCCCAAAAAAAAAAAATTTTTCTTTTTTTTTTCCCCCCCGGGTTTTTTTTAAAAAAAATTTTTTTTCCAATTTTAATAAAAAAAAAAATTTATTAAAAAAAGGGCCCCCAAAAAAACCCGGGGAAAATTTTTTTTTTTTTTTCCCCCCTTTTTTCCAAAAAAAAAAAAAATTTTTTTTAAAAAAAAAAAAGGAAAAAATTTTAAAAAAAAAATAAAGGGGGGCCCCCTTTTTTTTTAAATTTCAAAAAAAAAACCCCCCCCCCTTTTTTAAAGGGGGCCCCTTCCGGCCTTTTAAAAAAAATTCCCCCAAAAAAAAAAAAAAAACCCCGGGGGATTTTTGGGGGTTTTTTTTTTTTAAATTATATTTAAAAATTTAAAAAAAAAAAAAAAAAAAAAATTTTTTAAAAGTCAATCTCCCAAAATTGATTTTTTTAAAAATTTTTAAATCCAGTACAATTTTTAAAAAATTTTTAAAAAATTTTAAAATTAAAAAAATTTTTAAATTTTTAAAAAAAAAAAAAAAAATTTAAATTTTTTAAAAAAAAAATTTAAAAAAATTTTTTTTTCCCCCCCCCCCCCCCCTTTTTTTTAAAAAAATAAAAAAAAAGGAAAATTTTTTTAAATTTTTTTTAATTTAAAAAATTTTTTTTTTTTTTAAAGAACCAATTTTAAATTTTAAAAACCCTTTTTTTCTTTTTTTGGTTTTCCCCGTTTTCCCCCCTTTTTTTTTTTCCCCTTTTTTTTAAAAAAAAATTTTTTTTTGAATTCCCCCGGGGGGAAAAAAAAACCCCAAAAAATTTTTTTTAAAGGGAAAAAAACCCCCCTTTTAAAAAAATTGATTTTTGGGGAAAAAAAATTAAAAACCGGGGAAAAAAAATTTTTTTTTTTTTTTTGGGGGGGGGGGTTTTCCTTCCCCTTTTTTCCTTCCCCCCTTTGGGGTTTACAAAGGGGCCCCCCTTTTTGGGGGGGTTAATAAAGGGAAAAAAGGGGGGTTTTTTTCCGTTTTTTTTTTTAAAAATTTTGGGAAAACCCCCAAAAAAAAAAAACAAAAAAAGGGGTTTTTTTTTGGGGAAATAATTTTTTGGGGGGGGTTTTTTTTTTTTAAATTTTTGGGGGTTAAAAAAGGGGGGGGAAAAAAGGTTAAAAAAGGGGGGGGTTTTAAAAAAAAAAAAAAAGGGGTTTTTTAAAAAATTTTTTTAAAAAAAATTTTTTTTGGGGGGGCACAAAAAACCAAATTTTGGGGGTTTTTTTAAAAAAAAGGGGGGGGGGGCCCCTTTTTAAAAAAAAAAAAATTTAAAAAAACCCCCCTTTCCCCCCAAAAAAAAAAAAAATTTTTTTTTTTTTTTGGGGGCCCCTTTTTTTTTTTTCTTTTTGGGGGTTTTTTTTGTCGGGGTTTTTTTTTTGGAATTTTTTTTTTTTTTAATTTTCAAAAAAAAAAAAAAAAAAATTTTTTTTTTTTTTTTTAAAAAATTTAAAAAATTGTTTTTGGCCCCCCCTTTTTTTTTTTTTTTGGGTTTTTTTTTTTTGGGGGGTTTTTTTTTTAAAAATTTTTTAAAAAAAATTTTTTTTTTAAAATGATTAAAAATTTTTTTGGGGTTATTTTTTCCCCAAAAAAATTTTTGGGGGGGGTTTTTAAAAAAATTTTTTTTTAAAAAAAAAAGGGGGGGTTTTTAAAAAAAAATTTTTTTTTAAAAAATTTTCCTTTAATAATTTTTTTAAAAATTTTTTTTTTAAAAAAAATTTTTTTGTTTTTTTTAAAAAAGGGGGGGTTTTTTCTTAAACCCTTTTTTTCCCCCCTTTAAAAAAAACCCAAAAAAAGGGGGGTTTTTTTTTAAAAAATTTTTTTTTTTTGGGGTTGGGGGGGGTTTTTTTTTTTTTTGGGGAAAGGGGGTTTTTAAAAAATTTTTAAAATTTTTGGGGGGGCCCTTTTGGGGTTTAAACCGGGGGCCCCCCCAAAAAAAAACCCCCCGGGGGCCCCCCTTCCCCCTTCCGGGGGGAGGGGAAAAAAGGGGAAAAAAAAATTTTGGGTTTTTTTTTAAAAAAAAAATTTATGGGGGGGCCAAGGGGTTTGAAAAAAGGAAATGTTTTGGGGGGGGGTTTTTTAAAATTTGGTTTCCCCCTTTTTTTTTAAAAAAAAATTTAAAAAAATTTGGCCCCTTTAAAAAAAATTTTTAAAAAAAAAAACCCCCCCCTTTTTTTAAAAAAAAAATTAAAACCCCTTTTTTTAATTTAAACCCCCCAAAAATTTAAAAAGAAGGTTTTTTCCCCCGGGGAAAAAAACCCCTTTTTTTTAAATTTTTTTTAAATTTTTAAAAAAAAAAAAATTTTAAAAAAAAAAAACTTTCCAAATTTCCCCCCTTTTTTTGTTTTCCAAAAAAAATTTTTTGGGGGGAAAAAAAATTTTTTAAAAAAAGGGCCCCAAAAACCCCGGGGTTAAAAAATTTTTTAAAATTTTAAATTTTGGGGGGGCCCCCGAAACCCTTTCAAAAACCCAAAAAAACCCCCATGCAAAAAAAATTTTCCAAAAAAAGGTTTTAAGGGGGGAAAAAAAAACCCCGGGTTTTTTTTTTGGGGGTTTTATTAAAATTTTTAAAAAAAAATTTTTTAAAAACCAAAAACCCCCCAAAAAACCCACCCCCCTTTTTTTAAAATTTGGGGGGGGAAAATTTTGGGTTTTTTTTTTTTTAAAAAGCCCCCCCAAAAAAACGGGGGTTTTTTTTTTAAAAAAAAATTTTCCAAAAAAGGGGAAAATTTTTTTTTTTTTTTTTTAATTTTTTCCCCCCCTTTTTTTAAAAAAAAAAAAAAAAAAATTTTTTTTAAATTGGAAAAAAAATTTTTCCCCGAAAGGCCATTTAAAAAAAAAAAATTTTTTTTTTTAAAATTTTAATTTAAAAATTTTTAAAAAAAAAATTTTTAAATTTTTTTTTTTCCCGGGAAAAAATTTTTTTTGGGAAAAAATTTTTTTTTTTAAAAAAAATTTTAAAAAACCCCAAATTTTTTAAAAAAAACCAAACCCCTTTTTTTTGGGGGTTTTTTTTTAAAAAAAAACCCAAAGGGGCCCCCAAAAAATTTTTAAATTTAAAATTTTTTTTTTAAAAATTAATTTTTTTTTAAAAAAAAACCCGGGGAAAATTTTTAAAAAAAGGGGGGGGAAAAACCAAAAAGGGGAAAAAAAAAAATTTTAAAATTTTCCCAAAAAAAAAATTTTTTAAAAAAAAGGGGGCAAAAATTTTTTGGGTTTTTTTAATTTGGCCCCCAAAAAATTTTTTCCCAAAAAAATTTTTAAAAAAAAGGAATTTTTAAAAAAAAAATTTTTTTTTTTTGGTGAAAAAAAAGGGGGGCCCCCCAAAAATTTTTTTTTTTTAAAAAAATTTTTTTTTATTTAATTTTTTTTGGGGGGGAAAAAGGGGTTTTGTTTTTATAAAATAAAATAAAAAATTTTTAAAAAAATTTTTTTTTAAAAAAACCCCCGGTTTTAAAAAAAAATTTTTTCAAGGGGTTTTTGGGGGGGGGGTTTTTTTTTTTTTTCCCCCTTTTTTTTTTTTGGGGGGGGTAAAAAAGGGGGGGGGGGGGAAAAAGGTTTCCCGGAAAAAAATTTTTTTAAAACCCCAAAAACCCCCCCAAAAAAAAAACAACCCCCCCCAAAAAAAAAAAAAAAAAAAAAAAAATTTCCCCCGGAAACCCCAAAAAAAAAAATAAAAAAATCAAATTGGGAAAAAAAAAATTTTTTTGGTTTTTTTAAAAAAAAAAAATTTAAAATTTTTTTAAAAGAAAAATTTTTTGGGTTTTTTTAAAAAATTTTTCCCCAAAAAGGGGGGTTTTTTTTTTGGGGAAAAAAAAAAAACCCCCCCCTAAAAAAATTTCCCAAAAGGGTTTAAAATTTTTTGGGGGGTTTTTTCCCCCAAAAAAAAAAAAAAAACCCCCCCAAAACCCCTTTTTTTAAAAAAATTTCACATTAAAAAAAATTTTTTAAAAAAAAAATTTTTTGGGGGAAAAAAAATTTGGGGAAAACCAAAAAAAAAAATTTTTTTTTTTTTCCCCAAAAAAATTTTTCCCAAAAAAAAAAAAAATGAAATTAAAAAAAAAAATAAGGGTTTTAAAAAGGGAAAAAAAAAGGAAATCCCCTTTTAAAAAATTTTTAATTTGGGTTTTTTTAAAAAAAAAGGGGAAAAATTTTTTTTTAATTTCTTTTTTGGGGGGAAAAAAAGGTTTTTTTTTAAAAACCCCAAAACCTTTGGGAAAAACAAAAACCCCCCCAAAAAATTTTTTTTTTTTTTCCCCCAAAAAAAAAAATATTTTTTTTCGGTTTTTTAAAAAAAGGGGGGGAAAAGGGGGCCCCCCTTTTTTTTTAAATTTTTTTTTAAAAAACCGGGGGAAAAAATTTTTTTTTTTTTTTTTTTTGGTTTTTTTTGGGAAATTTCCCCCCCTTTTAAAAAAAAATTTTTAAAAAAACCCCCCCCCTTTTTTTTTTAAAAACCCTTTTTATTAAAAAACCCCCGGGGCCCTTTTTCCTTTTCCTTTTTTTTTGTTAAAAAACTTTTTTTTTAAAAAAAATTTTAATTTTTTCCCCAAATTTTTTAAATTTAAAAAAAAAAAATTAAAAAAAAGGGGAAAAAATTTTTTTTTTTTTAACCCTTTTTAAACCCTTTAAAAAAAAAAAATTAACAAAAAAATTTTTTAAAAAAACCCCCCCCCTTTTTTTTGGCCCCGGGGCAGGGCCTTTTGGGGAAGGGGGGGGGGGGGGCCCCCAAAAAAGGGGGGAAAAAAAAAAAAAAAAAAATTTAATTTTTAAAAAACCTTTTTTTTTAAAAAAAAAATGGTTTTTTTGTTTTTTTTAAAATTTTTTTTTTTTTTTTTTCAAAAATTTTTTTTTTTCAAAATTTTTTTCGGCCCCCCAAAAAAAAATTTTTAAAAAAATTTTAAAAACCCCCCCTTTTTAAAAATTTTTTTTTAAATTTTTTTTTTTTAAAAAAAAAAATTTTTTTTTTTTTTTTATTATTTTTTTTTTTTTTTTTGGTTGTTTTTTATTTTTATTTTTTTTAATTTTTTTTTTTTTTTTAAAAAATTTTTTTTTTTTTTAAAAAAAAAAAAAAATTTTTTTTTTTTTTTAAAAAAAAAAATTTTTTTTTTTTTTTTAATTTTAAAAAAAAAAAAAAATTTTTTTTTTTTTGGGGAAAAATTTTTTTTCCCCCCAAAAAAATTTTTTTGTTTTTTAAAATTTTTTTTTTCCTTTTTTTAAAAAAAAACCCTTTTTTTTTTTAAAAAACCCCTTTTTTTAAAAAAATCAAATTTCCCCCCCCCAATTTTTAAAAAAAAGGTTTTTTTTAAAAATTTATAAAAAAATTTTTTTTTCGAATTTTCAATTTTTTTTAAAAAAAAAATTTTGGGGGGTTTTTTTTTTCCCCGGGGAAAAAATTTTCCCCCCCCCCCTTTTTTTTTTAAAAAACCCCCCTTTTTTAAATTTTTTTTTTAAAAATTTTAAATTTTTTCCCCGGGGGGTTTTTTAAAATTTTAAAAAAAACCGGGTTTTTTTCCGAAATTTTCCCGGGGTTCCCCCCCGGGTTTTTTCCCCCCCCAATTTTTTTGGGGGCCCCCTTTTAAAAAGGGGAAAAAAAATTTTTTTGGGGTCCCCCCCCAAAATTTTTTTTTTTCCCCCCAAAGGTTTCCCCTTTTTAAAAAAATTTTTAAAAAAAAAGGGAAAAAAAAAAAACCCCCCCGGGGGGGGGAAAAAAATTTTTTTTTTTTTTTGGGGGGAAAAAAGGGGAAAACCCCCCCCTTTTTTTTTTTTGGGGCCTTTAAAATTAAATTTGGTTTTTTTTGTTTAATTTTTAAAAATTTAAGGCCAAAATTTTCCCCCCCCGGGTTAAAAAAACCCCCCCCCCCTTTTTTTTGGGGGTTTTTTTCCCCCTTTTTTGGGGGGGGCCCGGCCCAAAAAAATTTTTAAAAACCCCCCCTTTTTTTTTTTTTTTTTGTTTTTTTGGAACCCCCCCCAAAAAAATTTTTTTTTTTAAAATTTTTGGGTTTTGGTTTTTAAAAAGGGTTTCCCCCGGGGGGGTTTTTGGGTTTTTTCCCCAAAAACAATTTTTTTTATTTTTTTTGGGTTTTTTTTTTCCCCCCCTTTTAAAAAATTTTTTTTTTTTTTGGGGGGGTTTTTATTTTTTAAAAAATTTTAAAAATTTTTTTTTTTTTAAAAAAAAAGGGGGAAAAAAAACCCCTTTTTTTTTTCCCCCCCCAAAAAAAAAAAAATTTTTCCCCAAAAAAACCCCCAAAAATTTTTGGGGGGGGGTTTTTTTAAAAAAAAATTTTTTTCCCCAAAAAAAAAAAAAAACCCCCCCCCCTTTCTTTTTTCCCCTTTTTTTTTTTTAAAATTTTTTTCCTTTGGGGGGTTTGGGGTTTTTTTTAAACCCGGGGGGTTTTTTTTCCCCAAAAATTTTTGGGGGGAAAAAATTTTTTTTTTTTTTTAAAAAAAAAATTTAAAAAAAATTTTTTTGGTTTTCCCGGGGAAAAAAAAAATTTGGGGTTTTTTTTTTAAAGGGGAAAAAAATTTTAAAAATTTTTTTTTTAAACTTTTTTTAAAAAAAGGGGGGATTTTCCCCCCCCTTTAAAAAAAAAAAAAATTACCCAAAAATTTTTTGGGTTTTTTTTCCCTTTTTTTTAAAGGGGGGGGGAAAAAAAAAAAAATTTTTGGTTTAGTTTTTTTTGGGGGGTTAAGGGCTTTTTTCCAAAATTTTTTAAAAAAATATTTTAAAAAAAAAGGGGCCGGTTTAGAAAAAAAGGGGGGGTTTTTTTTTTTCCCCCCCCCCCAAAAAGGGGGGGGGGAAAAAAAACCCCTTTGGGGGGGGAAAAACCCCCTTTTGGTTTTTGGGCCCCCTTCCGGGGAAATTTTTTTTTCCCCCCGGGGTCGGGTTTTTAAAAAACTTTTTTTTTTTTTTTTCCCCCCCGGGTTTAAATTTTTTTTTGGGGGGCCCCCCAAAATTTTAAAACCCGGGGGCCCCCCCCCTTTTTTTTTTTAAAAAGGGATTTTTTTCCCCCCTTTTTTAAAATTTAAAATTTTTTTCCCCGGGGAAAAAAAGGGGTTTTAAAAAAAACCCCCCAAAAAACCTTTTCCCCCCTTTTTTTTTTATTAAAAAACCCCTGCACTTCTGACAGGCCACAGTTAGGTGGTTGCCACTCAAGAGATATTTCGTTGTGGAAGGGACTTTGTCTGCATGACAACTGGTTTGCTGGGTCTACCGGTGGTTCGAAACCCTTTCGTGGCCAAAATACCCTGCTTTCATACAGTAAAAGATACACCCTTCTTCTGAAACAGGTTGTTCTACCCTCGTCAAAACATGTTACCACAAACACGGTATCTCTCTGTTCTTTCCTCGTTTGCCTGAGAGAACTCAATAAAATTTTGGCGCATTTTCTAATATTCCTTGATGTTGAAATGTCATCAAACCACCGCTTTACCAACGCGATAGGTAGTTGGGTTACGTGATTTGAGATATTTAGACAAGGCATCGAGGTACTCTCTTCATTGGCCAATACTAGGGAAGGAAAAGCACAGTAATGTACTCAAACAAAGGATCCTAGGATTAGCTTTATCCAAGATCTTTACGCTGACCTTATGATCTGAATTCCGTCAAAGAGTTTCATGTAAACCTGAGACAACACTCATTTCCTTCCTCTTTGCTCTCAGTCCATTCACGACAGTTGGTGCAGACTTAATGGGGACTGCTCTTGTTCACGAATAGCCTCAGCTAGCGTACATTCTTCAACTTTTCTGCCCCACGGGATGGCCGGCAGCGCTTCCCCTAGATACTTTTGGAATGACAATTTATGGTCACTTAGCATTTTCTTCAGTGTACACAAATTTCCAAGGGAACTGAGGGAAGCTCGTGCACACATCCTGCATCACCATGTCGTTACATTTAACAAGTAACTGGTCTATGCCCTCTATGATCTCCTGGGATTGACTGATCAAGTTAACATGAACATGTCGGCGGCTCAGCTTGGTCGATCTTTTTGTCTATAACTCTTACTTTAAGGGATATGCCAAGCCCGCATTGGTACAGCATTTTCCCCGTTACTTCCCAGCAGTGAAAGGCAATTTCATATACATATCGACAGCTTCTTTGCTGTAATTTGATGGTTTGTTTTCTACAGCAAAAATCCTGTCTGATATGTGTGCCAACGCATACCTGTCAGATCGACATTTCTCCCCATCGCCCCCTTCTACCTCAAAATGATGAGTATTTTTATTCACCATATCATGCATGTTTCTTTGTACATCTTTAATATTTTCTTCGCTTTTGCAGTCCCTGTCGAAAACAAAAAATGCCTGATCGCCATACAAAATACCCGTCACTACATGAGTTGCAGTACTTTCCTCAAACACATTGGGATGTTGAACATTGTCGGGACTAAAATGTTTCATTGTCAACTGTTCAAACCTTGTTGTGGTCTTATAATGCAGCGTCAGGCGAGACTGGCGTTCGGACGATCTCCTATCATTCAGAAACGTAGCTGAGCCTCCAACCTCCACCAATCCACTTATGACACTAGCGCTTCAAGCAGGAGGCACTCCCAACGTTCAGGGCAGATGCCTTGTCGTCCATCCCATCAGTAAGTGATGTTGAACTGTGTTTCCACTGTTTGAGCTAACTTCACGTTGATGGTGTCGCTGGATCCCACGGCGTTAGCTTAGGAATGAGAGCGTCACTGCGACAATCATTACAGCATGCCTGGCTGTATGGTCGCCCCAATGTTGGCGGTTCAAAATTTAATCTTTGGTCTGTCATCGCGCATCCTCACTGTACATAATAAGGCAAAAAAAAAGAAAAACACAGTAAAAAAGTTGGACATTATATGTCTACACCTTTCCGCAGTTGTCGCATGCAGTTATTTGAAGGTTATATGAAGATGACAAATCCTACACCCATAGTGAAAGCAAACCATTATGTTGTGGAACGATTCGTAAAATTTCAAAATAAAAATTGATAGATGCAAAAACACTGTGACCACAGTGACAAACGCCCATGTATGGAAAATGGTCAGACACAATCTTTCATTATGACAACAAACTTTTTAAACCCACGAAATACATTATTCATATTGTTTTGTACTAGCAGGCTACAGTAGAGGCCCTATTCGTTTTCCAAGCTGGGGATCATTTGTTGCCTTCTTCCGTATTTTGTCATCTTCAATGGATTTGGTCAATTAAATACCATACAAATCGTAAACATTTTCAACCAATTTTTAAAAAGTAAGTAATTCGTGTGAATCACCAAAAATAAGACTTTCATTATTTTCTTTAATATAAAACCTATGAAATGTACTTCCCACTACGAACGACAGCATTGAAACAAAAGCCGTCGGTTGCTTTCACTGTACCTATTTTGATGACGTACATTTACGGGAGGCGCGTGAGGCCGAGACGCAACAACTGTTTCACATTTGTACACAAAGCCTTCACATCGCGTACAGCTGCAAAAATAAGTTTACCAACTACGACTTTCGAAAGTGTTTTTGGAAGAAGTTTCCAAAAAATAGTACTGATCAATTGTATTTGTTCATCATCGTCATTTGATTCTGGAGTGCTCTAACTGGTTCCCAAAGTTTGGTGATATACTCGTGACATAGAATCGTATCAATTTAAAGCCCGGAATGGACGAAATCCAGGCCGAATATTGGGAAGCCGAGGAAGATCCTCAGGTCCGGCATAAGCGCACATAATGTTGGTACCCTATTTTCTTGCTTTTACGAACAAATGTTTGGTAAGAGCAACCAAAGTTTGAATGTCCAGTATTTGATTCGTTAGATTTTGTATCAGGAAAAGTTAATCTCACTGCAAAATGTGTCCAAATTATTGTTTCTTGTTTTGTTGCCAAAAAAAAATAATATTTGGTGATCTTGCCGGTGGTGTCAACCCAGACTAATAGATTGACGGTAGCCCCCCGGTACGCATACGTGTGTCACACCCACTGCTGAGAAACTTACGTGCACAGACTGGATTACATCACATGAGTTGCACGTCAAGGGATCAAGCACATGTACGAAGCCACGGACAACGCACGCGGCGGCAGCCAGGACCGATGTTAAGACGGCTCCTTTCATCAAGCTCCCGTAAAAGTACGTCATAAAAACAAAAAAATGTTTGCTGCCGCCACGGGCTGGCTGTCAACAGACGTCGCGGATTTCAACCGCTGGAATTTTGGCTGAAAATCCACCTTGTTGTGGTCTTATAATGCAGCGTCAGGCGAGACTGGCGTTCGGACGATCTCCTATCATTCAGAAACGTAGCTGAGCCTCCAACCTCCACCAATCCACTTATGACACTAGCCTTCAACGGTACTCCAACGTTCAGGGCAGATGCCTTGTCGTCCATCCCATCTGATGAAATGATGTTGAACTGTGTTCCTGTTTGTGGGCTAACTTCACGATGACTCTGAATTGTCGCTGGATCCCACAGCGTTAACCCAGGAATGAGAGCGTCACTGCGACAATCATACAGCATGCCTAGCTGTATCGGTCGCCCCAATGTTGGCAGTTCATCAATTAATCTTTGGTCTGTCATCGCGGCAATATCACTGTACACATAATAAGGAAACAAAGAAAAAGAAAACACAGTAAAAAGTTGGACATTATGTCTACCTTTCATGTGCTCTTTGCAGTTATTTGATTATCTTGGAAGGTTATAGCAATGACAATCCTACACCCACATAGTGAAGAAAACAAAATTATGTTGTGAGTTTCAAATTCAATAAAATTTCAAAATAAAAATTGATAGATTACGAAACACAACAAGCCGCAGTGACAAACGCCCATGTGGCATGGAAAATGGTCAGATACAATCTTTCATTGTGACAACAAACCTTTTTTTAAACACACGAAATACATTATTCATGTTTTGTACTTAGCAGGCTACAGTAGAGGCCTATTCGTTTTCAGAGCTGGGGGATCATTTGTGCCTTCTTCCGTATTTTTTGTCATCTTCAGCCGATTTTCATTAAAGACCATACAAAATCGTAAACATTTTCAACCCTAATTTAAAAAGTAAGTAATTCTAAGTAGGAATCACCAAAAATAAGACTTGCATTATTTTTCTTTAACCCTTCAAAAAACCTATGAAAATGTACTTCGCCACTACCGCGAACGACAGGCCCGAAACAAAAGCCGTCGGGGACACTTTCACTGAGCCTATTTTGATGACGTACATTTACGGGAGGCGCGTGAGGTCGAACGCAACAACTGTTTACTGCGGTACGTTTTGTACACAAAGCATACTACATCGCGTACAGCTGCAAAAATAAGTTTACCAACTACGACTTTCGAAAGTGTTTTTGAAGAAGTTTCCAAAAGTAGTACTGATCAATTGTGTTGTTCATCATCGTCATTTGATGGAGATTATACTGGTTCCAAAGTTGGTGATATAAGTGACATAGAATCGTATCAATTAAGCCCGGAATGGACGAAATCCAGGCGAAAATGGCGAAGCCGAGGGAAGATCTCGAGTCCGGCATAAGCGCACATAATGGTACCCTATTTTTCTTGCTTTTTACGAACAAATATTCTAAGAGCAACCAAAGTTTTGAATGTCCAGTATTTGATTCGTTGAATTTTATTATCAGGAAAGTTAATCTCACTGCAAAATGTGTCCAAATTGTTCTTGTTTTGTGCCGATAAAAAAATAATCCTTTGGTGATCTTGCCGGTGGTGTCAACCAGACTAATAGATTGACAATGACCCGGCCCCGGTACGCATACGTATGTCCACACTGCACTGGAAACTTACGTGCACAGACTAGATTCACACACAATACATGAGTTGCACGTCAAGGGGAATCCCAAACACACATGTACGGCCACGGACAACGCGGCGGCAGCCAGACCGATGTTAAGACGGCTCCTTTCATCAAGCTCCCGTAAAAGTACGTCATAAAAACAGGAAAAATGTTTGCTGCCGCCACGGGGCGCAATTGTCCAACAGACGTCGCGGATTTCAACCGCTGGAATTTTGGCTGAAAATCATGATTTTTTCAGCAATTAATTTCTGGTTTGTTTTAATGTTTTTTGGAATAGCATATAAATAACTAAATACATACTGAACAATTTTGAGTAAAAAATCAAGGCCAATACTTTGTGTGCCTTTATGGACTTTAAACTTCGACAAGATCTATTGGATGAGGTCATAAAAATTTCCATTTGTGTCACCGTTAGGGGGCGCTATACCCATTTTGATTAGTTTTTCCCAAGTTTGGCCAAAAACAGTATTTCCCCCATAACAACCACCACAACAACCACCACAACAACCACAACCACAACAACCACCACAACCACCACGACAACCACCACGACGACGACGACGACAACAACAACAACGACAACAACAAATATAATAACTAGAATTTAGTGTTTGTTTTAAAATACAAACACTAGGTGTTCGAGTTAACTACCGGTTCAATGAAGTTACCAGTTGATGATGTGATAATGGTATGTTTGAAAATGTCTGACGTCTGTTATCATGACAATATTAATGTAAGCTTCAAAATACATATACATTTTGTGTTAGAATGTGTTGAAATTGAAGTTCCTGTTTGGACCAGAAGTAAAAGTCACATCAGGTCAGTTGAAAGTGTATATATGTGAAACAATAATACTCTCATGAACATTTAAAATAACGGTAGTACCTACTTTAGTTCAGTGACATTACTAAATTAAAACTTAATTAATTACCAAGAGTAATGAACTGGATGTCTTTGTCATCGTACTAAATTTTGCCTATATATATGATACAATTAATTTTCACGTGATCATGAAAAAATAACATTAATACTTTGCATCAATTTCTGAAATGAGGTGCTCTGATCTGTGATGTCATAAAAGATATATTGGAAAAGTCACTAGAGTCATTTTATGAATAAAGAAAAATCTTACTTTTACAAAAACATAATAATGCTTAAAATGTTTAGGCCTTTATTTATTTATTTATTTTTGGCTTTTTTTTTTAGATATCAAAGACTAAAAATATAATTAAACATATCATTTAGTTATTACTTAAATTAAAATTACAATCAGTGCTGGGATGGTTAAACGAAAAAACAGCACTAACCATTTAGAAATTTGCTAACCGGCTAACCAAAGCAAATATTTAAAAATAAAGAAAATTTAGAAAAATTTGCTGACCAATTTGCTGACTCTTTTTTTCTAGACTCTGTTTTGGTAATTAAACAATCATTGTGGGAAGTTTATTAATGTTTTTCGATTAATAATTTATACACATTATTCCATTTGCAAAATTAAATTCAATTGATAAAATAATAAAAAGAAAAGAAATAAACTACATAAGTTAAACTGCAGTGCCTGAAAACCTTTTTCACCCGATTTCAAATTCAAGCCACGTTACGTTTACAAAATAATATGCTTGGGTGTCTCAGAATAATTTTTACTAAAGGTGCAATGCTGAGTGTTGACAATCTTAAAATCTTCTAATCTGGTCTGTTCTCTGACCATTTTGTTAAAAGTACGACTGTTCTTTCTGAATAATGGACACATCAGGGTATTTCACTGCAGTGGTAACTTCCAGTGTCTTGGGTTCCTCTAAAGGTTGGTTATCAACATTCACCACCATCTCATGTGAGTCATGTCGTACTTTGGGTGGCTTTCGTTTCTTCTTACGCTGGAAGAAAATAAATAAATGATTTCAATTTCAAATGTTTCTTTACACTCTTTAAATAAAAACACTGATCTATTTATTGCCAAAAATATAATTATATGAGCCCACCAACACTTATTCTGGAACTTCTAGCGTACTTCTAACAATCAATTTGTGCAATGTCTCATTTTTTTTTTTTAAGGTTATTAACTTCCTCACTACAAGGTAAATACAAGTAGCCAGGGAAGAAACAAATACAGACCTTTTTGAGATATTTTTAGATACTTTTGTATGCCTACTGGATAGTGGACCTGGGGCCCAAAATGATTAACATCTCCAAAATATCTGATGAAAAGTAAAGATGCGAATACAATAAATGGACTTAAGTGCAGTACATAATTGATGATCACAGGTCTCTCAAGAGTAAATATGTATTAATGAGAAAATTGGTTGATTCATTTAAAAACACGTATGTGTACATGAAGTGCTTAATATTTAAAAGTCAACTAATTTTAATCTTAAAATTATAAGAAAAATTACCTTCTATAGATGTACAGGAAAGTCATATATTGTAGGCACAACATCTGCTCTGACAGTCCGAGCCTTGTAACTGTAGTTTGACCCATTCTATTTTAAAGCAAGATTCTGCGAAGCAGTCCGAGCAAAGCACAACATAATTTCATTGACGCTTCATACACAACACACATACTCATGTAATACTGCGGGACATGTCCTGTAAAAATGCCGCATTCAATGAGAATGGTGTAAATTCCCATGCATTTTCCCACAGAAAGACCTATACATGTATATATCATACCTTAACCTGTAGTAATTCTTCAAGTTTGTTATATTAAGAGGTGATGACTTGAGGAAGGAACATTTGTGACCCAATATCATGTAAAAAAGGAGAAATTTTCCACGCTCGTTTCATTCTGTTACGTTGTAGGCCTATATTAAACTCCGTATGCAATGTACATGTACATGTACGAGATATATTAATCACGGAAACATTAAGACCTCGTGCTGTAATGTAGGCCTACTCTGTGCACGCGCGATATGGGCTATTCGTACATATAGGGAATAGTAATTCAGCATATTGTTTCACTTAACCTTCCGGTTTCGGCCGGAATGAGAAGTCAGACTGGGGTCATGTCTAAAAACGAAATGTGACACAGTTCAAGATCTTTAAGATGATGTAAATATTGTGGAAATATCGTTTGTGGTTCATGAGATATGATTTTTTTGAAATATTAAAATTTGATTTAGTGTAATTCGATATCTGATGACCTCAACATGACGTCACAAACCTAGGATACAACTACATGTTAAGATCTAAGTATGTGTTAAGTTTTAAGGTGCTGTGAACTTTGCACCTATCCTTTTTCTGGATAAGTCTCACTGAGAAGGAGAAGAATAAGTAAAAAATTAAAATAACAAGAGGTGTTCGCGCTACAGCTCGAACACCTAATAATAATAATAATATTCTGCTCTTCATGGACGACCTGAAGTTGTTTGCGAAGAACGAGAAAGAGATTGATTCCTTGGTGCAGACTGTCCGGATCTTTAGCGATTACATCGGCATGAAGTTTGGTCAGAGGGCGGAAGAGGGTTACTTAGTGTATCAGACAGCGTTAACCTCGAGAGAAGGAGCTTGCACTGTCATGTTAGTACTCAGGAAAAGTTGTTGAAGGTTGCACAGAAATACATGAAGGCAGACGAGTTAGGTCTAAAGGAGTACAAGAATCAAAGAAGAGAAGAAAGAACACGAGATTGGTAGGAAAACCACTTCACGGCCGACCAGTCTCTGCGGACGAATGTAATGAAGGCAAGGATCGAGAAGTCAGATGTCTCTTCTATGTGCAGAATGTGCAATGCAGCGGAGGAGACTGTATTTCGGCGAATGCAGAGTGCATGCTCAGACAGAGTACAAAGGCAGACACGATAAGTTGGCCAAGTTCAGCGTTTGAAAGATGACAACAAATCCAAAAACAAATATTAAATGTCTTACAGTATCAAAACTTTAGTATTTACCACTAAAAAGTGGAAATTCAATTGGACCTGCTCAAAATAAATTTTCGTATGGGGGGTCCTTAAGAATATACTTACGAAAAGTCAGAAATTTTGAGCGTGATTGTTCCAAGTGTTCAAGAGATATTTTACAAAATACAATGGGGGTACATATTGTAACCCTCAGTCCCCAACCTTTGATAGGGTTAAATACAAGTTGAGGGTCAACATGTCATTGGCTATACAACGTTCTTTGGCTACAACGACAATAATAGGCTACGCACAGGGATCAGTGTGTATAACAATCTACGTTTTTGATATTGTGGTGTCTTGCATCATTATGAGACACCGCCCATGCAACCAAGTCCATCCATCGAAGACGGTCTAGCCTCTGTGATCTTGAATAGCAGCAATCAAAGTCCACCAAGCGTGGTTCAACGGTGGGGGGGGGGGGGAGAGACTATATCCCTACCTCATTTGTTTTCGTCAGCATGTAATTATAACCTCATTGTTATAGGCCTAACCTTTTTTGTGCAATGTACTCCCTGCGCCTTCCTTGCCCACTACCCCTTTTAAGACAATTCTTTCATAATTAAATGCATCAACAATATTTACTGCCATTATTTCTTCAATACCTGGAGTGCCTACACCGAAAACTCCTATAGTTTATGTTAAGTTTCCCTTTCCGGCTTCTAAAATAAGACAATCATGATTAGGCAACGTGTTTATCTTGCCTTTTTCGTTGGGACTGCTTGCTTTTCGGCAGCCCGTTTTGTTTGGACATATGGGTCCATAAAATGTTGCCCTTTGCGTATACACTGTGAAAACGGGAGGTCACATAAAAAAAAATAGGGGATTAATTTATATAGCCATGGATGATAGGCTATTTATGGTTTACACAATAATTTTCGACTACTGAGTGACCAAGTAACTAAGTAACATACAGTAACTAAGAAGTCCTAGTTCGCTTTTTATATAAGGAACATGTCCATTTTGAGGATTTTTAGTCTTTCAAAAACCAATGCAAACGCTATAAGCATTCACATCCACAGAGAACATCTAACAGACATGATAGAACATAACAGAACATTAGAACGGGATTTTTATTTATTGGATTACGAACATTACATGGCATTTGGTAGGGTCGGAGGACGTAATAAAAATGTAATTTTTGTTGAATAAGGCCAAACAGAAATGGGCAAATTCACGTTTTGGGGACGCACGAAACACTTGAGTCGGGCGCGTGATGCCAAATTTCGTCACTCTGATTGGTTGAAAACCGTGTAGTGCGTTGCACAAAACAGCTGG
Organism: Zoroaster sp. YZ-2022; assembly: GCA_029582265.1. Classification (NCBI taxonomy): domain Eukaryota; kingdom Metazoa; phylum Echinodermata; class Asteroidea; order Forcipulatida; family Zoroasteridae; genus Zoroaster; species Zoroaster sp. YZ-2022. The sequence goes on from CM055819.1 coordinate 23,559,941, forward strand.
CGAACAGCTGGCACATACACGCTGTTTTGATTTTGACTAGCCAGTCTATACCATCCGTTAATACACCCCCATACACGTGATTAAGTTTTGTCCAACCAGATTGTCTAAACTGTCTTGGGCATTTATGAATATAGAGTAGTGGTCGCCGCGCACCGCTCATCGTGCACGTCAAACAGGCAAAACTCATGCAGCCTAGCCGCATTAGGGGGTGCTTTTCGACACGCCCATGTCCCAATTGATTTAATTTTGCCCTTCACCGACGTGTGTATAGCACTGTATACTCAGTGCTTTCCGAGTGTCTGTGAAAAAAATACACAGGCGACTCGGGCGGGATTCGAACCCACGACCTCCCCTCATTAACATACAATTCGTGAAGTACCGTACACTTAGGCAATTCCCGATCCGCGATCACAGCACTTGCTATGCCCAAGTATGCGTCGTATACAGCGCACCACTGCATGCAGAGTGTTGCTAGAGAAAAAGTTTCCGAATGTTTTCTGTCAGGTTTGAAGCTTATTATTTTCGATAATGCCATCGAGGTGTGTCGCTGCAGGTTGCAGCAACACCCCCAAAGACGGTGTAATTAGTCTACACCGATTTCCGTCTGATCCAAAATACAGACGTATTTGGACGGCTAAAGTCAAGCTGACCAGAGCGAAGTGGTCGGGACCGACGGAAGACTCACTTCGAGTAGACATGCTTTGAACGGGGCCTTCACAGCCAGTTCGGTATGGCTTATAAGGCCATGCTGCTGCCAGATGAAATTCTAACTAATTCTCGCTAAGTAAGAAGGCTCCAACGAAGAAGAGAGGTGTTTTTTTTAAGCGAGAAAGACTCAGGGTAAGTGGCCATTTAGTAATACTCCCATGCATAACCCAATCCACTTCCGTGCAAAACATGTTTCACACCATACTCACCGTTTCAGTGTTCACGGCATGAAAACATACCGTGATTTTCCGCATTAATAAAAACATCGTGTCTGATTTTATATCCTGGCAAGACAAACATATAAATGTAACCGGAGCTTTTGCACACCCAGGAATGCAAGTAAGGACCCAGGAATGCAAGTAAGGATACCGTGGACCAATGAACTTTAATGAAATCACAAATCTAGAGAACTACAACCAAAATGAAAACGTAAACCCGAAACCAAACACCAAAAAAAAAACCTGTTAAAACAAACAGAAAAATAACAACTTAAAATCAGTACAAAATACGGTTCACCTCATGTTCTATATCAATCTAATTGAATTATTCAGTTAACCACAAGTTTCTTTAATACAAAATGGTATACATAATACAAATGAAATGGAAGAATTAAGGCACAATTAACAATAATTAGGTTAAACAATAATAGCGCTTTCCGACGAAAACATACCAGACCCAACAGCCATTTTACGTTAAGAGCGATCCCCGTAAAACCCATAAAACAATCAACAGAATAATCAATGGACCATTAAACATACCCCAACCAGCGACACTGGGTCTACAGATCACGGACCCACCATTTCGGCACCATGATAAAGTCCGGTCCCTGGCTCAAACAACCTTCAGCTGTCATCAGCAGGTGGACGATGGTCTAAAATGAAGTGAATTACAAATAATTATGCTAAAACAAAACCAAAAACCATGCAATCTTATACAGTACGCTCGAGTTCTGCGGTCACTATCTATATGCACGTAATGACAAAAAAAATGCCGATGTCCATGACGGACTCACATGCAATGCCTCTACACAACGGCTGAACGTCCATCGTTCATAACTATAAAAACAACACATTCGTAAACTACAATCCCCATGGGAGGACCAGATTACTCAAATCGGACTGTACGAATTGACTTCGAATTACAGCCGAAAAGAAATATGTAGGCCTATCACTCTCCAACCCAATCTAACTTCATCGCACTTCTTTAAAATATCTTTAAAATACATAAAAACACATACTCGATTAATCTATATGCCTCTCCCGTCTTCCAAAAATATTATTTGTTTAAATTCTCCCAACATCCCAACAATTTACTTATTGACATCAACGGCGACAAATTATAAAAGTCTGCCATCACTATACAAAGTGACAAATACTGACGGCCTCCTGTAAAGGATTCACTCCAAAACGCCTGTCAGATAACCAATAATCCCAATCAAAGCTAGCCCCTTACGAAATTATTTCGAGTTATGCCTCACTCTGAATGGAAGTTTTTTTCTCCATTAATCTTCGCAACCACGTCACCGAGACGTATACCAAGTTAACTTTTCCCATCGCTAAATTAATGAACTAGCCGGTACTGTGGTCGACTTGACGTCGATTCCCAAAGCTCACCGAACACTTATAGAATTTGTCCCGACACCAAAAAGAAAATGTTTTACTTAAACTTATCTTCCCCTACTAAACTCTAAAAATTACAAATACAATTTGCAGTGAAAATAAAATAAAAATAATATGTAAAAATGTATCATTTACCTGTATCAGACATGTACTGTTAATAGTCGAAGAACATCCTGACACAAAGACGAAACTACAATTAAGGCTCACTGGACAGACGTTCGCTCGCCTTCGCAACCGCCGTCACCGGCAGCGCATTGGCAAGTGCCAGCCAGGCTCGAAATCGCCGTACCCGCTGCAACCCCCAAAAATTGTCACAGGGCTAGACGTAGGACGTAGGTGTTATAGCCCTCAGTGGGGGCAAGACCCGCTAGCTTTACCGCGTTTTATAACTCGAACTGAACATTCCTAAATGTAACAAAAGAAGGCAATAATAACACTACATAACTAATATTAAGCAAACAAGATACAAAACGTACAACTACAATAAAAAAAATCCTTTTAACATTACATCCATAATATAACCGACAGGGTTGTATATTCCCCCGGTTACATAAACATTAAACCTTGTTCATTATGCCTGCGCTTGTTTTGAGTTTTTTATAAATGATCAGAATTTTGACTCGACGGTTTCTGTTATTTCATAAAATAACACTGTAATGTTAGCATTGCCTTCGGTGTGTATTCCGACCGCATGATTGGGGCTTGCTCTGCGTTTCACGGATAACTCTCCTCTCTTTCAGACATGTTTTTCACGTGTTAGTGCTAGCTTTTCGTACAGTAATTCTCCCGTGCTTCTGTCCTAAAATGCGTCCGTGTGTGCCTGGCAACGTTAAGCGTGCATCGTACCCTGACGGGGACAACTCGACCCTCTATAATTATTAGACTGTTATCCGATCAAAGTCTCATGGCACCATACCGCCAAGCTCCGCGAGTGTAAAATTCTCTGCCTATGTGTACGTCACGAACGTTTCGTTAAAACTTGTTTATTATTAGATAAACAATTAATAATCCACTCGACACAACAACAAAAAACATTTAAAATTGTTTTTAATTCATGTGACCAATCAATGCACTTGGTAAATGCACTCTTCACAGGACCTTTAATGCCCTTTTAGGTAATGTTTGATTGGACAAATAAATGTTAGTTTTACTAATCTGAGAGATTACCAAACGTGTATGGGTGCACCCGAAATTCATTCAAAGACCAATTCATGCGCCTTGCTCATTTGCTCATTATAACTTGTATGCCCTAAAAAATGGAAAAACAAAGATTTAAGGTCCATACATTTGAAGAACTCTATAAAAATTGTCCAATATCATGACCTGGGGTTCTTGACTTCCAACTTTGAGTACTTTGGATAAAGTAGGCCCTAAAAAATGTGGTCCTAATTTGCTTCCAATTTTGCCATGAGAATAGTTCAATTGGCCTCTGGGCCACTCATATTAAATTGAAAACTTTTGAGATGTCCAAGTGTATTTTTTGATTGATTGATTTTTTTTTTTGGTAAATTTTTTGCACGTTCAAATACATATACGAACAATAAGCGAAAAGTGGTAAACAATTTCCAGACACTGCGTGGTAAGATAATGAAGGCCAATGTCACATCATGTACGCTTAAAAGCAACCATGTTCGATCATGCAAAACTCTAGATGAATGTATGCCTAGTACACACAGCGGCGTAGCTAGGACTTCATCAGTGGGGGGGGGGGGGGGGCACAGGGGGAGCATTGCTTTTCATAGTGGGGGGGACAGGGGGTATGGGCTTTTCAGTGGTGGGGGTCAGGCTTTTTATTTTGAAGGGACACTATCGGGATTTTTTCGTGGGGGAGCACCGGAAATTTGTGCGCCCCCCCCCCCGCCCCCCAGTACACAGTCATGTACAATGACATGAAATAGCTCATTTGTATGCAGCCTGAATTGTTGAATTGCCCTGTAATTCAATCCTGGTTTATTTGGGAAACAAGTCAACCACTCACTGACAAATTCACCTCTGACGAAGTCGTCCCCTGCATGACTTTGGGATGAAAATAACTCGATGGGCCTCTGCGCTATCCACATTAATTTGAAAACATTTGACACGTCAAAGTGGTTTTTTTTAATTACTTTTGAACATTTTGTATTGAGCATTGGTTTCTAGTGGGGTGCACTCATACATGTATACTGTATGGGTTTAGTGGTGTATCCTGAAGAACGAAGTTTCTGTGGGGGCATTGGTATTGAGCATTGGTTTCTAGTGTGGTGCACCCATACATGTATATGGGTTTAGTGGTGTATCCTGAAGAACGAAGTTTCTGTTGAATCTAAAATCTATACAATAGGATGAAGATGAAATATTGATTCTTCACAAATAATGTGATCTATTTCCAGTAGAATTAGGACATCGCGCCTCAATAGGACGGAGCTCGTGAGTATAAACACGATACACTTGGTTTTGGTATGGGTGTGGGCCGTATAGGCATAATCTTTGGGGTGTAGAAGCCAATACGTTTGGCGACTGACTTCTTAGGTGGTAACGAAATTAACATCTTCGAAATCGGGGGTGTGTATTCATAGGAAATGTTGAGCGGTAGGCATAAAAATATTTTGATGGGTATGGCCGGGCAGGCGTAAAAATTGTTTGTCGACTGAAGCACGATTTGCCGACTGAGTCACGATTTGCCAACTGAGGCAGTCTCCCCTTTATGTTACCATCTTTACCGCACCTTCATATGTAATTTAAATAGGATAGGCCTACTCACATCTCTCTCAGTCCATGCAGATTGCAGTCACGAAAATGTTAAAATACATAATCCATATTCAGATTGAATGGGCAACCATCACAAACTTCGTAGAAATTCTCCGGTAATTTTGGTTTGGTTGCTCTATGGATGCAGCGTGCTGGAGATATGCGCTTTGTAGTCAGTAACCGTCACAAGAAGTCTGATTGATCCTTTTACTTTTAGGTTGTACTTGCTGAATCATGGATCTAATCCTTTATCAAGATTTCACACACTGGGAAAAACCCCACATGTTGCAATCAATACAACGTTGTTCCCGTTTTGATCGACCTCACGGATTTCGTTAGTGGGAAGTAGCTTATTGCCCAATGATGGTTATCCCCCACATGAGAAACACTATGGGAGGAACAATGAACAAAAATATACACCACCCATGAAAAAGCCACTTCGACACTGGTCTTGATTCGTGCGTGCAGACATAATAACCTACAGGCAAAATTTGGTTGCCCGATTATGATCGGGTCAGCACGTACATGTAAGCGTTGAAGGGACATCATAAACAAAATTACTCGTTCATAATTATGACTTATGCCAAGTCATAATAATGACTTATGCCGAGTAATGTTTTTTTTACAATGTCCCTTCAACGCTTCCAGAGGTTATGCATGATTAAACGACGTGGGAGTGTTATCAGGACCGACCTTTATGTTTGGTTTATGTGAGAACTTATGTAAACTATGTTTCAATAGCACTCTCTGTAGGGAATTATTTTGATGGTTCTGGGAATATTCGAGTAGTATATGTGGAGCAAATCAGTCCTCTTTCAGGTGGAGCAGTCTGCAGTTTGTCTGCAGTGATTTTGTGCAGTTTGTAATGGCATTCCACCACAGGCAGTGAGCAATGTGGTGGAGCATTGCACTTTGTTGCACTTTGTGTGGTGGTGGAGCACCATAATTTTTTTTTTGATGGCCAACTTCAATTTTTGTTTTTTTCAATTTTTTTATGACGTCATTTCGGCCAAGTAAAAAAAAAATTGTGTTACCACTGCTCCACCACTGCTCCATAACAAAGTGCAAATCTCCACCGGTGGAATGCCATTACAAACTGCACAAAATCACTGCAGACAAACTGCAGACTGCTCCACCACAAAGAGGACTGATTTGCTCCACACATGATTGAAAAAAAAAAAATCATTTTTTTTTTCATTTTTTTTTTCATTTTATTTTTTTTCAACCACAATTTTACCACTGCACACAACTGTACACAAAATACTGCACACAAAATACTGCACACAACTGCGCACTACTCCCTCCACACAAACTGCACACAAAATACTACACAAAATACTGCACACAAAATACCGGAAGACTCTCACTGCACCTGGGCGCGCGCGTGAGACACGTCTGGGCGCGCGTGGAGGTGTGCTCCTCCTCCTCAATGTTGGTCGTAATGCGGAACACTATCACTGCACTGCTCCTCCTCATTGCTCCTCCTCCTCAAAATACTGGTTGAGACACGTCTGGGCGCAGTTTGTGTGGTGGAGGGAGTAGTGCGCAAGCGCAGCATGCTGGAGGTGTGTAGTTTGTGTGGTGGAGGGAGTAGTGCGCAAGCGCAGCATGCATATTGATGCTTTCGGGCAAGTTGAGACATAATGACACAAAAATATAAACACAAAAGAATACATTCAACTCTTTTTATTATTTTTTTATTCACTTTTTTTAAATTCAAGTAACAATGAATGGATTACCGATACAAATCACTATATAAAGAAAACTCAAAATTATTATAACTCAAAGTATTAATAATTACCAAGAAAAATGCACATTAAACAAGAATCCTATATAAAAACAATGTAAATCAAATATCTATTGGACTTAGCTTGTCAATTTTGTACACGTTATATGGTGATTTTGGGGAGAGGAAATGATGAGGGATGTATAGGACTAGGGTAATCAATAGATAGTCAAGTGAATTATAAGGAATATAACAGAATTAAAAGAAAGTCAACTCACACTGAATTTTACAGGGATTAAGAGTCTACACTCCTTGCAATAAATGTAACACGATAGATTTACACATCTCACTCGTTCATACCGAGCACATGGGACGAAGTGTTTTGGATTATATTTCCGCTTCAATGAACTGCTCAGGAACTTGGAATTTCGTTGCGTGTACTGTCAACGAAACCGTAAATGAAGTCGGAAATCTAAAATGGATGAAGTTGACGATGATTCTGAAATTAAAGCTATCCAATCTGACAATTCTGACATCGATAATTCTGAACCCGATGTTAAAAAGCGTAGATTTGAAGATTCGGAAATAGAAACTTGTGAAACTGAATCTACGCAGGATGAAGACGAAGATTTCGAGGAAGATGATTCAGAATCCGATACGGAGGTGGAATATGACGAATCATCGGAAGAGGATGAGTCTAGTTCTGAACTGGAAGACAATGCCACTTTTCGAGACTGGTTGGAAGAGGCTAAAGTGGCTACTGAAGAGATGTGGTGTGAAAATATAAAAGTACGTCAACGGGGTATGAGTGAAGATCAAGCCAAGGAAAAAGCCAATAGGAAAACCCTTTGGGCAGTCAAGCGAATCTTTTTCAACAAATACAAGGATTTTTTGTCAAGTTACCTACATCTGAAAGATAATGGGACTCATCAGGATATTGCTGAAGATCTCGAAGAAAAAGTAAATAAAGGCATGGAAGTAAACAAAGCTCTGAACAGAGTAATGCCTAAACACCATACCAAATTTGACGGACTACTACTTCAACTAAATGAGGATGAAGAGAACGAGGATGAAGAGAACGAGGAAGAGTGATAATGAAAGACCAGATGTTTCAGAAAGACTACTGTAATTAAAAATTTAAAAAAACATCTATAATAGTGTTTTTTGGTAGGAATAAAAAAAATCTATAAAATAACCACCTCTGTTAGTCTTACAGTAATCCTTTATGGTTATTTTACACTATTACGTTACATCAAGGGCAGTGACAACTTAATTTCGAAGAAAATGAGTGCCTCTGCATGGGTTCTAAACTTCTGGGTGACTTTCTATTCATCTTTAAATAGACAGTGTATTGTGAACTACAGGCCTGACATTCTAAAGCGGGCCGTTGTTTCATGTAAGTTAGACAACTGTATTATGAGCCCTAATATCCGACTTCATTTACGGTTTCGTTGACAGTACACGCAACGAAATTCCAAGTTCCTGAGCAGTTCATTGAAGCGGAAATATAATCCAAAACACTTCGTCCCATGTGCTCGGTATGAACGAGTGAGATGTGTAAATCTATCGTGTTACATTTATTGCAAGGAGTGTACTCTTAATCCCTGTAAAATTCAGTGTGAGTTGACTTTCTTTTAATTCTGTTATATTCCTTATAATTCACTTGACTATCTATTGATTACCCTAGTCCTATACATCCCTCATCATTTCCTCTCCCCAAAATCACCAAAATTGACAAGCTAAGTCCAATAGATATTTGATTTACATTGTTTTTATATTGGGATTCTTGTTTAATGTGCATTTTTCTTGGTAATTATTAATACTTTGAGTTATAATAATTTTTGAGTTTTCTTTTATATAGTGATTTGTATCGGTAATCCATTCATTGTTACGTGAATTTTAAAAAAAAGTGAATAAAAAAATAATAAAAAGAGTTGAATGTGTTCTTTTGTAGTTTATATTTTTGTGTCATTATGTCTCAACTTGCCCGAAATCATCAATATGCATGCTGCGCTTGCGCACTACTCCCTCCACCACACAAACTGCGCCCAGACGTGTCTCAACCAGTATTTTGAGGAGCAATGTGGAGCAGTGCAGTGAGAGTGTTCCGCATTACGACCAACATTGAGGAGCACACCTCCACGCGCGCGCCCAGACGTGTCTCACGTGCGCGCGCCCAGGTGCAGTGAGAGTGTTCCGGTATTTTGTGTGCAGTATTTTGTGTGCAGTATTTTGTGTACAGTTGTGTGCAGTGGTAAAATTGTGGTTGGAAAAAAAAAAATTAAAACAAATTAAAAACAAAATAAAATATATATATATAATTTTTTTTTTCAATCATGTGTGGAGCAAATCAGTCCTCTTTGTGGTGGAGCAGTCTGCAGTTTGTCTGCAGTGATTTTGTGCAGTTTGTAATGGCATTCCACCGGTGGAGATTTGCACTTTGTTGTGGAGCAGTGGTAACACAATTTTTTTTTTACTTGGCCGAAATGACGTCATAAAAAAAATTTAAAAAGAAAAAAAAATTGAAGTTGGCCATCAAACAAAAACATTATGGTGCTCCACCACCACACAAAGTGCAACGCTCCACCACATTGCTCACTGCCTGTGGTGGACTGTGGTGGAATGCCATTACAAACTGCACAAAATCACTGCAGACAAACTGCAGACTGCTCCACCACAAAGAGGACTGATTTGCTCCACATATACTACTTATTCGCGTCTAATTGTAAGTCAATATTCAATTTAAAAACAAAAGTAAGCAGTATGTCAATATTAGTAGTTTAAATAAAACATGTCATTTATTATTGGTTTATATTCTTTGAAAGCAACAACATTTTATTCGGAAAGATATGCAAACAGCATTATTATTGGACGGCAAAGAGTTTTTTATTACAGATTTTGTTGTAAAATATATACAACAAACATTACCTGATATTTAATACAATACAAATATTTACAGATTAATCCAAAATGTGTACCTGCTAAGCAAAATGTGGACGCAATTCATGAAAACAAATTGGGTGAATACATTTTATACAGGACAATGGAAATCCTCACATAAAATATTATTTTATAATGCATATTCTGTGAGTTTCGCTATTTCACTGGCAATGTGCTTAACTAGTTCTCTTCCATTTCATAAGTAGAAAGTAAGTAAAGAGCTTTTTAATGTTGTTTCCCCAAACTAACTGACCAAAATATTGTTATAAACTGTCCGTTATTTGAATAACTCTCCATTATTTAAAAGGCAAACAATGGATCACACTCAATGATAACTTCCTTGCTTAATTTTTCCACTAACCAATGTCTGGTCAATTATTTTGTAAAATATGCCATAGTTGAAAGTATACATATGTTTATGAATGATCAATTATGTGCACATTAAGAACACCAAAATACATTCAGAAACCCAAAATATAGTTATAGATAAACCAACTTTAATATTTACCAAGAATATCTAGAATATCAGAGTATTAGCTAGGATTTGGAGATAGGGCATCCAAATTGGTTATTCTTTGAAAAATAGGGTGGCTCATACTGTTTAAAGACATCAATCTCATATCCCAGTCTGGAGATCCAAATTGTCCAAGTCGTCCCTGAGGTGATCGATGAAGTTGTTAATCTCCTTGACGCGGTCTCTGTTGCGGGTCACCTCCTCTTCCTGGTGAATGCGTTCCATGAGCGCCGCCAGCCAGCCGTTGGCTCTCTGGATGATGTCGTCCTCCCGGTTGTCGATCTTTAACATGTGGACATCGTGTGAGGCACTGACGGCATTGGTGATTGTGTCCTTGTCGACCAACAACTAAAAGATTTAAACAAATATTGCTGAGCCATAAATCAAGGCGCTTATTGTACAGTATGCTCAGCATGATTTGCTTATAAAGTGTATATAATACTTCTTAGTGAATGTACCTTGTAGTTAAATATCTCTGAGAACCATGATGAGAATGAATGGAAAAACCAGAGTAAACTGCTACTCTTTCACAGTAAGTGTCTGCTCTGGTTTTTGTTTTAGGTGCTGTCCAAGAGAGTAGGCCTACTACTTTTCAAACCTCCTCCCCCCAAAGTAGTACTTATCAACATTTGATTTTAAGTATTAAACCCCCCCCACCCCCCCCCCCCCCCCCCATAAACATAAAGAAAAAGTCAATCCATGATTTGGGGATGAAAACAGGGTACGTAATCTAGTACGTAACATACAATTCTAACAAAGTCATTGAATGTGTCAAAGTCATTACAACTCCACATTAGAGGTCAAAGAATGCACATGTGATACCTCCTTGTACCCTCCGAGTGGGAGCATTTTCAAGGTCATATGCAGAGCCATTGCAAGAAAAAAGGCACCAAAATCATGACTCAGAATAAGCAGTTAATGCTCCAGTGAATATGGAAAATGGGAACACAATGATTTCACGCACCAGTATACAAAGATCATGAGGCATTTTGTTACAACTCTATATCTATAGACTTATTTGCTGACCATTTCTGTGAGCAACGCCAGTGTGGTGGTACCAATATTCTGCGACAAGCATTCCGTTTCTACACAGTCCAATGCTCGCTGTGCACTCTTTTTGACAAAACTCCAACATACCATGTATTTAAGTATGCGTGTGACGTGCACGTGCAGTGTGGTACCACAGCAGTAATGGCAGAAAGCAGTGGTCATCACCGGATTAATCTATACACGGTCCTGGGCAAATGAATAACTTTACCCTGAAAATGCCCTGAAAATCTGTTTTAACCGTAATTTCACTGCAATTTCATGGTGTCTCTTCCTCTCAGATATTGGCAATAATGTTCAATGTGATTTCAGGGCAAATTCACGGTGCTCTAGAGAATTAATGAGCTACCCCAAAACTGCCACAAGAAGTTCATGGTGTTTTCACGCCGTTTTCACGGCAAAGGAATCCCAAGAGTATTTCATGGCATTTTCACGGTGTTGTGTCGTCATGAAATTGCCATGAACTATTTATTTCACGGTAAAACAGATTTTCAGGGCATTTTCAGGGTAAAGTTATTCATAGTGTAAAAGGCCTATTTATTTATATGCCAGTGAGTTAAACATTGTAATTATGATCAAAGACATACCAATCTGAGTTCTTCCGGTATCTCATCGTCAAGTTCATTCTTGACATATTTCTCCAGGGTGATGATGGCAATCTCCAAGATCCTCTCATGGTGGATGTTTTCAAAGTCACGAATCTGGGAAATTGTGCTTGGTAGTCAAGTGTTTATAAATATTTGTTCTCATAATACAATGGTTTAATATTAAGATTATTTAACTTTCACGTGTACAAATTCAATGAAATTTCTTAAATCTTTTTAAAACATTTGTAAGATTTCACACCTATCAAGACCATTGCAAGAGAAATTCAGTTTTAAGTAAACATAATTTATTTTCCTGAGGTTGTTTCCTGAACTTTGGTTAACAAATTCCCAATTTGACTTCATATGATTCAACTGCAATAATTGTTATGTATATTGTTGACACAAAGAAATAATAAAGACACAAAACTCTAAAAATTTTCCCAAAAACAATTTTCTTTTAATAGGATATAATCCTTGAACCTGCTCCACAAAGCCAGCAACCATGTCAGCCATTGCTCTCTCAAAGTCCTTAATTGTGTCCTGCAAATAAGGCAAAATAAAACAGTAAAGCAAATTGTTAATCCCACTGAGTGCCACGGGATGAGTGGTATAGATAAATCCCAAGATGACGAAATTAACGTCGATCTGTGCACTTCTGGGTTTGATAACAAGGCTCTTAGTGTTGAACGTTATGCGATAAGCGAGCTTGAGTTGTTCACACACACACACACACACAGCGAATAATTCAAAGCTGTCCTGCCCAGTACGATCACTCTGGAAAAATAATGCTCTAGGTTCTCAAAGTTGCAGTTTATTATGCATTCAGATGTTTCGTATTAATTCTTATGTTGATTTGTTTTTGTTTCCGGAGGGACAGCAAATATTTTTTGACATTATTTCACTATTTTACTAATTTGATAGTATGTTGTCCTCTTTCGGCTGCTCCCGTTAGGGGTCGCCACAGCGGATCATGATCCGCATATTTGATTTGGCATAGGTTTTACGCCGGATGCCCTTCCTGACGCAACCCTCCCATTTATCCGGGCTTGGGGACCGGCACTAAGCATGCACTGGCTTGTACATCCCCTGTGGCTGGGTTCAATTCGGCACTCGCAGCAATTATGGTAAAGTGTCTTGCTCAAGGACACAAGCACCATGGTCGCGGCAAGGATTCGAGCCCACAAACACTCTGACGACTCAGCCATCAGAACACAAATCCGATGCACCAAACCGCTCGACCATGGCACCCCACCTACTAATTTGATAGTATATGAGACCAAAATATGTTATCCCTGTTTGATACCATGATCAAGTTAACACCAATAAGTTTTGCAATTATGTCAGTCACGCGCTTTATTTTTTATACAGATGCATGACTGAGATCTCCAGGTGGGCAAGGCCAGACTGTGGCTACATCTGGATTGGTATATTTACAGTATGAATTTGTACTCTTGCCTGCATTATGCATTAAAGGGACAATATCAACATGATCAGAGCAGACTTCTTACAGGGCATGGAATTTCATTATTATGCAGCCACTGGTAATATGATCTTATTGCGCTCTGTTATCTGTGCCAGCATGCAATCTTGATGTATTATGTATGGTCACTGAGTTCATAAAGTAGGACACTGATTCAATGCCCTGTCAAAAATCTGGTCTGATCATCATGATATTGTCCCTTTAACATGAATACAATAAATTTAAATGCAATTTCACAATTTTCCTTGATAACCATTGGTAAAATGAATGCATCCATGCTGTATAAGAATGAAGAGATACATGTATGTACAGAAACCAACCTGTGAAAGTTTCAGATTATTATTCATTGTGTCATTAATCCTAACCTTCCCAAATCCTCCAATATCCTCTTTGCTGAAGTGAAGGATTTTAAAGGATTGAGGTTATTAGGCATACTTGCCTTTCCATGGTACATGTACATCCATGTTTGTTGTAGTGATTGCAAGGTCAGTGCTTGGGTCAGTGGACACTGTTTATTGCTCCATGCATGCAGGAAGGGTCCCTGGCCTTGTACATGTATCACAGATGTGTGCATACATGTCGTGTATTTTGGAGGATTCAGGTTATGTGTAAGCAATTGGGCCTATGGAGTTTGGAATTACAATAACCCCTAATTCTAAGTTAAGTTAAGAGCTTGATTAATGGGATGAAATCCTCATGGTCCCAAAGCAAAAACTAAATAGGTCACATACCTCTAACTGGTCGACGAGCTGCAGCTCAAAGCCCATCAGGTTATCCCAGAGTTTAGTGACTTCATCGTTGAACTCTTGTACCATGTTCTCCAGCATCTTGGGGTCGGTGATCAATGTAAAGTCAGCAAACACCTGTGGAGGTCAAATATATCAGCGGTCAGAGCAACAGCATTGATGCAGACTGTCATCTTGGGGTCGGTGATCAATGCAAAGTCAGCAAACACCTGTGGAGGTCAAATATATCAGCGGTCAGAGCAACAGCATTGATGCAGACTGTCATCTTGGGGTCGGTGATCAATGCAAAGTCAGCAAACACCTGTGGAGGTCAAATATATCAGCGGTCAGAGTAACAGCATTGATGCAGACTGTCATCTTGGGGTCGGTGATCAATGCAAAGTCAGCAAACACCTGTAGAGGTCAAATATATCAGCGGTCAGAGCAACAGCATTGATGCAGACTGTCATCTTGGGGTCGGTGATCAATGCAAAGTCAGCAAACACCTGTGGAGGTCAAATATATCAGCGGTCAGAGCAACAGCATTGATGCAAACTGTCAATCAAAGTTTGAACTGACCGATAAGAAAAAGCAGCAACCCTTGGCCGTGGTTACAGTAACAGCATAGCACTGAACTTAAAATGGAAGGTACAGCATTGGTATGTGTTATCAAAACTGCTTTAAAGAGTGTCGTGGCCGAGCGGTCTAGCTTACCGGACTCAAGTTCTGGTGTTAGCAGCAGAATGTGGGTTCGAATCCCGGCCGTGACACTTGTGTCCTTGAGCAAGACACTTAACCATAATTGCTTCTCTCCACCCAGGGGTTAAATGGGTACCTGTGAGGGCAGAGTTGGTTGATTAGCCCTATATGCGCTGTAATGGCAGCAATTGAGCTGTATACTCCCCAGGGAGCTGGTTTCAGGAATGATTTATGAGCCTTATGAGCCTTATGAGCAGGGGTAATAATATAATGCGCCTTGAGCACCACTCAGTTGGTGGATACGTGCGCTATATAAGTCCACAAATTATTATTATTATTATTATTATTATGATTACTCTCTTCTTTGAATCAAGATATAACCATCATGTAAAAGATTCAGCTGATCACATTGTGTCATTCATGGAAAAATGTAGTGAAATTGCATTCACAAATGTTGTATTCTTCTAATCTGGAATTTTAAGAAGGAGGACTCTTTCCTAATTTCTAACTTGAAATTATTTCCTCTTTCTTACAAATATTACAGAGACTCAACCAAAAATATATCTAGGCAAGATTAATACCATCAACAGCTTTACACAAAGTATGATTCACATAAAATTCTACCATTTTGTTTTTTTCGACTTAGTTTTAAATAGAAGCCATTTTTTTTATTTTATTGTAAATGTCCATTTTAAGTTAAAGGAGAACCTCAGGGTTGGGGGGGGGGGGGGGAAGACAGACACCCTAGCACCTCCGGCTAAGCAGCAGGTGTATTAAGCCTACAAGTCCAAACCATCTGGGCCCAATGTCATGGCACTGGAGTGCCATGGCCGAGCGGTTTAGTGCATCTGATTTGTGTTCTGATGGCTGAGTCGTCAGAATGTGGGTTCGAATCCCAACCGCGACAATGGTGCTTGTGTCCTTGAGCAAGACACTTTACCATCATTGCTTCTCTCCACCCAGGGGTAAATGGGTACCTGTGAGGGCAGAGTTCGTTGTTGTGTTTGATTAGCCCAATATGCGCTGTAATGGCAGCAATTGAGCTGTATACTCCCCAGGGAGCTGAGATGGTTTCAGGAATGATTTATGAGCCTGATGAGCAGGGGTAATAACATAATGCGCCTTGAGCACCAGTTTGGTGGATACGTGCGCTATATAAGTCCACATTATTATTATTATTATTACTGCGGAATTCTGCACTTACGGCGCATAGAATCACACGCTTTTTATGGCGCCGTAAGCGCAGAATTCTGTGGTAAGCAGCGCCATAAAATTGGGCCCAGTACCTTCTTCTTGTATCTATTGAACTCCCCTATCTTGACAATGCCCATGTCTTTGTTCTCCATCTTAGCCTCATGGACACAGGCGTAGAATTCGTCCACCTCTTTCCGTCTCTTGGCGTGCTCCTGCAGGCCAAGTTGGAAGACCTGCTTGCAGATGGACACCATCTTCTCCTTGAAGGTGTTGTAAGGAGTTAAAGAAAGTTCAGTCCCAACCAAAATGTCACCAAAACGTATTTATTTATTAGCCAATATACACGTCAGTAAATGGGAAAATTGTAGTGCTGGGAGTTACCGGTTAGTTTACTATCCATTTGACCGAAACATTCACAGTCAGTTAACCATTAACCGGTTAACCAAAAGTTGGCTCTTGACGGCCACATAAACTAGATCATTGGCAAATGGCACAATGTGTATACATTTTCAATCAAAAATCATCAAAAAACTTCCCGCAATAATTATTTAATAACCAATGCGCCTAAAAAGAAAGTCTAGAACAACTAAATGGGTTGCAAATTTTTCCAAAGTTGTTGGCCGTATTTTATAATTATTGGATTTGATTCGCCGCTTAGCAAATTTCTAAACAGTTCTAAACAGTTCTAGAACAACTAAACAGTTCTAGAACAACTAAATGGGCGAAAAAAAATTCCAAAGTTGTTGGCCGTATTTTATAATTATTGGATTTGATTCGCCGCTTAGCACATTTCTAAACAGTTAGTGCAGTTTCAGTTGGTTGACTGGTAAACCGGTTAACCATCCCAGTACTAGAAAATTGTATCATGTATTTACAATAGACGGCGAGGATATGTGCCCACGGTATTGATTAGTCACCCTGCATTGTTTAGAAACTGTATCTGTAGTAAGTTTTTTAGGTGAAAATAATCAAAGGATATACAACAAGAAGTTCATCAACGCCAGGTAGGGCTGCAAGCTTGGTAGCTTCTGGGTCGTCAGTGGACATGCTCTCAAACAGGTGCGGGCCATCAAGGTTCTCCACATAGGCATCCTGGATAGATAGGTAATTAATAGATAGTTAGAACGGGGGTGCTGAAGGGAAGGTACATCATTGGTATTTGGAAAGGTTGTGTAATTTTTTTTAAGATAAGTGAAATAATTCACATTTCGAATTTGGGAAGGAGTACTCTTTCTACATTAGGCCAAAAAAAAAAAATTGTTGAGTTGCCCTCCAGTGAAAATATTTGAAGGGGTCGGTCGGTCGGGATTTTTTTATATTTTTTTAAATTTTTTTTTTCCTCCTTGACTGTCATTTTAAGTTTGAAATGCATTGGAACTGAAACCACATACCATGTTTTTCATTTGTATACCTATCAGCAAGGAATTTTGCTTTGAACAGAATAAAAGTATCCCAAGCATTTTTGTTGTACTTTTCGCTGTGATTGACACAGCAAATTCATCCATATTGCGTGCAATGCTCAACATGCAACATGTGAGTGGCCATTCGATTTGAAAACGTGTAGATCGAGTCGCAATCGTTGACACACGACAGTGCGGGAGCCAGTGCACAACTTGTGAGGGCCATTTGATTTGAAAACGTGTAGATTGAGTCGCAATCGTTGACATACAAAACAGTGCGTGAAGCCAGTGGAAAACATGTGAGGGGCCATTCGATTGAAAGCGTGTAGATTTGAGTCGCAATCGTTGGCACACAGTGTGCGAAGGCAGTGCACCATGTGAGGGCGGGCCATTCGATTCGAAACATGTAGATTGAGTCTTGGGTACCGGTAAATTTACCGGTAAAAAAAGTGGAAAATTTCACAAATCAAACGTATTATGTTTTATACAAAGAAAATTGGTAAGTTTCATTAATAAATAGGGCTATGAATGACGGGGAAAAAAAAAAAAAAAAAAAAACCCGACCCGAGATTTCAGCACTTTTGGGTCGGTCGGTGGAGGGCAACTCAACATCTTTTTTTTTTGGGCCTTAGATCGGGTACAAAATATCTTAATGCATTTTCTCTTTTTTCTCATAAATGACACCACGTAATAAGCTGAAACTTTCAGTGTTTTGCTTAATTAAATGTATATCTTGATTCAAATAATCACCCTCTCAGAAGCGAACACTATCAATGCTGTACCTTCCCTTTTAAAAGTGGGAAAATTAATTCCGTACGGCTCTTTCTCCTAGCAGGCAATATTACAGAAACTACTGATTTATTTTTGCCCTACACCAACGTGTGTATAGCACTGCATACTCAGTGCTTTCCGAGTGTCTATGAAAAATACTTCACAGGTGACTCGGGCGGGATTCAAACCCACAACATCCTGCTTACTAGTGCAGACATCTTAACCTCTCGACCACCGAGCTTGCCCAATGACAATTGGCCAGCTAGAATCGTATATAGCAGCGGGTTCTGCGATATTTAGGTGTAGGGCAAAATTAAATCAGTTGTTCATCACCCAATGCAAGAATTTCATCAACCTTTAAATATCACAGAAAAGTTTTACAAAAAAGGCTCAGCATCTGAGACTATAATGATTCAAAATATTGTTTTCCATTAAAGATTATACCATGTTCAGAGCTGAAAACATTTTATTTTTGAGAGGCTTTCTGCAAATGAGTTTCATCTTCTCATGTAATTTTTTTGTCCTTTTTGCATTTCTGATAATAATTAAGATTTGAAGTCAATTCCATAAAAAACACACCTTCTGTTTTGAGAATTCTTTGTCTCTTTCCTCCTTCGTGATGCGTTTATTTTCAAGGGCTGTTTCATCGGCCACTAACTCCTCAATGGCATAACGGTACTGCTCCATGGCTGCGGTTCTCTGAATAAATTAAATGCTTTGAGTTATTCTTGGCACAGAAAAGAAAAGTCATCCCATTTTTGATAGAATTTTGAGCAACCCAGTCAGCTGTATACAAGCCACAGCATCAGTAGCAGTCCAGCATCCTCTGGAAGACAGAGCGCACTGGTGTTTGAAATGTCAAGAACTATCCTCACTACCAGTTCATTTCAAAACCTCGCCACTTCTTCCAAGAAGATATTATTACAAATGGTGTTACCCGTAAAACTAATCTTCTTAGAAGTTTGAGGTTGTAATGTAAGAAACAGAAATAGATTTCTTCATCTTTTACTCTTTCAATGAGTGTTTTTTTTTAAAGGGACAATATTGTTATGATCAACAGGGCATCGAATCAGAGTGCTAGTTTTAGATTAACTCAGTGACTGAAAATAATATTACCATTGCTGCTGCATAAATGAGCCAGTTATTTTCAGTCTTAAATTAGGACAGCTATTCCATGCCCTGTTGAAAGTCTGCTCTGATCGTGATGATATTGTCCCTTTAAGTGAAGGACATTTCTCATTCATTTATAGACATGAAATCAACAAATAAACAAATTAAATTAATAAGATTCCACCTCCAATCCATTTTAGCAAATAAAAAGACTTCATTTTACGTCCAGAGTACGTAATACTAAAATTATAATTAGTCTTATCCTTAATCCACAAAACAACTGAAAAACAGAATGAGGTTGTCAATGTACATGTGTAAATGAGTAAAAAGGTGAGAGTAGAGACTCTTCATCATTGTCACAGAATGCACATAAACTTGGAGAGACAATTACCGTATTTTGATCAATGAGTCTGAAGTCCAGATAGACGAGCGTAGGGACATGTGCCACAACAAACGGCTTGTAGTTCTCGTCTTCACAGAATGGATTGCCACCAAGATTCAACGTCTGTAGGTTCTTGAACTTCCTCAGGTACACCAGCTGGGCAAACATTACAATAACAAAAACAAAAAGGGATTAAACTGCAAAATCAATTGGCACATGACTATGCAAGCTAAAATTGAAAAGAAAATAATGCTGGCAGACAACAATAATGTGCAATTGTGAATACCCGAAAAAAAATATCCAAATGCATTGAACAAATGAATTTGTTTAAATGTTGATCCAAAAATCCAGTAAGGTAATAAATTGACTTCTGAAGAGCACCATTCAAAGATTTGAAATCCTGCACAATATTTCATATGGACACAACTGTAATAATACATACATTTTCCAGACTGCTGAGGTTGTTGTTTCCAATGGAGAACACATGCAGCCTGGTCAGCTGATCCAAGTTTTCCAGTGTGCTAATTCTGTTATTGTACAGGGTAAGATCTTCCAGCTTCGGCAAACAGTCAAGACCATCAATCACCTCAATGTTGTTAAACGACAGATCTGTGTTTATCATCAAATTCAGCATGAGATTGTACAGGTACAGAAAGATTTAAACAAATCGTCGCATCAGTGCAACAAGGTCGTATCATAGTTACGACCTTGTTGCAGACATGGATTTTGCTCAGTGCAACAAGGTCGTATCATAGTTACGACCTTGTTGCAGACATGGATTTTGCTCAGTGCAACAAGGTCGTATCATAGTTACGACCTTGTTGCAGACACGGATTTTGCTCAGTGCAACAAGGTCGTATCATAGTTACGACCTTGTTGCAGACATGGATTTTGCTCAGTGCAACAAGGTCGTATCATAGTTACGACCTTGTTGCAGACACGGATTTTGCTCAGTGCAACAAGCTCTGATCATAATTACGACCTTGTTGCAGACACGGATTTTGCTCAGTGCAACAAGGTCGTATCATAATTACGACCTTGTTGCAGACACGGATTTTGCTCAGTGCAACAAGGTCGTATCATAGTTACGACCTTGTTGCAGACATGGATTTTGCTCAGTGCAACAAGGTCGTATCATAGTTACGACCTTGTTGCAGACATGGATTTTGCTAAGTGCAACAAGGTCGTATCTTTTTACAGAGTTCCAAGATGAACACGCAAAAACCTATGGAAGAACATACAACGTTGTTGCACTCAATTTGTTTAATGTATGCAAATTTATGCACTACTGAACACAGACCTTATTGCATTTTTTAGATATGACCTTGTTGTTCTGACAGGATGAAATGAGAAAGTCAGACACGCCTTTTGACAGAAATAACACCAAAAAATATATATATATAATAAAAAAATAAATATTGAATTAAAAAAAATCACCTAATATTGCAAGCATATTTATAAAGTGCTCTTACACAACAATGGTATTACAACGGCGACAGCACTTTACAATCTAACTCCTGGTCATTGGGCTGATATCATTTTTCCAATTCCCTGGAGAATATATAGCCCCGAGCTGCCATGAAGCACTCAGTGACTAATCCAGCACAACAACCAACTACACACCCTCACAACAGGTACCCATTTACTCTTGGGTGTAACTGTAAAGTAGCAATTACGGTGTCATGCTCAAGGACACAAGTAAAGGGATTTTTGCTACAGTGCCATCATTTTAAAATCTTTATGGAATGATTGAAATACATGTACATGTGACTGCAGGACATCACGAGTATTTGGCCCAGCATTTATGAATGAACTTTCACATCTTAAATTTCAGACCAACTGAGCCAAAACTTGTATGTTATGTGCTATACAATGTTATTATCCTCATTACTATGCACACATTTTACTAAAAGTGGATGAAAATAATCTGGACAATTTGATTGAACAAGCTCATGAAGTTTTCAAGAAATCAGTTTTGGAAATATTCTTTCTGTAAACAATGATGGAGATGCATGACAAAAAGCCATCAAATTAAGTGGTATTCCACAGACAAATTCATCACAAGAAACTTTGCTTCATTTATATAAGGGGATTTCAGTGTCTGACCAACCTAACCACACCAAGTTTGTCAGCATCTTAAGGCCTTCTATTCTCTCAATGATGTTGTTATCCATCTGTAGTTTCACCAGGTTCTTGAACTGCCAAAGGTTATCCACCTTCAAAATATCTGCAATATGAAAAGGTTTTAAAGAATTTCATTAGTAAGTCCATAATAATACACCGATCCCCGCCCACCCTTAGCAATGGCCATAAAAGCCAAGCGCTTGACCGACACAGTAACAGTTGCCATGGAAATGCTTCACCCTATTGGTTAATCCGTGCTTATTGATTGACAGATTGGATCGGTGTATTCAGGCCTTGAACTAGGGGCAAGACAGTTTCTCCATCGCAAGGGGCAGTGGGGCAATTCCATTAGAAAATCAAAGTGTCTATAAGATAAGAACCTTTCATTAAGAACACTATGGCAAAGACCAGGGGCATGCCACTGTTGCCTCCGAAAGTAATTCTTTCAGTGGGCCGGGAATCAAATTATTGTAAAATTAAACTTGTATTCTTAAATTCATAAAAAATGTCTTATTTCATAAATGTTGTGACATTTGTTTGGTTCAATCTGCATTCTATGAGTTGCCCATTTGCTATGGTGCACATGAGTCACCCAATGAGAACAATAGTTTTTCAGAAATATTTAGAATACAAATATTTTGAAAACAATTTTCCCCAGAACTTACTTTTGAAGTCAAGTCGAAGCTGTGTCACATCTGTTAAGTCGATACCCTCTTGTTTGGCGATCCTTCCAGCCTCATCCTTGGGTCCTTGCTCCTCTACGGCCTTCTGCAGCATTTCTTCATCGATGACAGCTGGCTCCACGGTGTCATAAAGACGACTCATGGTGGGGCATGGATGTTAGTTTGTAAACTCATAAGACTTGTTTGTATACTAGACTCTGGGTCTGTTGATTTAAAACCAATTCAGGATTAGTTCATTTTTCTTTTAAAGGAAAGATACAACATTGGTAATGTCGGCAAAACTGCCTCTAAGAATGGTCTATTATATATATAATATATGCTTACTTTCTTCTAATCAAGATTAATATTTAAAAAACAGGCCAAATATTAACGTTAGTGTGAGAAATGTGTGAATTTATTTATAACGTTAAGCATTCACAATTTTTACAGAAAAACTCACAGAAATAGGGTCCTACTAAAAAGCCAACAACTGACGACAACTGATGACAACTGACGACAACATGTTCTAAAAGCATTCAATATGCAAACATAAAGCTATAAATAAATGCAAGAATATTAATAGAAAAGTAATAACATGGCAGCCAAGACTACTGCATCGGAGAAAATCTTCTTCTTTTTTTTCTTTTTTTTGGGGCCAATTAAAACTAAATTTTCAAAAAGTTCAACCATTTAGATATGCTCCTGCAATATATGAACATATTTATGAATTATTTTTATGCATTTTGAGGGCATTCAGAATGTGTTGTCGTCAGTTGTCATCAGTTGTCGGCTTTCAGTAGGACCGCATAAATATTTAGCAGATGGCTTTTGCACAGTTGACATTCATTATACATTTGAACCATTGAAAAACTGACATTGACATGTTGTAACTTGTACATGTTCACCTACAATGTAAATGTTAAGCGCTATCCTAACCTGAGATTGGGCCCAACTTCAAATTTATGGGGACAGGCAGCGCACTGACTAGTCTGAATGCTTATTTCGTTCACAGTCACTTGTTTTTAGAATAATGATGTAATTTGTCACTGTTCACAACGACAAATTACATCATTATTCTAAAAACAGGAGACTGTAAGTGGAAGTAGCATTTGGACTACGTGCGGACAGGCACAGGCACAGTTCTTCTTGAGATTTCAAGATTCATTACTCCTAAATTTCTGGACAAAAACATTTTGTCAATTCCAGTTGACATGGGCATGGATGTCAGAATAGTCTAGGCAGTAATCAATACACATTTGTTTGATTCAGTCATCATTAATTGGGACAAAAATCTCAAGTTGGCGGTCCTACTAAAAGCTGACAACTGAAGACAACGCGTTCTAAATGAATGCAAAACTAATAATTTAAAGAGCTCTATAAATATGTTTATATGTGACAGAGGCATACATACATGTACATGTGGAGGGTTATTTTTTTTTGAAAATGTGGTTTTAATTTGCAATAGAAATGATTTTATTCACTGCAGTAGTATTGGTCGCCATGTCTCTTACGCAACGTAAAAGTGCTGTTCGATCACTTAGCTTTTTGTATAATTCTTTTATTAGGAGTATGCTATAATTAAATACAACTTTGTATTTCATAAATGTTGAAATAAACGTTTTGCAAATAGAGTCTTAATTGGAAAATCTTTAAAAGGAGGTGATCAAGATTACTCAACTTTCAGAAACTAGGGATGTAGCCAGACAGAAATCGTCTATAAACTTATGAAAAGACTAAAAGACTAGTTGAGGCATCATTATCTAAACCTCCCCCCCAAAAAAAAATAAAATAAAAATGTGCTGTTCACTTAGCTAATTAGAAGGTCAAAAATATCACGAGAACAACCATCCCATTTTTCATTGAACATATTATTATTAATAATAATAATAATAATAATAATAATAATAATAATAAAGATTTGTAGCGTGCACATATCCACCCTGCTGGGCGCTCAAGGCACGGAAACAAAGAAAAAACATGAATACAAACAATCTACAATGATAGCATAGGAAGAAAAAAAATGTACTGAGATACATGTACCTACATGTACAATGCAATTACAAATATACATCATCTTTGAAGAATTGTGACGTAAGATGAGTTTTAAGCAGCGACTTAAATCTAGTTATACTATGGCAAGATTTGAGTTTAGTTGGAAGATGATTCCAGAGTCTCGGAGCCACGACAGAAAAAGAAGAATACAGACAAGTTTATTCAAAAGATACATTTTTAACTTGAATCATAGAACAGAATAAAGATTAAAAAGTACAATGTACTGTACATACATGTATACTTGTATTGCATATTTACTAGTTTTATTAGTAAATATGGAGGTTGAAACATCAATTGATAAATCTCTCACATACAGGAAAATAAATTTTGTGCAACGGCGGGACACAGGCACACGGACACGGCCCCAGGTGCATTATGATTGATGCCACCCGCTTTGTAGTCTGGTTTACTTTTACCCTTTGACATAATGGTATAGTCCTTTTACGTTGTGCAAGCTACATGGCGGCCAATACTAATGTATCGAAGAAAATCATTTCTATTGCTAATTAAAACCACATTTTCAAAAACCGAAACCTGTATGTACATGTAACATTAACTATTAATAATTATGCTTCTGTCACATATAAACATATTTATAGCTTTATCTTTGAGTTTTAAGTGCATTTAGAACGTGGTGTCGTCAACTGTCATCAGTTGTCGACTTTTAGTAGGACTCCAAGATGGAATGTAACATTAACTTAACGTTACTAATGCTAACATTAACGTTAGGGGCCAATAACAACATCTTCACTGTCACTGACAGATGCCAGTCAACTCGCCCCCTGGCAAACTCGCCCCTGACAAAGTCGCCCCTCTGTAAACTCGTCCCCTGGCAAACTCGCCCCTACAAACTCGCCCCTACAAACCCCTCCCCCCCGTAATATTTTGACGCATTCACACTATTGAGACTGGTTTAATATAAATGTAAGCGAGTAATCAAAACATTATTATAATAAAGGCAGGATGTACAGGGACATAACTGTTTTAATGAATCCGGTTATTTGAAAGTCTTATAACTATGTGGTAAACTATTTGGTGCTCCTGAGACTGATTTAATATACGAGAGTAAACATAAAAATCATCATGTTTTATTTAACGAAAATAGCCTAACAAGAAATAATTCATTCACAGTTACAAATTAAATAGAATAAATAGGAAACTAGCTAAACAAAATACTGAGTAAAATAAATAAGTAAAATAAACAAAAATAAGTAATTAGGCCTACATACAAAATACAAATTACAAATACAGATAATTAAAATGTAATTAAATAAAAAAATACAACTTTGTAAATATTCATATTATTGTAACGTTAACTGTTACCATAGTAAAAGAAACTGTAACTGTGCTGTTTTATTTTTAAGTTTCATTTACTCTCTTACTGACTACACCCAGTCTCAATAGCGTGAGATGTGTACAAAATTTACGGGGACGAGTTTTGTCCGGGGGGCGAGTTTGCCGGGGCGAGTTTGGCAGGGGACGAGTTTGTACCAACAGGGGGCAAGTGGGTAGAATGTCGTATCCGACCGCCACTTTTTCTCATTCAATATAACCAATAATGTAATTTTACCTACCGTACCCAATAAGGTGGAGAACATATGGATGATGATGGACATAGGCCCTATATAAGGCTATAATACATGTACTTCAAATTATTCCATGATTGATAGGCCTATTTATTTCATGAAAAATAAGGCATTTTTTGTATACGATGATTTTCTCAGTCATATCAGTTATGTCAGTTTGATCTTGTCATCAGTTGTCGACTCACCAGTCAGTGACAGTGACCAACACAGTCATTGTACATGTGCAGTGGCAACTATAATTAATAGGATCCTTCTATTTTCTGAAGGGGAGGATTTTTTTAGAAGGGAAATAAAGTCCGAAAACCATCATAAAAGTGGATTTTAAAGATAGTTTTCGCTTTCTGTACACCAACAAATCGATAGAATCATTTTTAACTGGTTAGTGATTGCAAAAAAATTCCAAAAAAACCTTAAAAAGTGGCGGTGAGAATGTAAGGGGCGAGTTTCAGTTTGCCAGGGGGCGAGTTCATCATGAAAAATTGAAATGAGTTGACTGGCAAGCTCACTGCACTGGCCACTGCTGACCACTGCACTTTAAATCTGATTCTTTTAAATCTGATAATCAATCATCTCTGAAAAACTATGCTTTTATTTTTCTCCCCTGAAATTTACCTTTGAAAAAAGAGAAACCTGGCTCTCCGATTAACGTTATAACTCAACCACCGATCGCCACCACAACAACTTAAGTAGCAAAAACAGTTGTCAAGGAACACTACCCAGAGTTCAATTCGCGAATCAATCTGATATGTAAATTACTCTTAAAATAGCTCATTACGCACTCGTTCTGTTTTTTCGTTTTGGGTTCACTCGTTGGTAACCAGTAAATAAACACGGCGTACGTGCGCGCGTCTAATTACGTGATGTTTGTATCATGCATGTATACCAGTCATAAATCCAAGATGTCGTTTTTTGGGAGCAATCCATTTGTAACGCCCGTTGGGCAAAGAATTGGTGAGTTTCACTCGAAAATGATTTTTGATTCTCTTTTAAAGTGGACCAAATGAATCTTCCATCATTTAAGTTTTTAGATATAGAATTTTGGTCGATATGGGCATTGTGTTACATTATTTAAACGATTTTGCGTGTAATAGGCCTAGGCCTAGGCCTATATACTTAATATAGAACTCAAATAAAGTACGTAGGCCGACGTTACGTATACAAATTTTACAATACAATTTCTCTTGTGATGTTAATTTGTAACTGATTCAACTCTCAAGTGAGGGCCATGATGAAGGTTGTTGTCATATATATTTATTTCTGGTCAGTATACAGATATGTCAGATATACAATGTCAATGAAGTGTTTTGAAGCACTGAATGAAAACAGTTTTTAAATGATTGAGAGTCGGAGACTGGATCGAGTGTACAATGTAACGTTTCAGTGATGTCAAAATTACAAAATTCGTTCAGCCATCATTTTTATTGGTTTATTGATTGATTTAATTTTATTTCAATTAACATCCAACAACGTCAATAAATAGGATGAATATGTGGGAAGAATGTCGTATCCAACTGCCAGTTTTTCTCGTTCATTATAACAAATAATGTAATCTTACCTGCTCAGTAAAGTGGAGAATATATAGATGATTGATGGACATCCACTTCAAATTATTCCAGAATATTTGTTTAATGAAAAATCAGGCATTTTTGGTGTCGATAACTTGCTCAGTCATGTCAGTCTGATCTTGTCACCTCCCCAATTAGTGACCAACACGGTCATCGTACATTTACATGCGCAGTGGCAACTATAATAGGATGAATTCCTCTATTTTCTGAAGGGAAATATTTTTTTAGAAGGGAAATAAAGTCTGAAAACCATCATAAAAGTGGATTTTACAGATAGTTTTTGCTTTCTGTACCCTCAAAAATCGATAAAATTACTTTTTAACTACATGTAGTTAGCCCTCCTACTATACATTGTACATGTAGCTGCACTTCAGTGGGAAGTTGCTACATGTATAGAGGTCAAAACCAGTCAACTACCTGTTTTTGACTGTTGACCCAAATCTGTACACAGGGGTATTTTTGACTGGTTTTTACTGTCATTTTAACCACCCTGAACAGTACCAGACAATGCTTTTACCAGTCAAAAACATTAGACTCATTTTGACCTGTAAATGTACTTACTGCACGTAAGGTTTGACAGTGTTTGACTTTTTAAGTGCACTAGATATACCTTGGCAAGTATATCAATATTTTGACTGATTTTGACCCTTGTAGTAGTAGGAGGGTTAATGGTTGTAAAAGAATTCCCTGAAAACCACTTAAAAAGTGGCGGTTGGATACGACATTCTTTCCGAATATGTATACATTAACCCTAACCCCCTACACTACAGACATTTCACAGTCACCATACTGAATGCAACAAAATGCAACAAAATGCAACAACAAAAAAGTGTGCAGGCTGGCTCAATGCAACAAGATACAACAGCTAGAACAATGGTTATTTTGTTCTGTGCTGAGGGCAACAAGAGACGACAACTTTTTACATTTGTTGTATCTTGTTGCACATTGTCTTTGAGCATTAGGGTTAAAATATGAAAATATAACAAAAGTCAAAACAAGAGTTTCAAATAATAATCACTTTCCTCAAACTAACATTTAACAAGCAGAATATCTAAATAAATGAGCTTTGCAAACTGATAAAATGGATAAAAGAATTGAAAGCGTCAATACAATTAAAGAAGTATCTCATATGTTCCTCACTATCCCACCAGAAACCTCTGGAAATCCTCACTGCCATTAGAAACCTTATAATTTAATCGCCCAAATGAATCTATGATGAGGGCCACCACAAATTCATTTTGGGACACACCCACTGCAAAACCGTGTTTCCCACAACTACTCTTAAGAAATGTATCGGGTAGAATGTCGTATCTGGCCGCCACTATTTTTCATTAAATATCACAAATAATGTAATCTTACCTACCTGGTAAGGTGGAGAACATATGGATGATGATGGACATATAGGCTAGCTAGGATGATCCTATCGTTATGTTTCCACATAAGCGCTAGGATAAAGAAATCTACGTTTTTTTGTGCATTCTTTATCCTAGCGCTTATGTGGAAACATAACGATAGGATCATCCTAGCTACATACATGTATAGGCCTACTTCAAATTATTCCAGGATATTTATTTCATAAAAAATCAGGCATTTTTGGTATACGATGACTTCCTCAGTCATGTCAGTCTGCTCTTGTAAACTCCACAATTAGTGTCCAACACGGTCATTGTACATGCGTAGTGGCAACTATAATAGGATCCTTCTATTTTCTGAAGGGGAGGATTTTTTTAGAAGGGAAATCAAGTCCGAAAACCATCATAAAAGTGGATTTTAAAGATAGTTTTCGCTTTCTGTACCACCAAAAATCGATAGTGATTTTTTAACTGGTTAGTGGTTGCAAACAAAATTTTAAAAAAACCTTAAAAAGTGGCGGCTGGATACGACATTCTTTCCAATGTATCACCCCAAACCACCCGCCCTTCCCTCAACTTTTTCAGCAATGTTCTGATGAGAAAGAAAAAGAAAAACTGCCAGAAAAACATTAAATAACAGGGGTGACACATCTTTTGGGAAAATAGATAAATAAATAACCACACATGTACATGTATCTCATGTATTTCACTGGTTGGCAAAAAGATAAAAAAATAAATACAACTTTTTTTTTTTTTAAACGAGTTACGAAACAGGAGCCTTTTCTTTTTAGCTGTATGCATTCGGATTGTTCATATTCATTCCAATGTGGAATTCCGATCTTTTGGATGACAGAAATTAGCTGTGGAAATTATTTCTCAAATTTTACCAAAATGAGAAAGAATTATTTCAAGGGATATTTGATACCATCATTAACTTTACCAATAGGCTTTAAAACCCTTGTATACATGCAGTCTCCAAAATGCCACAAAAACTTGTCTGCTAAATACACAATGCTTTTTCTATGCATGCCTTAAAATATTGCATACTGTACACAAGAGTGGTACATGGATACTCCAAAATTCCCCTGGGACAAAAACAGTGTTCTGACCTTCACACAAACCGAGTGTGCCCCAGGGTGCCACATGGTATTTTGTGGATAACCCCTGCGAAATGTACAGTGTATTTTGTTGGTTGTGACATTTTGAAGTATGGGTTGACTTTGTTAAGAACAACACTGATAGTAGGAGTAATTAAGCATTTTAATCCTGGACAGGATTACAAATTTCCAATCTTATCTGGTGACAATATGAAATATTTGCTCAGCAGATTTTTTTGGTTACCAGTCAAACTTGCACATAAAAATGGGTGTACTTTGGCTGGCAGCCTGTTTTATAATGCTTAGCTATGTATTGTATACTACTCAAAACAATTTAGGGAACACCGGAATAATCTCAGTTAACCCTTTCAATACCATTGTCGACTTTCGTCGACAGCGCACCTACCTACGCTTCTTTACCATCGTCGACTTTCGTCGACGGCGCACCTACCTACGCTTCTTTACCATCGTCGACTTTCGTCGACGAGAGCAGTGCCGGTGTTCAAGAGGGTCCACTAAATTTATTTGCTGCCCTCTGCTGTTAATTTTTATACAGTTGAAAAGAACACATCATAAGCTTTCCAATGATGTATAGAACAATAGGGGTCACCATTATGACCTTTTGAGAAAACTCTGATCAAAGTTTTTCACATGCGCTAATTTTCCGAAAGTTTTTCCAACATTTTGTCACTATGGATGAGCGAAATGCTCAGTTACTGGATGAGCTTTTTGCTGATAGTGATTCTGAGAATGAATCAAATGATTCCGAGGAAGATTCTAGCCAAGAATCCGAAGATATTTCGTCAGAATCTGACGACAATTTGCCCGGGCCAAGCAGTGCAAGACAGGCTACCGCGCCGGGAATGGCGTGCCGTGGGATGCGTGGTGTGCGAGTCCGTGGTGGTCGGCGTGGCCGTGGAGGTGGTTATCATCGGTGTTTGTTAGTATATCACAAATTGTATGTGTGCCCTAGAATATATCTTATTTTTGATGTATTCATGTTCTTTTCTTGTGAAAGAAAAATATTGTCTTTGCCAAACAAAAAAACAATAAATTGAGTATATTCATAATCATATTATGAGCAAAGTGTCTTGTGTTCATATTTTTTTTATAAACCTTTACATTTGAAAGTACACAGAATATGGATACGCTATGTTTTATCCATTATTTGGATTTGTAACCATAAGCTTCTGACAGGAAATACTTGCTTGACAAACAGATGAAAGAAGGCTGAGATTCCACACATTGT
This sequence comes from Zoroaster sp. YZ-2022, assembly GCA_029582265.1. Classification (NCBI taxonomy): domain Eukaryota; kingdom Metazoa; phylum Echinodermata; class Asteroidea; order Forcipulatida; family Zoroasteridae; genus Zoroaster; species Zoroaster sp. YZ-2022. Next base: position 23,591,257 of record CM055819.1, read on the forward strand.
GTATGCAATCAGCATGGGCCTGTGACATGTAGTTTATCCACTATACAATGTAACATGTACATGTACTGTGTGTATTACTATTAGCTGTGCATGTACAGTATGTGTGTGTAATCTCACACGCATCAATGAACACACACAGTGTATTACAATGGAGGATCTATGCAGTGCATTTTACATTGTGTAATTGGGAGTCCATTAGGCTCATCAGATAGGAAACTGCAACCCTCTGGAAAAATTGTAATAAGTTGCTTGTTTTATACCAAAAACAATTGATTTTGATGTTATATGAAAGAGTATACAATGAGTGAAAAATGTCACACACAAACCTGTTTCATTTATCTAAGTCTTCATAATGAAAATCAAGTTTGAAAGTGCATGAGTAGTCAAGTTATAACATAAAAATTCTAGATTCAAATATTTTGAAACTTCAAATTTAGAGAAATTATAATATAATCAACCAAAATTGCATTGAAATATATTTTTGTTGTAACCATTTGATAGGTAATTATATATGTAACAAAAGGCATGCACAAATTTTTTCTCTACGACACTGTCTTCACTATGAAAACTGAGCTTGAAAAGTGTGGTCTTCAGAAGCTGCCGTGGTTGCAAAACAATTCGGTTCTGGACTGTACACTCGGTACAAACAATGTGGTCCTCAGTGGGCTGCGTGGTCAAAACAATTCGGTATTGAAACTGAAAGGGTTAAAGCAAGATCATTTATTTCAGATAAACACAATGTTTCACAGAATTGATGAGAAACAACTGCACAATGAAACAGATGATAAAGGATGCATGTAGTGATTACACATTTCATGACATGACTACTGAAAGAGAGAGGGGGTTGCAAATTAAAATCCCGGTTCATGGAACATTTCAAACCTATTTGATGTTAAAAATCCGGTGTTCCCTAAATTGTTTTGAGTAGTATATTTGCTAGACCAAATTATATGCTTAGCAGCTCCATGAAATTGGAACCTGTCTCCCAGAGATCAGTTGCTCCAGAATGCATACTGTACAATGTATACTGGTGTACATTCTAACATGAATTAAATAATGAATTACTGACACCTTCCCTTCATTTTGTACTTTCCTCTTCAGAGAAGGCCACCACGGAGGGCTTAGCCTCCGAGGACTGGGGCCTCAATATGGAGGTCTGTGACATCATCAATGAAACAGAGGAAGGGTACGTACATGTACAATGAGTCCTGACAGCCCATGCACTCCTTCTATCATAATCTTTCACAAAATGACACTTTAAAAGTTTTGGTTTATTTAAATAAAAGTCAACAAAAATATGGTATTATGTAATAATTCTAGTCCAAGTCAGAGTCTATTATGAAGACCGGTGTCAGACTTGGGTCCAAATCAAGACTCCTACAGTACAAATACATGTATTTTATTCTGAGCCTTAGAATATATCTAAACCATTATTATTATAATTTTTTTTTAAATAAATTATAAATTATTCATATATTTAGGTTTGGAGGGGAAGGGGCTTAAACATACATACTTCCTAGGTTTTTTGTATTATATTTGTAATGCTAATTGAGATTGTGTTTCTGTATTGGTCTTCTCTACGGTCGTCTGTAAGACTTGCCTTTTCTAGTCAATTTCAGTATATGACTGTGACTAAATTTCTACATGTACCGTAATTTCCGGAATATAAGCAGCGGCTTATACGTTGATTTTGACCCGGTAAAAGTTGCCTGCGGCTTATACGCAGTGCGGCTTATACGCCGCGGTATGAATCTTGAAGAACAAAACACAATGCACAATTAAGCAAAAATCGTTGGTAAACAGACAGAAACAGAAAACCTAAAAACCTTTATTGTTCGTAGCGAAAACGGTCTGGTCATTGTCACAGTTTTAGTGGTCCACAGAAAACCCATGAGCCATATACATGTATGCGGCTCAGGCGGGCTATACTATACTCAGTTATCGCGTATCGCCGCCATATTTATACAACGATTCACTTAGGAAACTGATTCCCTTTCCCAGACCCATCAGAAAGGCATTACTTTTCCAAAAATGGGCACCGGTGAAACCACAGTGAAACATCAACCCCCAAAAATATGAATATGTAACTTAACCCTAACCCTGCCAGACGCAGCACAGTGCATCAGTTGGAAAAGTCTGATGCACTTTGATGCATTCAGCTGTCAACACCAGTGCATAAGCAGCCAAGTCTGAGGCTATTGAGAGCTGGTCCCATTGAACAATGCCAGAGTTGTATCCTGCTGCCTTTGGTGACCACAGACTCTGAGGCAGTTCGGCCTTGAGATTTGTGACCTGATGGATATTGCTGCACTGGGCAGCCAAGTCACTTTAACAAACGATGCAATCTGATGCGTCTGGCAGGGTTTCTAGCCAAAATACCCTGGAGGGTTAGGGATAATGAACATATTCATGACACTCGATCAAACAGCCAATGAAACGAATATAAAAATGTTACTACGCAAATTTATCCAATTACTACGTGCGGAAATGGCATGTGATACTGGGTCCTGAATAACCATGAACTACAGTGTACGTGCACATTGCATGCATGCACACACAGTCTACAGCTGACTGCACGGACCAAGAACAGGCAGCGGCACTCGTGTCACTTGTGATAATTTGAGCGGGAATGGCCCCGTCTGATGGTCTAGGAACTGGCCCTCGAGTTTCCATACAGACCATCGGTAAATATCCACTTAAATCCTTTCAAAAGGAATAATTAGCTTCGGAGTATATTCATTCACGATCTCAATAAAAAGGTATTGACTTCTATTGTGTCTCTTTCAATACATTTGGACTCGAACGCAACACAATGACCCCCTTTATGGTGATGTACCGACAGTGAGTGGCGTCCGGCGGGCCTCTGTGTGTGTGGCTTATACGCGGTGCGGCTTACAAATGTATATGTTGACGCATGAATCTTGTTTTGGTGATTTTGGGGTAGTGCAGCTTATACACCGCGCGACTTATATTCTGGAAATTACGGTACATGTTGTATCACCACATTAACACATATCCTGTTCTTAAGTGTGAATGAGTTGGAACCAGAAGTACTAATAATTCCACACATAATTATATTGCTTCACATTTTCTAGTGAGGTGAAACACTTAACTAGCCCTCCTATGCCCAGGCTGAAATTTGGCCCAGTCAGCACAGCACTCACAGACAGTCACTTGAGTATTTTTGGGTGCATTTCCAATTGGTAGGTCAAACCACAGAGTCACACAGAGCTGTGTATGAGTGCACTGCACAAAGTCAATGGGTTGGGAGTTACATACAAATTTTGAGTGTCTTTGGGTTTGACCTCCTATCACACAGCCACATGTGTTTGCATGTATTTGAGTGCACTGCACAAAGTCAATGGGTTAAGAGAGACATACAAATTTTGAGTGTCTTTGAGTGTTAAACCTATAGGAGGGCTAGAGAATATAAAAAACAACAACAACAATGAATCATCATTTGCAAAATAGAACATTTTGCTGAGCAAAATTTTGTCAAGAAGCATTATTAAACAGATTACCAGCTAAAGCAAATTCATTTTGTGTGACAGTTTGGCTGGTAACCAACAAAATCAGCTAAGCGATTATTTCTGGTACTTAAACTATTTTTCCAGCTACATGTAAGTAGCTCTCTGAAATTGGCCCCTGGTAGGAAACTACATACATGTACGCAGAGTACAATCCAGGATTTGGAAACAGGGCATCCAAATTTGTTATTCTTTGAAAAACAGGATGTCCAAATATATTTAACCTACAATATTTTTGCATATGACATAAAACACAATAAAGGGGGCCACTTTGCATCCGTCACGTTAACAATTTTTCCAATGGTTGTTATTTATTTTTAAGGACTGTACCTGAAACCGACCAAAAAGTGTTTCAACATGTGAATGGACATGCAGGCTTATACTAGAACTAATTTGAGTTGATTTATTTTATTTTTTTAAATTTTTTTATGTATTTTTTCACCCTCAAATTTCCAAAAAAATTGGACGGAAAAAGTTACCTCACGTTTCCGTCCATTTGTTGATGGAAATTTTAGGGTAATTAAAAAAATAATAGTAATAATCAACTCAAATTATCTTTAGGATAAGCATGCATGTCTATTCAAATGTTGAAATTCTTTTTGGGTGGTTTCAGATATTTAAAAAAAAAATTACAACCATTAGAAAAACTGCTAACATGACGGTAGGAAAGTGGCCCCTTTATTGTGTTTTATGTCATATGTGTATTACACATAAAACAGGGTCACCATTTAGCAAACTGGGCATCCGAAAGACACCCAAAGGTATTGCTGGCTAATAATATGCATACGCTGTTCAAAGCACCATGTACATCTGTACATGTACTTTATCAGTCAATAATCCTAGGTTGAAATTATTGCATTGGAAGAGTTTTGTTTATGTTTTATGTTATGTATTTCATATATAGACCCAAAGATGCTGTCAAAGCCATCAAGAAGAAACTGTTGGGGAACAAGAACTGGAAAGAAGTCATGTTTTCTCTCACAGTGAGTATAAACCTGAAGGGATTTAAATAATTGTTAGACATTGCAAACTGCCTGTGCCAATCAAAAGGATGTGTAGTATTAACGCTAAATCCCTATGCCCATAAACACATAACCTGAATCCTCCAAAATCCTTCAGTAGTAAAGCAAGCACAATGAGCACTACCATTCAGTGTATGCACACATGTGTTTCTAATCTGTGATATATGGCCCGGGGCCAGGGACCCTCCCTGCATGCATGGAGCAATAAACAGTGTAATAACTACAACAAACCTGGGTGTACATGTACCATGGAGGAAGGAAGGCAGGTAGGTATGCCTAATAACTTCAATCCTCCAGAATCATTTTTTGGACAGACCAACATGTACAATGTAACCCAATCCTCCATATTCATCCAGTGTCAAATATAGCCTGATAACCCCAATCCTCCATAATCCACCAAGCAAATAATCACATCTGCCCTCAATCCTTCAAAATCCTTCACCACTGCAATTTCCAAATAACCTCAATCCTTCAAAATCCCTCACTTTGGCAAAGAGGATTTTGGAGGATTTGAGAAGGTTAGGGTTACATGTTATACAGAAATGGAACATGTAATTAGTGGGCTCAAGTTTCTACCCTAGCAGAAGAAAGATCTTGATCAAATAATAATAATAATAATAATAATGTGGACTTATATAGCGCACGTATTCACCAAACTGGTGCTCAAGGCGCATTATATTATTACCCCTGCTCATCAGGCGCATAAATCATTCCTGAAACTATCTCAGCTCCCCTGGGGAGTATACAGCTCAATTGCTGCTATTACAGCGCATATAGGTCTAATCAAACACAACAACCAACTCTGCCCTCACAGGTACCCATTTACCCCTGGGTGGAGAGAAACAATTATGGTAAAGTGTCTTGCTCAAGGACACAAGCACCACGATCGCGGTTGGGATTCGAACCCACATTCTGACGACTCAGCCATCAGAACACAAATCCGAAGCACTAAATCGCTCGAGCATGGCACTCCACAAATGTCAAGTATAAAATAAGGGAATAAAAGTTTGACACCCTGTTTTTTTTTTTTTACTGATTTAACCCTAACCATGCTGAATGCAACAAGATGCAACAAGATGCAAAAAGTTGTTGCATCTTGTTGCCCCCAGCAGAGATCAAACGAACCCTTGTTACTGCTGTTGTATCATGTTGCATTGAGCAGCCTCAACATTTTTTAGTTATTGCATATTGATGCATTCAGCAGGGTGTCTGTGAAATACCTGTACAGGGTTAGTGTTGAGACAGTTCAGTGTGATGTCACAAGACTGAGCTAAAGGATGGGTTCATTGTAACCTTCCTACTTTTGGTGCCTTTTTCAGACAAGTTGATGCACCATTTGAAACCATTCGTTTTGTGTGGTGGGGTGTATCCACCATTCAAAACCATTTGAATGATTTATAACCCACTGTGTAGTACATTCACCATTTGAAACCTTCGGCTATGGAAACACCAAGGTGTAGTGTATCCACCATTCAAAAACCATTTGAATGGATTTGAATGGTAGTAAAGCTTGCTACCAACACTGTTCAAATGGTATCACCATGTGTGTACAAAACCAATGGCCATTTTGGTAAGTGAAAATTTTGAATGGTTTCAAATGGTCTAACAGTAGGAGGGTTAAAGCCAGTATAAACGTTTGGTAAAATGTCGGAAATGTATCTTTACTTTTTTCAGTGTATTGAAAATAGTGAAAATGCATTAAGATTGTCCATAATCATTTCCGTCTTCAGAAGACCAGACCTTGAATTTCATGGGGCAAGGCCACTTTTTCTAAGTAAAGGGCACTTCCATTAGAATATCAGAATGTCTATGGGATTATTTTAAGGGCCACCAGGACCAAGACCAGGACAACGGAGGCAGTGGCCTCTGTGAAATTTCAGGCCTGGATGACAGAAACTTATTTGGGAATTTGTTTTCACAAATTTCACTAAAGTGATAGCACCTGAGCCATAAATATTTTAAGTGATGTTTGATACCAGAGTATCATTAACATGTAAATCTGTGATAATTTTAAGAATACCTGTAGTGACTATAGCTGCACTTTAGTGGGAAGTAGCTATAGAGGTCAAAATCAGTCAACTGCCTGTTTTGGCTGTTGACCCAAATGTGCATACAGGGGCATTTTGGACTGGTTTTTACTGTCATTTTGACCACCCTGAATAATACCAGACAATGCTTTTACCAGTCAAAACTCATTTTGATCAGTAAATGTACACACACGTAAGGTTTGACAGTGTTTGACTTTTTAAGTGCATTAGATATACCTTGCCAAGTATATCAACATTTTGACTGATTTTGACCCTTGTAGTAGTAGGAGGGTTAAGACATGCCCTTGGTTGTTTTCAGTCACATTTAAGTCACCATCTATAAACTGTGTTGTTTTTTTTACAAGAAATCAACTTTTTTTACAGGTTTTGGAGACGTGCGTCAAGAACTGCGGCCATCGTTTCCATGTCCTGGTCTGCAAGCAGGAGTTTGTCAAGGAGCTGGTCAAGATTATCCAGCCCAACATGAACCCACCGACCATTGTCCAGGAGAAGATCCTCAGCATCATCCAGTCCTGGGCGGATGCCTTCCGCAGCAAGCAGGACCTACAGGGCGTGGTCAAGATGTACGAGGAGCTGAAGCAGAAGGGGATAGAGTTTCCCGCCACGAATCTGGACGAGTTGTCGCCTATTGTGACCCCTCAGAGGGTGAGTGCTTGACCCTTGGCATAGTTTGATCTTTCAAAACCCTTTGAAAGGTTTTTGAAATGTAAAAAGAACTTGCCAGTTATGTGTTATGGTTTTGTGTGGGACTGTATCTACGCTGTATATAGAAATATGTTCTAAACAGGTATTCCACCTTTCAAAAACTGACAGACGAATGGTTTTGGCGGGTCTGTCAACCCTCTGGCAAAATTGACTGAGATTAGGGGTAAACATATTTTCGTGCTAACTATAGCAGAAAAATGTGCTTTAAAGCATATGACATAAAACACAATAAAGGGGGCCACTTTCCTACCGTCACGTTAGCAGTTTTTCTTATGGTTGTAATTTTTTTTTAATATCTGAAACCACCCAAAAAGAATTTCAACATTTGAATAGACATGCATGTTTATCCTAAAGATAATTTGAGTTGATTATTACTATTATTTTTTTAATTACCCTAAAATTTCCATCAACAAATGGACGGAAAAGTGAGGTAACTTTTTCCGTCCAATTTTTTTGGAAATTTGAGGGTAAAAAAACAAATAAATAAATTTAAAAATAAAATAAATCAACTCAAATTAGTTCTAGTATAAGCCTGCATGTCCATTCACATGTTGAAACACTTTTTGGTCGGTTTCAGGTACTTAAAAATAAATAACAACCACTGGAAAAACTGCTAACGTGACGGATGCAAAGTGGCCCCCTTTATTGTGTTTTATGTCATAAGCAGCATGTGTGCGTTCACCATGGACTTGTATTATCGTGTCTTTCACTTGCTAGCAATAAAAGCCGGCAAGTTAGCATGCCTTTCTCTATGGTTAACGGTTAGCAGCGCTATGAAATGAAACACGTACAGTAAGCAAAACATCAGCTGCTTAGTGGCTCTATGAAATTGGGCCCTGATGTGAAGTTGGTGATGGTACCTAACATCTGTAGAAATTATTCCGTCAGACATGCTGTCATTTTTTAGAAAAAATGAAATGTATCACAAATTTGAAATTGATCCATTTTTCAAATTAAAATGAATGCAACCGATCTGAATGAATTTTCACTACTTTCTTGTTAGTGACTTAAGGAAATGAGCTGAAACTTTTACGTACAGATGCCATCGAAACTGTTGTTCATGCTGTGAATTGAGAAAATTATCATAACTCTGTAGGATTCTGATTGTTAACCTTGTTTTGTTTTGCCTTATTCTATCTCAGGGAACTCCAGAAGTAGATCCTGCTGTTAGACGCCCTGCCCCAATCAGACAGGTATATCCTTTCATAACTCGCCTAAAAATTAAAAAATGCCTTGGCAGAAAGTAAAAGTTGCACAGTGACATAGAATACCTTAAAATTAGCATGAATGAAAAGTTTTGAAATTCTGTTTTTTGCAGAGCTCCCAACCGCAGATGCAGCCGCAGATGCAGATGCAGCCGCAGATGCAGCCGCAAATGCAGCCGCAGATGCAGCCGCAGATGCAGCCGCAGATGCAACCGCAGATGCAACCGCAGATGCAACCGCAGATGCAACCGCAGATGCAACCGCAGATGCAACCGCAGATGCAACCGCAGATGCAGCCTCAGTTCACCACCTCCTACCCCCAGCAGCCCCCACTGAACACCGGACCCATCACAGCACCCATGAACGTGCAGCAGGCCCCGGCGGCACCCTCGGTCGGGCTGACCCCAGAGCAGCTTGCCAAACTGAGGTGTGACCTGGAGGTCGTGTTGGGTAACGTGAGGGTTATGTCTGAGATGCTGACGGAGATGGTCCCCGGCCAGACAGATCCTAGTGATTTGCAGCTTCTGTTGGTAAATGGATCTCCTCACAAATTAGCTATTTATCAACAATGCAAGATTGTGCATGGTTTCTGTGGTCATGAAATTCACAGAGGTTTTAAGAATTGATTTCCTGGCCAACAAAAGTCTGTGAAAATCAATGCTGAAAAATAGTAGTGGTAAAGTTGCTAAAATTTTGTCAGGGATGAGTCTCTTCAGTGAATAAGCACTTTTTTTATGTAATGCAAATTTCAAAAATCCTATGTAATTCCCAGACTGCCGGTGATTTCAGGGATGCCAGTTTTCCAGCTATTGCCGGAATTCTGGCTTTTTCATATTTTTACCAAAGACATCGGGCTCTCCGTCTTTCGTGTGGCCAGGAAAAAAAATTAGCCTTTACAGAGCGTGCTCAGTTAGTCTTGGTTATCAAGTTCAAACCTTTTCCTTTTCATGCCATTGTGTAATACACTCGGACATTTCACAAACAGAAGGCTTACGCTCACTTAGATAATCATGTTGTTGTGAATGCACCTGTTAGCATTTGATGGTTTTGCTAGTGGAGGACGATAGTAGCGAGATAATGAGCAATGTCTTGAACTAAGACTAGCCCATTGCTAGTGTGTGTGTGTGTGTGTTGTATACGGTGCGTTGTATACATGTGATCGTAATGATTGCATTTCACGGTCCTCATTTTCTGAAATTTTTGACTGATTTTAATACTCAACTTGACTTACCGTAATGGAGGTCGGAAAGAGGTGTGGATCTGAAAAAAATTGATGCTAGTGTAAAGAACAGGTTCAATTGACGGTGGCTTAAATCAAAAGACAACGAGGGATATTTTCTTCTGTGTGCATGCATGAATGTTCGCTCTTCCTTTACGGGAAAAATCTTTTCCTGGCTCTGGAGCAAAGAGCTGCTAGCATCCCTGTGATTTTTTCCATTAGACATGAAATTTGTGCAATTCATTTGAAAAATCCTTACCTTTCTGAGATCAGTGTTGAAAGCCAAAAATTTTCTAATTGGCTTAACAGAAGTTTTTCTTTTCCATTATAAAGTTTTTCCCCCAAGTCACATGTTTTTTGGTACAATTTCTCCCCAGGATTTGAATAAAACTTGTAGAGCCATGCAGCAGAGAGTGGTTGAACTGATTAGTTCCATCAGCAACGAAGAAGTAACTGGTATGTTTGTATTATCCTGTCTCTTACATATGCTGATATTATATCCCATGTAATTACAACAGGGTGTATAATTATGCACACGTTATTGTTTTAGTGTGTCAGGGTTACAGTAAGCTCAACGAATAATATTTTTCTTAAAATATTCATGCTGTGTGTTTTGTATGATTCCTTTCAGACAAAACAATATGTACTAATTTTTACCCTCATCTTTGAATATTTAATATATGTGACAAAACCCTCAACTTGGACCCAATTTTCAAAAGTGAGATTTTAGTATAGTTTGATTCTCTAGATTTTAAGTAAGACTAATTGCGGTTACACCATGTGAATTCTCAATTGAGTAGTAATTAGTTCTGAAAAGAACTGGAGGTACAACTCGACGTTTCGATCAGTGTACTCTGATCGTCCTCAGGAGATTTTCCTCTTTCATTTGATACCAGATTTGTAGAAATCAGAAAAGAAAAACAATTATTCATCAAATGAAAGAGGAAAATCTAGAGAATCAAACTATACGAAAATCTCACTTTTGAAAATTGGGTCCAAGTTTAGGGTTTTGCCAGAGCCAGTCACAATTGCCATTTTTCCTAGAATGAATAGGCTAAAGCTTGATAACATAGAGGGCGCTAGACACAATTCATCATGGTCACACAAAAACCAGTCATGTATGTCATCCTAGAAAAGTATTCTGATCGTTATCCAGATGATATCATCTTATACAGGGTGTCCCCATAAAAAGTATACCGAGATAAAAATTACTGTAATGGCAAAACTACTTTATATATGGGAAAGAGAAATATATCTCTAGAAAGGGCAGAATGTCCTCTTTGCAATGGTATACAGCTTGTGATGTTATTGACACAGATGAGTGAACAAATTAGACAGATGTTAAGGGTACTGAAAGCAGGACTGTGACAAGTTTGCATATTTGAATAACAAAGGTCCAAAAAACATTTTTAAAAACCTGCACATTAAACTTTTGAGGTAAGTAGCGAAAACAAAGCAGATTACATTGTTTTAGGTACATTCCTTGTTTTCAAGAATGTGTTGAAAAAGCAAAGGCATTTGGTATTCTGCACACTTGCATGGTTGAGCTATGTTATTCAAATATGCAAACTTGTCACAGTCCTGCTTTCAGTACCCTTAACATCTGTCTAGTTTGTTCACTCATCTGTGTCAATAACATCACAAGCTTTATACCATTGCAAAGAGGACATTCTGCCCTTTCTAGAGATATATTTCTCTTTCCCATATATAAAGTAGTTTTGCCATTACAGTAATTTTTATCTCGGTATACTTTTTATGGGGACACCCTGTATATGCTGCCTTCAATATTAAAAAGGTTGTGGGGAATACCTGAAAACATACTGGTTTAGGTTATGAGACCATAGTTCGTTTTAACTGTACCAGTTGTTTTTCCCACAAATGCAAACTCAAACCAGACTAAAAGCTATGCTCAAATAATATTTTTATTTTAACAAATAATAATGTTTGCTCTAATTACCATCTATCCATTTACCAGGTGAATTACTGAGAGTTAATGATGATCTGAATAATGTGTTTGTCCGCTATGATCGCTTTGAGCGTTACAGACAAAGTCAGCCTGCCCAACAGGCACAGACTGGAAGCACAGCAGTGCCGCAGCCGTCACCAACGCAATACCCTGTAAGAGATTTAACTTTACTAATAACGTTCATTCCAACAATAGACCCATCCGGCCTGTCAAATCAAACAGCATTGATTGACCAGTAGGGTTACGCCTTTCTGTGACAACTGTTGCTATGTTGGTCAAGCACTCGTGGTGGCATGGGTGGCGTGACCAACGGTTCCAAGCATTTCTATGGATGTGCGGGGCATAGGGCCAAATCTTGATCGGATCTATTGCACACATGACTACAATATCATTGTCTTACAACAACAAAAATGTTTCCACTTGAAGGATGTTTTTGATTGAACAAGTCTACATTCTTTGGAGCTATGAAAAATTACAAAATAGACTGCTTACCATAGGGATAGATAGCACAGGGCACTCGTTCAACTCCTTCTTGAGACAGTTTTTATTTGGTCATTTAAAACTTTTGAAAGAAGGTGTACATCTTGAAACTCAACAACAGTTGGCAAACTCTAGGTTTTGTTTGCAATGAATCATTCTAAGTGTGCATCGCAGCACCGTTTTTGAAGTTGAGCTTGGAACAGCGACACTTGGCCTTAATTACTTCAATAAATTTCAATGAATTGACAGAACCAGAATGGATAGTTAATGACTTTAACCCTTACCACCCCAAATCCTGCAAAATCCTCCAAAGGGCACTTTTTGGGGAAAATTCAGCACTTTTGGAAACTGGTACATTCACCTCTTCAAATGGGACAAAATTACTACCTGGCAAGTACAGGCCATAAGTGCTGAATATGAAAGATCAACAAAAATGCATGGTGCATTTTAAAGATAAGCATGTTTCCAAAAGTTGGAACATTGATTATTTCCGTATAAAACAAATATTTGAAATGAGATATTTTACAAAATAAATGTCAAAAGATTGATTTAACATTAAAAAGTGCCAAAATGAATTCATGACAAGACCCACCTTAAATACATTTTGGTACATATGTTTTCTGTAAAACCATGCTTCTCACAATTATTTTGAGAAAGGTGTCATTTTAAAGCATACATGTATATGTTTTCCCTTCCTCAAATAAAACAACAATGCTCTGATGTAAAAGAAATTTGGCAGAAAATGCTGTTAAAATAGCAAAACAAAAACAGGATACACATGTACATCTTTAAGGTTGATTATTTTCTTTCACAAGTCTGCTCCACTGTACGGTTCTCTGTACCCTACCTTGAATCCAGGTATGACATTTACATGTAGTCTGGAATTGACAACAGACTTGAGTGTGTGGAACTCATAGACGAGTAGTAACACTCAAGGCTGCATGTCAACACTCATTTTTGAATAAAACTCTTGATTGCATGTAAAATAAAGGCTGGGAAACTCATGTATGCTTCATTTGCAGCTATGATGTGAGTTCAATACGTAAGAACTTGATGGTTTTTTTTAAGACAAATTTATGTCTGTTGAGCGAAAGTACCATTTTAGTTAATATCAGTATTGTCTGCAGTCAGTATTGCATGTGTTACTTTTCCTTTGGTATTTGGATTTGGTTATTGTGTCTCTAGTCCACAGTCAGTACCCACATACATGTACAGTGTACCAGCCTGCTATAACCCAGTCCATGGCATTGTACTCCAAATCAGCACATATGCACAATAAGCATTGTAATGAGTTTGGCTACTCTGCCTTGGAGTATAATGAGATAAGCTTGCTAGTTCCAGCACAAAACGAGAAAGGAACTTGAAGCAACTTGGAGACAGAGGAGAGTCGCACATATGGGTCATTCCACCAGGTTGCGGCAAGCTTTTTGACACGGTGTCCTTGTAATGTACATGTCGGTGGATGTACCACTCATTATCCTTATTATGAGTGCACATTCTCAGTTCTTCATATTAGAATGAAATCAGTCTCTGTGCCTTGAATACAAAATTATGCTAATTAGGAGTCATAATAAATAATAATAATAATAATAATAATACAGAAGATTTATAATGCGCACATATCCACCACATATCCACCAAGAATTACGCGAATTAGGCGCTTTACAGTAAACAAGAAATCATACAATAGCATAACAATACAATAGCAAATGCAATATAATACTAAACAAAAGATTTTTTTTTTTAATGCATAAATGAATGTTAGTAGTCCTTATAGGCAATACACATAAGATGAGTTTTTAAAAGTTTTTCTTGAAGGAGTAAACAGTTTGAGATTCACGAATGTACAGAGGCAAATCATTCCAAAGGCGTGGAGCCACAACTTCAAAAGATCTGTCACCCCAAGAATGTTTAGACTTTGTTCAGCCAGCAGAAATTTTGCACTGGAACGTAACTTGCGAGAGGGGGGCATAACATTTCAACAAGTCATATATATATAATGGTGCACAATCATTCAAAGATTTGAAAACGATAAGCAATATTTTATAAATAATACGATATGATATTGAGAGGCAATGCAGATCTTTCAGGATGGGGGTGATATGACGTGACAATACGTGCAGCAGTGTTTTGAATCTTTTAAAGTCGTCGTAGTTGATCCTGAGGAAGTCCATAAAGCAGTGAATTTGCCATATCAAGACGAGATGTTATGAAGGAATGAACAATTTGTTCTGTTGCATCATAATTAAGATATTTGCGTAACTTTCCAATGTTCCTAAGGTGAAATGCTGAGGTGCGAGTAACATTTGAAATATGAGGTTTAAGTGTCATGTTTGCATCAAAAATAACTCCAAGGTTCCTTGCCTGAGAAGAAGATTGCACATGAGTCACCAATAACAATATTTGGAATAGAAATCTTAGATAGTTGTTGACGAGAACCAAATAGCACAAATTCAGTTTTATCATCATTGAGTTTTAAGAAATTTTCCTTCATCCAAATGCGAATATCATGAATACAGTTTTCAAGGCAATTAATTATAGAGACACTCTGTTGTTGTGATGGTTTGAAAGCTAGATAAATCTGAGTGTCATCTGCGTAGACGTGATAAGATATTTCATGAATATGTTACGAATTGGGTAAGTATAAATTGGAAACCACTGAGGGCCGAGGACAAATCCTTGAGGTACTGAGTAATTCAGACGAAACGGTTCAGAGACAGCATCACGAATACAAACATGTTGAGGTCTTTTAGACAAGTATGAGCGACACCATTCCAGTGCATGGCCATTAATTCCTATATTATGTTTTAAACGTGTAAGTAGATGATAATGAATGGTACATTGACCTACGTAACAAGAGACACCTACCACAGAGCTTGCCCCAACCTGTTGGACTGACCCATATACATGAACATGCACTTTATAAGCTCATTTAAAGCACAATATGCATTACACAAGCATGTGATCTCCTGCAGATCATCCGGGATGCACTGCTTCTTTTTGAGATATTGTGCTTACAGTCTGTGAAATACAGTGTCACGAATGACCCAGATCAGTTGTTCCTTGAGCACTATGCCTTGGACTATATGTATGTTATTACGTGCCTGTAATAGACTTCTGGTATAATTAAAAGCACCAAGGGTTAAAGCTGTACCTCAAATGGATGTGGCTGCTGTCTGTAATGTAGACCTACATGTACATGTATGCTGAATCAGGGGTCGAAATTAACACTAGTTCATTAGTCCGAGGCTAGTGGATTTAGCAGCGGGACTACTAGCTGCTGGGATTTGGGTAGTCTGATGGGCTAGTGAAAAAAATTAAATAAAAATATGCAAAAAACATTCAGTATGATCTCAGCAAGAACATGTTGCTCACCAGCTCGCAGTTCATTTCTTTTTCTTGTATATTCACCTTTTTCAGGACTACTAACAGATGGGAATAGTAAAATTTTGACATACATGTACATGTAACTAGTCCTGTGGGCTACCATAAAATTCAAGTTAATTTTGAACTAAATGGTGTCAGTGTGTATGCGAAAGGTCTAAAGGGTCATGCCATGAGGCCGTATTTGTTGCTCTCACTCTGTACACTGTCTCTTCAAATCCAGCCCCAGAATGCTGTCAACAACATTCCTCCACCCTATGCTGCACTCTCTGCTGCCCCTACACCCCCTGCAGCCCAGCCTACCCTGATAGACTTTGGGTCTGATGAGCCTACTCCTGCCCCTAATGCCTTTGCTCAACCTGCCCCTGTCACCTCGGCAGGGGACATGACACGTCAGTTTGCGGATCTGGGTGAGGGGCTTCTTTTTTTTTCTTTTCATTTCCATACACTGTTCTTTTGCAAGTTTACATTTTGTTCTGTATTCATTTTTGTATGGTTAATGTCAACTTCTTTATCAATTCTGCAGAATTTTTCTTTTTGTCATCCATTTGAAATATTGAGATTCAGTATTTATGCTACTGACCATAATCATCAAATAATATTTAAGAACACATGTTAACCTTCAGGTAAAACAACCATTTTATTATTTTAGTAAATTGCATTTGTCAAGGGACAGGGACTGTGGAATCTATTCCAACCTACATGTACATGTACATATAATGAACATGTGGACTTTTTGACAGGCTTACACAACAAGCACTGTGTGTACAGTGCTGGATCGCACTGCAATCAGTTAGACCTTGCATGTTCTTTTCACTTTTAAAAAGGTTTCCATTGTTTAATTTCTGCTCTCTTGGTAATGATATTGGATATTGGAAAAGTGAATATTTGTCTTGCAGTACTGCTTAAGAAGTTAATATTATTACCTTTGTAATTTGATTTTGTTGCAGAAAAGCAGTTGTGCTGTAAGATTTTGTCTCCAGTTAAATTATGTTTGTTTGGACGGGCAGGGGAAGATGAACAAACAGTTTATACAAGACACAAAAATGTATCTAATGATTTGGTCGTGCTACATGTTATAGTGTGAATATTAGGAATGGATTTGATTTGAGACAAACATGATTTTAATTCAGTTTATGGCATGACTTCTTGTTGTGAATTTGTTCTCAAAAAGCAAATTGTTTGTTAATTCAAGGTGATGTTTTTTCTGTCTTTCGGGGTTGGTTTGAATTTTATCTCTGCAAAAGAATTGGTTTTGCATGGCTACATGTACATTGTATTTTATTGTCATGGAACAGAAGGGAAATGTAAGCTTTCCGTTGGTATGGGAAAGTAAGAGGGATATCCAACATTGATTTGTCTAGAAAAAAACACCACATAGTTCATGAAAATTATTTAGGGAAAAACAGTTTGTTGTGCGGTCTTTACCGTAGGTTAATGACCGGTTTTGGACTTGGTCACAGGCAAAACAGGTCATAAACCTGTGGTAAAGACCAAGCGTCTAACTCTTATTCCCATTCATAAATGCCCGCATTGATTTCGTTTTCAAATTGTAAAAACAAAAATTTTTGTTTATTAACCAGTTTGCACCGGGAATAAAAAAGTTTTTCTGAACCCCGTGGCGGGTTTATTTTTACCGCACAAACACGACCAATGGTGCTCACCAGAGCGTGACCGGGGAGACCACGTCTTCCACCGTATACTTATGGCTCGTTGCCACGTCGACCGGGAATCTATACAAATATTCCCGAGAATCCTGTGGCGTGTTTAGACGCTCTCCGATCCACTGTCTCAAAAAAAATTGCGTGTATACACGGCCTCCGACGCGAACTGGTTAAAGCCAAATAGAAATAGGGACACGCAAAACACTTTCAAAATACCATGAGTCAGGCGCGTGATGTGAAACAATCTTTGTCACTCTGATTGGTTGAAATCCACGTCGCGCATCGCAGCAGCTGGCAAACAGCTGGCACATCTGATTTTGATAAGCCGTGTCTTTACCATCCGTTAATACACCCCCCACCTGATTACGATTTGTCCAATCACATTGTCTAAACTGTCTTGGGCATTTATGAATCTAATTTATTAATCAAACATCTATTTCCAAGAGGACTGAGTGTTGGATTTATCAGAAGATTGGCTTTATTATACCCAAAGGCCGAAAAGCTTGCATTTACCTTTTTGAAGAATTTGAATTACCTTTTTAAACTGACAAAAAGGAAAGAATATTTTTGTTAAAGTTTCCTGTTGTAATTTCCAGACATATCTGGTCAGAATAACGTCAGTCAGACACTAAGTCAGCTGAACACTATGCCGGCAGGTCCAACGGATGAGTTTGACATGTTCGCACAGAGCAGACAGACAAGCTACACAGACAGTAGAAAGAGGTAAGAGTATTATGGAAAATTACACGTCTGTGTTGAAATGCTTAAAGCTGGTAAACACTTTCAATAAAAAGTCTGTGAATGCATCCATACTTTAAAAGAATCAAGAAGTACGTGTATGAAAACCAACCTGTGAAAGTTTCAGCTTATAAATGTCATTGCGTTGTGAACGAGAAAACAGTAAAAATGCATTCAGATTGGCAGATTGCTCAAATTTATTCCCATGTGGAATTTCTGTCTTCGTATGACTAATTATTTTTGGAAAATTATTTCATTCATTTTACTCAAATGATGGTGCCTGAGATGAAAGTATTTCAAGGGATGTTTGATATCTTCGAACATCATATGTTTATTGTTTCATAACGCATAATAATAATATGGACTTGTGTAGCGCACATATCCACCAAACTGATGTTCAAGGCGCATTACATTATTACCCCTGCTCATCAGGCTCATAAATCATTCCTGAAACCATCTCAGCTCCCTGGGGAGTATACAGCTCAATCGTAACAACCAACTCTGCCCTCACAGGTACCCATTTACTCCTGGGTGAAGAGAAACAATTACATGGTAAAGTGTCTTGCTCAAGGACACAAGCACCATGGTCGCAGCCAGGATTCAAACCCACATTCTGACGACTCGGCCATCAGAACACAAATCCGATGCACTAAACCACTCAGCCATGGCACTCCATATGGTACACTTTCCTAATAATTATGAGCTAGGTATTTCATTTGTCTGTTTTCAGTGACAACAAGGTAGCAAAATAGCCATATCACAAACTACAGCAGCTCCATGTCCTTTATTCTGTGAACACATAGCTTTGAACAAGGCTATCTACCTCTACTTGTTTACTGTACACATGGTGGTGCCATGAGCCAGGCTATCTACAATGTAGCTTTGAAACATGAAATCAGCAGTAACCCAGCCTTGAGTGTTTACATCAGTGCAATGGTTCCCTCCAGTGCAGTAGCCTGTGAAGCAAGTTTGTGTTTCTTAACAATGACACTGCAATTTCTGCGACATTTAACTGATGGCTGTGGGGCCAGGATTCTATCTGTCATGTGATGACTCCCTGACCATTCATTGTGTGTGTAACCGCATAGCTTCATGGTTGCCCAGCTCACAGACTATGCTCACAGAGAACAAGTAAAGTTAGCCTTGGTTAAAGCTGTGTACAAAATGAAACCTAGACACTGGTTTTAAAGGGACAATATTTGTCCCAATTAGAGCAGACTTTCAAAATGGAATCGGTGCCAAAAATGTTAACTGGATTTATAAATCTTAACATTGAGGATTGTCGTGGCCGAGTGGTCTAGTGCGTCGGACTCAGAATTCTGATGTTGTTGTGGGGTGTCGTGGCCGAGTGGTCTAGCTTACCGGATTCAAGTTCTGGTGTTAGCAACATAATGTGGGTTCGAATCACGGCCGTGACACTTGTGTCCTTGAGCAAGACACTTAATCATAATTGCTTCTCTCCACCCAGGGGTTAAATGGGTACCTGTGAAGGCAGAGTTGGTTTGCTCTATATGCGCTAGAAATGGCAGCAATTGAGTTGTATACTCCCCAGGGAGCTGAGATGGTTTCAGGAATGATTTATGAGCCTTATGAGCAGGGATAATAATATAATGCGCCTTGAGCACCACTTAGTTGGTGGATACGTGCGCTATATAAATCCACACATTATTATTATTATTATTATTCCTGTGTCCTTGAGCAAGACACTTTCTCATTTTAATTAATGTTATTTCTCTTTTACCACACCTTAATGTCTGACAGTGGCAGTACATACCAGGACATCTTGAATATGGACCAATCAGGTGTGACGATGGGAAATCTTGTCAATGCAAGAGCCAATCCGTTCTCAGCAGCTCCAGTAGCTCAACCCGCCCAGGTTGGACTTTTTATATTCTTAGTAACATTTCCAGACAATAAACTAAATATCTGTTTAAAGGGACAATATCATCACAATCAGAGCAGACTTTCAACAGGGCATGGAATTGGTGTCCTAATTTAAGATGAACACAGTGATTGAAAATTACTGGCTCATTTATGCAGCAGCAACGGTAATGTGAACCTTATCATGTGGGGTATTATGTTCAGTCACCGAGTTAATCTAAAACTAGCACTCAAATGCCATGCCCTGTTTATACACATCCATCCTGGTTATACACATCCATCCTGGTTATACACATCTCATCTCTGCACTTGTTCTCACAAATATCAGCACATATTTTCAGAAACTAGTTCGAAAAAGAGCATTCCCCTTTTCTGTTAATATTATACTCTTAATCATCATTTTATTTGCAGATTCGGTTTACTTTGCACCAACTGCTTCATTATATTTTCTTTTTAAAATATTAATTTGGGTTACTTGTTAACAAATGATAAAAAAAAATGGTGCATAAATAATATGTTGTTTTCTTTTATATTGCTATTGTAAATCCTGAAATCCAATAAATCGTAAGAGTAATTTTCAACATTTAAAACCTCCATTTTGCCAATTTTGCAAAATAATTTGTATATTCTGATAGAACTTTTGTGCATGGGCTTTGCAAAAACAAGTTATAAAATTCCCCAGAAATATATTTTTACGCAGTTCTAAAAACAAAGAATTCTTGATTTGCAGTTCGTACACTTGCAATAATGTTACATCATGTGTTTTTTTGTTATAATTTTCATTGGTAATGTTTGGTTTTCATCCACCATGTGCATTGCCTGTTATGCTTACATCAGGACATTGACCCTGAGTTATTAACTGAAGAGGTAAGCATGACCCTTCCCTGAATTCATTATTAGGAACTCACGAGTATGCTTCTTTTTCCCACAAGAAATTCCCTGTGGTGTCTCTTTTCTACGCAAAAATTTCCCAATCTTCCTAACAAAACTATCCTTGCTAATCATTTTGAAATATAAAAAAATTCCCAATATTCCTAACAAAACAATCCTTGCTAATCATTTTGAAATATAAAAAAATTCCCAATATTCCTAACTAAACTATCCTTGCTAATAATTTGTTATTTAAAAAAAAGAAAAATAAGGCGTTGAAAAGTGTGTTACAGATTTAGCAAACAAGGCGTCCAAAAGACACCCAAAGGTATTTGCTGGTTAACACTAGGCTTCCTCCCTCCCAACCCACTAACAAAAATATTTCAATGAAACATATGTTATGCACATAGTTAGAAACCTCAGATGTAATGAACACAAGTTCCCATTTCTCATGGTGAATTCCTATGCTTTGAGTGGCCCATTATGCTCTTTGAATCATTAACCCTAACTCCCTAGACAACAAAGGCAGTTGGAGGATTTTGAAGGATTTTTATTGTTCACTAACAATGCTTAGGGAGTTAGGGTTAATGTTTTGGTTTCGCTTTTGCTAGTGTGCATCTTTCCTGCTTTGCTGTGTAATTTTTAAATACTGAACTTTGATCTGTGCTCTGAATGAAAAGGTATTCTAACATTGTAAAGCTTGGATGCATGTGATGTCACATACATTCATTATTAACTCAATATACTATATACAGTGTACAGTAATAATCTCAATAAACACAATTGGTCAGAGTTTTTCATAGAATCTACGTGGTGTAATTTGATGGTGGTATAAAAATCCCTTGAAATAATTCTGTCAGAGTGCTATTAAAGATCAATTTAGTAATAAAAACAATTCTCAGCTGAATTTGTCAACATCAGGAGACAAAAATTCCACATTAGAATGATGACGACAAAATTATAAAAAATGTTTACCATTTCTTGTTTATAATAAAACAATGTTATAACCTGAAACTTGGTTTCTTATTAAGTCTTGATTCTTAAGTACGGATGCACAGACTTTCTACCAAAAGTGTATACTGGATTTGACTAGACGGAATTTTAAGAATTCCATGTGCAACTATTTCACTGATGGCTTACATGTAGGTAGAAAATATTAACTGCCTTGGTGCTGTTTCACTGACGTTGAAATTGACCACTTACATGTATTATCAGTTTGTTTTCTGATTTTCCAAATCTGTCATGTGATCAGACAATATATGTGATTATGACCGGGAAAAGTTTGATTGTGGCATACTCTGACTAATGAGTTAAATTGAGTACTTATGGCAGGTTCTGAGGAGTGTGCTGTGTGCACACTTAAACTTATTTTGCCAACAATTTTTGTTGTAATCAGCTCATTGTGAAATTCCTTTTCTAAAGGAAAACAAATACTTTAAAATGAAGTTTTTCACAAAATGATTATCAGAAGTTTGGTTTTACAGTAAAACATTCTTTTGGGGACATAATTAGGCCATGTCCAACTGAAACTATTGGCTGCAGCAGCATTGCTGAAGTATAGGAAGAAACAGTGATCTAGCCGTAGCCAAAGCCGCCATTTTGGATACGGGCTATGGCTATTGACTGTATCCATTTTTGTCTGGCTCCTTGACTGTGCATTAAAGATCACCATGCAGAAATCACCATTTGAAAAGCACCAGTCTACACAGTACATAAGCCTCATTATGATTTCCATAGCCATGTGTATTAGAAAAAGGATGGATGCTTCGTGATAAAGAAAAAGGAATAAGAAACTTCATAGAGTAGTTTTAGCTGCATAGAATACTAAATGTCTTGCCAGGGAATTAGTGCGGTTATACTTGATCCACTTGCTGCTTAACAGTATTCAGTAAGAGTAAGGTTTGCATTAGCCTGACGATCTGACGTCATGCTTTGAGCTAGAGGCGCGTGAATTACGCCAGATCCTGGCCGTGCGTCCGCCGTATTTTCCCCGATGCTCAACTTTAATAATAATAATAATGTGTGGACTTATATAGCGCACGTATCCACCAACTGAGTGGTGCTCAAGGTGCATTATATTATTACCCCTGCTCATAAGGCTCATAAGGCTCATAAATCATTCCTGAAACCATCTCAGCTCCCTGGGGAGTATACAGCTCAATTGCTGCCATTACAGCGCATATAGGGCTAATCAACCAACTTTGCCCTCACAGGTACCCATTTAACCCCTGGGTGGAGAGAAGCAATTATGGTTAAGTGTCTCTTGCTCAAGGACACAAGTGTCACAGCTGGGATTCGAACCCAGCTAGACCGCTCGGCCATGACACTCCATGACCATGAACTTTGACCTTGGTTGGTAGCTAGCAATGCGAGCCTCGAAGTGTGACGTCAGATCTGCAGCACAACGAGTTAACATATCCAATGAAATGCTTTGAGTGGTATGCCTGGAGCCTGTCTATACCCTTGATAGGATATAGACAGGGGACCAGTCTAGGTTTGCATTAGCACCATGTAACAATCTCTTAAGAGGTGTTACAGTGAGAAGAACTGGTGAACGTCTTGATCAATTTACTCTGAATTATATCGAAGACGCTTCGAGTATACTGATTGAAATGTCAGGTTATCTCACCACTGGTTTTTTTTCTCAGAACCAACACTCATTACGTCGCTAAAGAGCTTGTTATAAGGTGGTACCGCAAACCATACTCCTACTTGACTCCCACCATGCAAAGCTTCAAATCCTACTTTAAAAAGTATTTAATGTAATAACCCAGTGTTACATGTATATTTACCATGATTTCAGTCATTCATTCTTAAAATAATACAATCTTTTATGTCCAGCAAGCATGAAGGGTGGCTTGGGTGTTTTTGTTCAAATGCCATTATTTTCACCACCAGATTGATTATTACCAAATTATGAAATGAACGAGTTATGATCTCAAATTTTACTGGGTGTAAAGTTATTCCATTTAATGACAAATATAGGCCAAAGCTATATTTTCCTGGTTATGAATTTTAGTGATAACTAACATTTTTTATTTTTAAATTTTTTTTACAGGGACTTCCACCTGGTGTCGATGTTGATGAGATGGAAAAGTGGCTGCATGCAACAGATCTGGTAAGAACTCCAATGAAATAATGTCTAAATCAAAGATTAATTAAATGTGATTTGAAGGATTGCATGCTGGATAGGATAAGACGGTAAGGTTTTACAGGTTACACCTCAGCATCAGCAGCATTCCAGCAACCTTCTGGAGACCGACAGAATACACTGTTCTTTTCAGAACCTCACCGCTTCTTCCAAGAAGAGATTATTACGCATGATGTTACCCCGTAAACCTTATTGTCGAAAAATATTAATTATGCTGAGAAAACATGAATTAAAATTCAAATAAGCCGTGATCCATTTCAACATAAAAATTAATACTAATAATCTAAATGCATTTTTTTTTTGTGCAAGAAGATCTTAGTGCTGTTTTTCAATACAAAAAAAGGCCAGCATATTTTCCTTCAGCCTCAGTTTGGTAACATGGATTTGTATGGCGGAAAAACCAAAAAAAATACCATAGCGTGACAAAAGTCTATAGCACAAGTCACAACAGTCATTTATCAATTTTATTAGTAAAAATCATTTAACACTTGATTTGTGTTTTTTTTTTTTTTTTAAAGGAGAAAGCAAATGATGGTATAGCAGCGCAAAACACTAACAGCCAGCCAGACGGAGGAATTACAAGTTCAGGTAAATCATGCCCCCTTCCTGGATTCTTCCAAACTATATTTAAAAACTTACTTATAAATAATGGCAGATCTGATTCTCCAGTCCAAATCCCCTGTTTGATGACAACATGCCAATGTCATTCAGCTGCCTAAGCAGGCAGTTTTGCTGGGCAAAGATGTTCGCTAAATGATATTGAACTTACCAGCCATAGTGTACACAGTGAGTGTAACAGTTTGGATGGTAAACCAATAAAACATTTGATTGTGTTCTGCTAAGCTTCTCAATGAAATTGGCCCATGCATTTGACCTTGACTCATTTGTGACTTAGCCACCCCCCCTAACACAACCCACATAGAATTCTGTTTAGCATTAACAATTTACATACATGTACATGCATGTCTTAGTCTTGGAGTGTCGTGGCCGAGCGGTCTAGCTTACCGGACTCAAGTTCTGGTGTTAGCAGCAGAATGTGGGTTCGAATCCCGGCCGTGACACTTGTGTCCGTGAGCAAGACACTTGACCATAATTGCTTCTCTCCACCCAGGGGTTAAATGGGTACCTGTGAGGGCAGAGTTGGTTGATTAGCCCTATATGCGCTGTAATGGCAGCAATTGAGCTGTATGCTCCCCAGGGAGCTGAGATGGTTTCAGGAATGATTTATGAGCCTTATGAGCAGGGGTAATAATATAATGCGCCTTGAGCACCACTTAGTTGGTGGATGCATGCGCTATATAGGTCCACACATTATTATTATTATTAGTCTTTCCTATGTACAGTGCATTTGAGTGTACGCAATGGGATTGGACATGTGATGTGATTGGAGTTTGAAAAAGCTGTTGTTACATTCTGAACAAAGTTGTAAACATGCACACAGTAACTATAGAAACAATAGGGCATATTCTCTGCGCCTAAATTTACTCAGATTCTGTTACATTCTCTGTAGAGAATAAGACATGCTGAACAATGACATGCTGAACGGTGACATGCTGAACAGTGACATGCTGAACAGTGACATGCTGAACAGTGACATGCTGAACAGTGACATGCTGAACAGTGACATGCTGAACAGTGACATGCTGAACGGTGACATGCTGAACAGTGACATGCTGAACAGTGACATGCTGAACAGTGACATGCTGAACAGTGACATGCTGATTATACATGTATGCATAAGTAACATTAGACATGCAAATTATACGCATGTCTTGCAATTTTAGTTTTGAGTAGCACTGCATGTTTACATGATGCACTGTGTCATGACACATGGCACTCATGTCACATTCGGCATAATTGAGAAAACCAAGCCTATTATTTTAAGCAAATAATCTATGTATACAAAATGATTGCCATGCAATTCATTTCAATTTTTGTCTTCAGAATTTGACCAATTTCTTGAAACAAGGGCCAAAGCAGCTGACACCCTCCCTCCCAATCACACAAGTGATGCCCGCCAGACGAAAATGGAAGAAACTGACAACACCATGTTTGCCTTATAGGAATCAGTGCAGCTGGATCCAACCATTCAGAAAGAGGGGAGTGTTTTTTTTTTATGGCTATTGATTTAAACGAAGTGGAGAAGGAACAATGAATAGGTGTATATAATGAAAACGTGCACTGATGTAAAACAAATTATGTGTACATAAAAACTGAGTCATTCTCTGTTATTAAAATATCATGCAGTTGTGAAATTGTGAAATAATTAAACGTAAGCTTGTATTTAGTGATGTAACACACAATGCAGTTAAATTGCAACAAAGTTAAAATCACTATAACACTTTTGGTAATTTTGAAGAAAAAAAAAATTATCGCAGTTTTACTTGAAACTTAAAATGTTGATGATGGTATCAAACATCCCTTGGACTGAAGTTTTGTCATCCAGTGACAGAAATTCCACCAAAAATCTGAATACATTTTCATTATTTTCTTGATAATGAAACAATATACAAAGTATGGACACTTTTTGAAGCAGTTTTGACAACTTTACCAATACCGTATTATGGCTTTAAAGTGAACATCCATCCTTAGATACCCTTGTAAATCAAAATTAATTAAATGACCTTTACCAATCTGAGTAAAAGATTTGGATTTGTAAAAATAAACACATCTTGTTGTATGTTAATGCCATGGTACATCATGCATTGGTAATACATGTATCCTTGGCAAATATCAATTTATGTGCAGAAATATCTATACAAAACAAGTCTGTGAATTGTGAAGGTCGGTCACGTGTATTGTAGACTGGAGACCTGCCCAGTACGATGCTGTTGATAGGTACAAGATTTGATAGGTACAAGACTTGATAGGTACAAGACTTGATAGGTACAAGACTTGATAGGTACAAGACTTGATAGGTACAAGACTTGATAGGTACAAGACTTGATAGGTACAAGACTTGATAGGTACAAGACTTGATAGGTACAGTGACTATTCATTGTTAACTCTCAGCTGGTACACTTATGCTTCAATAGTATACATGCATAGAAATACGCAGTACCAACCAATTGACCTAAGGTCGATCCTCCTGTTATTATTATTATTATTGATGGTTTATTAAAACAATTTGAACTTGTAGCCAAAGGCTAAATTGAGTCAAATTTAACATAAAATATCCAAAATAAAAACATTACAATTACAGTATAAAAATAGATATGATCATTTATATTTAAAGATTCAGTTATATAAGAGTATTGATATTGACTTTAATTAAAATATTAAATATTAAAATAAAATGAAGAATGGATAGAAAAACAGACAACCAAGTACATGTATACAGTATATTGTGTACACATGCATATTTCACACAACACAGTTTGGAAACCATCAGTGGTCATTGTAAAGGTCTATAAATGTCTTAGACATTGTGGTGTACCTTTGGGGGGATGACACCTGAGGCTCCATTGTTATTATTATTATTACCATCATCATCATTATCATTATTCGTTATACAGTAATGATTAAAGTAGGAAGACTGTTTTCTCTTTAAGAAGTGTATATGATGTTGGAAATTCATTTAATAGACACAGATTATAATTGTTATTTGTTTTAAAAAAAATGTGAGAATGCACCTTTAACACAATATTCCAGAGCAGAATGTCTGAGCTTGCGCAACTGTTAACATTTAATTTCAAATCAGTTAAACAAATTATTTTCAAATGCATAGCATGATTCCATTTCAAATTTATTTTCATTAAATAGCTAACTTAGTTACAGCTACTAGGTTTACAAAAGTAAAGGGTTTTGAAGATAAGATGGCATTTATTGTACGTTATAAATTATAAATATTATTTTTATATAATTCTTCAAATTTATTATGACAGAAACAAGGTTAATATACCTTTTCAGAGCTGGACCTTAACACCTGCCCACCTGGGCGGGTAAATTTGCTGTCGATCAGCTAAAACTTCAGAATTACCAGCTCAGCCGGCGGTTAACATTTTAACCGCCGTATAGCAAAGTATAGCAATGGGATTAGGCAAAGTAGTTGGGAGTTTTGGAAATAATTTAAAATGTTAAGATACATAAATGTTGGGCAGGTAAAATATCTTTTTGACAAGTTTATTTTCAGAATTACCTGCCCGACTGGCTGCTGTCAAATACGTTAAGGTCCAGGCCTCTACCTTTTTGCAACTTGAGCATTTCAAAGTTTTGTCACGGTACTGAAATGGCTCTTTTTATTACTTAAAAATGCATACATGTGTACTTTTACTGGGCATTATATGCATACACCAGACTTGTTTAGATAGACTTGACAGAGGAAAATCTTACAATATTTACATGTCTAAGCTCCTCGCATTGTAAAGAAGGGGAAAAGACATTAAGAGTTTCAATTTCAGCAAACCTTTTGAAGAAAAGATAGTTGTCACACAAAATATCCATTTGTGTTACAATTGCCTTTCTTCCAAATATACTCATTATTATTTTGATATAAGACTTGGCTTTGTATAGTGGAATAACTAAATAGGTAAGATTACAGTGATCAAATGTAAATTGTATAAACCTGTCAGAGAAGACTGCTCAAAACATTGTTTCCGTCGGGTCTTTTCAGACCTCACAACTTTGAAAAAAATGTCTTGATTTAAAATGGTGTCAACACAAATCTGTTCATATTGTTAATATTGTTAAATTAACAAAACCTACAATGACTTTAACACAGCACTGTTATGTCATGTTGCTATGGTAATTGATGATTAACAGTGTATCCTTGTAAAGAGTGTAATAAGTATACCCAAAGATGTCAGCAATTAATATTCAAATAAATAATATCTGGCTATATATGCAGTTACTGCAACACAAATCACTGTAAAACTTCAAAATGCTAGTTTTTGCTTGCTTCATATAGCACCCACAATTTTCCCCCAAACAGAGGGGCCTGCCAAAAGGGACAACAATGTACCCAAAGTGCGAGCATTAGAAATTGTGTTAATTTATTTATTTATTTATTTATTTATTATTTTTTTGCATGGGACAGGCAAATCATTCTCATTTCCCCTTTATCAACCATGTTTTTCTTGATTTAACCGGAAATTTCCGAAAAAGTTATTTTTCAACATTTTAGAAATGGAAACAGAAAATTTGAAGTGACATACTTTATAAAAATAGTCTTCGGAGGCTTAGTTAAAGAGTAAATTAAGTGCTGTCTAAATAAATTTATCACAGGACCCACAATAAATTCATTTCCGAGTTCCGATGAAAGAGAAATTTGCTGGTAAAATAGTGAAGAACACTAGGCCCCTATGCCATACATACATGTATGTCACTATGTCACACCCCCGTAGCGAGCGGGGGTGTGACAAACTCCTCCCCTTCCCAATATGTTTTCTCAGTCAGCAAATGGAGCATCAAATGTACTAGAACAAGGGTTGGTCCAGAATAAATTTTTAGTCGGCAAACCTAGAGCTATGGGTTTGCCGACTGCAAATGTATCGTGTTTCTAAGCACTGAAGATTTGCCAAGTTGTTTGTTTATAAGTTGTTTATAAGCGACTTTACAGAGTGTCCATGTTGGGGAAAAAAATCAAGTAAATTTGTCTGGTCATATTAGTGTTGTGTCGGTAAGTTTACCAACAACAAAATTTGCACCCCCCCCCCCCCCCACCAACTCTGGTGTCAGTCGGCAAATTGGCTTCCACACCCCCAAAGAAAATGCCTTCGCTACGCTGCTATACGTCTTTAATACTTTGACCCACCATAAAGTGGTGATATGTGTGTCCGTGTGCATATTTGTAGAAGGGTCAGGGAAATTATCCTCCACGCCTTCATACCTGTCCCGCGTTTTGTACGCTCTTTAGGTTCCACCATCTTCATCTTTCTTGTTGACCCTCTGCCACACCACCCGGCCCCTCCCTTTTGGTCAGCACCAAACTTGTTTTGAGGAGGAGCCATGTTTAGTTCATTACCACACCAATCCTATACCTTATCCCTTTAATGTAAAAAAACAACATACATGTTCCTTTTTGAGGAGGATGCATTTACCTCCTATTTCCTTGCTCCCGTTTCGCTTTCGGCGCTCATTCAGTAACACCAAACCTTTGGAAAAGCATAGACCATTACAAGCTAAATATTAATTAAGAGGGGTAACTAAGTCCGTTGCGCCGGCAGTTATCCCTGTAAAACCCTCCTCTTTTCTTACGCTTTCTTAAAACAAAAAGCTGTATTGTAGTTATCTAGATTGAGGAAATTCTTGCCTGGGTGGTAACAATTGATTCGATTTTGCCTAGGTAATTCTAAACTTTGTTAAATCTCTTTCTTTTGGGTCACACAAACAGCGGCGTTGCCTGGACTTTTTCAGTGGGGGCCCTTGGGGTATGGGTTTTTTCCCTTTTCTTTTTCTTTTCTTTTTTGGGGCAATATGAGGATTTTTCCTGGGGGTACATATGGGGGGGCACGTGCATCCACCCCCCTCCCCCCTGGCTACGCCGCTGCACACAAACCTGTTGAAAAGTATGATAACTTGTTCAAGAACAACAATGTTGTGTATAGGCATCAAACTTGTAGTTGAGTACTTTTTCATGAAAATGAGAGCGAGTATGAGTACTGCAACTCTATAGTTGTAGTCGAGTACTCATCATTGTTTATCAGTATAGGCGTAACGATCACCACAACTCAGATATACATTGTTTCTTTCAGTTCAGTTCTTTATTTTAGTGAATAGAGAATGTTTCACTTTAAAAAAAAAAAAATCTTTACAAAATATCTTTAATTCCATATTTTAAAATATTTATACAATTATGTAATAATTGTGACCAAGCAGTTTGCGAACATAAAAGCACGCCAGCTAACTAATTATTGTCAAAACCATAATACATCACAGCAGTGCAAATAATTCCAAAACATTAATAAAAAGTTGGAGTGTAATCAACAATGTTGTTAATTCTGTGTGTTGCTTTGTTTAAATATCTTAATTTTTGTTTGGTTGTTGATCAAGGCGTATACGTACCATTTATTGTTTCCGGGCACGTGCCTATCTAATTCATACCTGACAACATGGCCACAATTATACTTGGAACGCCCTGCGCCCCGTACAATAAATGTTTGCATATAAAACATTTTGCGTAAAGAATACTAGCACGCGCTCCCAACATTGAATGGGGGCGCGGAATTACTGATTAATATAAAAGTGTATTTCGCATTCCAACAGTTCTGACCACATGATATGAATAGACGGATCTAGGGTGATGTTACCTTGGGAATAACGGTAAAATTTGATGATAATGATTGAAAAATATGCTCCTTGATGAGCGCATTGCCCTCCGGACTTCAACTGAAGTATGTGAGGGCGGAGGTAATTTCCTGCTCAAGTCAGACAATTCTATCTGAAAGGAGGTTGGAGGAAGAGAATTATGAACCACAAGAACAAAGCAAGGAACAAAGTTACTTATATCCAGTAAGATACCACTAAGTCATAAATAACTTCCCTATCTAAACGTCTAGAAAAGAAATTTTAAATCTCTTGAGCATATTGCTTTTACTGTTCTTCTTTTTGGTAATAGTTTGCCCCCCAATTAATTAAAGGGGAAGGATCGTCACAATCAACAGGACATGGAAACGGTGTTTTAGATTAACTCAGCGACTGAAAATAATTTCCCACGTGATAAGGTCATATTACCGTTGCTGCTGCATAAATGAGCCAGTAATTTGCAGTCCTAAACAAGGACATCGTTTCCATACCCTGTTGAAAGTCTGCTCTGATCGATCGTGACGATACTGCCCCTTTAAACAGCTACAGCATGCATGAAGTTCATTTTTTGGTTAATAAGGTCTAGCGCCCTCTATTGTCAGACGTTTCATTGTTGGATGTACGTGCAGGAAAATGGCAGAGACAGAAAGGTACCAAAATTTTAAAGATTTTCTCCAGAACTAAGAAAGAGTTGCAAATTTTGCAAATGTTAAACTATTTTTATATAATTAGTGTACCATTCGGTGGTCAAGACAAATCTCAGACTATTTTTAGTGCTCAGTAGCGGGGTGGTTTTGACACCAGCCATGTCAACGGTCTTTTTTTGTCAGCTGGCTAACGCTTGTTTCATGTCACTTTTGTCAGTTAACCCCTTGCGTACGGTTGACGGCTACAGCCGCGGCCAGTGAATTAATTGATTTTCCAGAGTTTGCTGAGAATTCGCCTTGAATAGAAATCTTCAAGAAGGCTGATAGTTTGGTGGACCATATTGTTCTTGAAATGGAGTGTATAATAGATTGGGTTTTCGAGAGCATTCTGAATACAGCCTTTTTCATGAGATTTCTGAACACCGGCCTTTCTTTCATTCAATGAATTACGCTAGGCCTATGACCGTGGGGACTTCATGTACGATGAATAGGGTATGCCCGACTTAGCTTGCCCGCTTATTGTTCGGTCTATACGCTTGGCTGAACAGCAGAGTTGTGCACATTGCCACGGCCGGGTTTGACCTGGCGCTCCACGGCCCCACAGACTTTCCGTGGTTGGCCGCAACCACCTTCACTCTCGGTAAAAATAATACTGTACACAAGGGGTTAACAAGCTCACGTTAGGTTTAAAGCTATGCCATGGGGGCATGGGGTACAGACACCAGCGTATGTTACTGGTTGAGTAGTTTTTGGTGAAAATGTAAGAAATTGTCATCTGAAATTTGCAGTAGGCCCCCTATGAACTATTATTATAAAATTACAAATGAACCAGTGTGTACCATTGGCATTGTTTCATCAATGAACGTTACAAATGATTTCACTGGACACTGTCACTTTTGTATCACTGCACTGTCACACTGTCACACTGTCACTGTATGAGCCTGATGAGGTCATTTTAATCTCAGAAATACAGGTATACTGTTCTTTATTAAAATTTCACAGGAATTGTTGAATTAAGATTGGCGGATGCACTGCATTCTTTCTAACATTAACTGTTTTTTAGCCAATGAAAAATTAAATGAGGTGTACTAAATAAGGTATTCGCAATCTCTCCTCACCATTTTTGGGAAAGAATGTCATCCACTTTTAAAGGTTTTTTGGGGAATTTTTTTGCAGCCACTAACTAGTTAAAAAATTATTCTATCGATTTTTCGGGGTACAGAAAGCGAAAACTATCTTTAAAATCCACTTTTATGATGGTTTTCAGACTTTATTTCCCTTCTAAAAAAATCCTCCCCTTCAGAAAATAGAAGGATCCTATTATAATGTAGTTGCCACTGAGCGTACAATTACTGTGTTGGTCACTAACAGGGGAGTTGACACGATCAGACTGACATGACCGAGGAAGTCATCGTATACCAAAAATGCCTGATTTTTCATAAAATAAATATCCTGGAATAATTTGAAGTATATGTCCATCATCATCCATATGTTCTCCACCTTAATAGGTAGGTAAGATTACATTATTGGTTATATTGAATGAGAAAAAGTGGTGGTCGGATACGACATTCTACCCCATTTTTGTGATGTGTTTTAATCTCATTTATTCCAAGTGTTCTCCCCTTAAATAAATTTCACGTACAATGTTTTTATTTGTGGACTTACCCTTACAGAGAAACACTACCAACGGATTGTGCAATCATCCATGAGATTTACGACAATGGCGATGCCCAGGAACAGTTTGAAAGTGAACTAGAGCAGGCCCTCGAATCCTGCCGTGGCATCATCATCATAGAACCCTCCCGCCTAGGTGATGAGACGGCCCGCTGGATCACTGTCGGAAACTGCCTTCACAAGACGGCCGTACTTGCTGGGATGGCGTGCTTGGTCTCTCCTTGGATGCTACCGACCAAAGTCACAAACTTTGTAAGCATTCCCTTAGGAACGGTCAGCGTGGCCTGTGCCACCCTGTACGGTATCTCCTGGCAGTTTGACCCCTGTTGTAAATACCAGGTCGAGTACGACACGAGGAGTCTGGCTCGTCTGCCGTTACACACTCTGACGACAGCTACACCGGTGGTCTTGGTCCGACGGGAGGACAAATACCGCAAGTCGTTGCACAATGTTATAGCTGGACTTGCTGCTATATATCTCACCTATAAATTCTATCATTGGTGCGCTCAATGATGCCATGTCTAACAAGGCATAACTATAGGAATTTTTATGAATTGATTGCTTGAAACTTCAAAGTTTGGAATGATGTTTTACAGCTGGTTAGTTTGTTTCCTTCTGCAGTCAGATTGGCCGGACAGTGTTGCTGCTTCAGAGATCTGAGTTTCTGGGTGATAGAGATGTACATGTACTGCTACAAATGCAAAATCTGCAGATTGGTTGAACAAATTTGATTTTACTTTTTAAATAATTGCCATACATTCAGTCATGGACCCTAGTCATGCCTGCTAGCTACATGTAGCTTCAATGGCCGTGTCCGAAATGACGGCTTTGGCTACTGTTTCTTCTTAAACTTTGCCATTGCCACTGCAGCCAGTTGTCATAGCCATAATGCTTCATTTGGACACGGCCAATCTTTCTTTAAAAAAAAAAAATCCATTTTTAACCTATGGCATCAACAATGAACTTGTGTAGAAAGTGTTGAAATTGAATGTTTTACTCATGTTATTGATTGTTTCAGCTCTGGCTGTGATTGGTCAAATATATTTCCACTGTGACTCTGTTCATTGTACTGAAGTTCTCTTCATAGATCTAGACATGTCATCAGATACAGGTGATGCCAGAGGTATCCCCTGGCTAGCTGAATGGTATGATACACTGATCCACTTAATTGCCAGAGGTCCCCTACCATCCTCAGCAATGGTGAAAAATCAGTCATGTCACCTGCATAAAAACTAAGCACGTGAATGACATAATAACAGAACTCATGGAAAGGCTTAACGCTATTGGTTAATCCTTGTCGTTTGACTGACATGCCGGATCGGTGTTTTGAAATTGAATTGAGACAAGTATGAAAGAATCCATAACAACAACGGCAAGAGATGACCAATATTTGACCGTGTAAAAATGTGTAAAAATGGCCCAATATCATAACCTGGGGGTCCTTGACTTCCAACTGTGAGTATTTTGGATACACTAGGCCCTGAAAAAGTGGTCCTAATTTGATTTCGAGCGTAGGCCTAAGGCCTTTTTCCAAAATGGCTGTTTTTCAGTGTGGACTGATATTGTCACAACAAAGTTTGTGTCCGCCCTATTATTATTTTGTTGACCCACAATAGTGGGAATGCAACATTACTAAATACTCATCCACTCTGAAAAGCGGCCTCCTGTTGTGTACACTACACCTCAAACCGGCTATAATTGTGTACATCATGTTACAAAATAATATGCACTTGGTTTTCTTCATCATTTTTCCCTTTCTCAGGGCCTACTATTGTTACAATTGTGTTATCGCCATTTATAGCACTCAACGACTCACCGTCAAAGGATGTGTCCTGTGTGTACACCCTTGAACTGCCTGTTTACAAATTATTATCGAATTATTATCTATATAAAAGCTTATTTCAAGAGAAGTTTGGTATGGTCCCAATTAATCTGAGATATTCCTCTGAAATGCTTTTATTTGAGAGAAAACATGCGTGTTTCAATCCAATCATTAGGCATATGGGGATCGTTTGCTCATTGAACAATTATTTACAATTTTGCACAGTTTTCTAATTGTGAACTTATTCCGGTTAGCTTTTAACGGTTTTGCCTAAACGTCGCAATTTTGCCGCGTTGAACTCAAATAATTAAACAAAAATTAATTAAATTCAGTAAGGAGCGTGATCGCTTAATAGCGTAAACATTTGAATTAAGTTCGACTTTGCCGTGTAGCACGGCAAGCTCTGCTCGACGTGCTGACATTACATGTACAAAACTAATGGACAAATTGAGTTATTTATTTCAAAGGTTTGTTTCAACCGTGTGTTGCTTGTGTCCTCAAGGAAGACACTTTACTTAAAGATGGACTTCAACGAGAGCTCGTACACTAAATCGTCTCCTGAGTCTTGTTTATGTTGTGTTTAGTTATTATTTCGTTATCAGTACGATGGTTTTATTCCCCGTTATTTTGTTTAATTTTGATTGTAAAAAATAGCCCCCCTTCTTAGATTTCTGAGCGAGTGGTTTTTTCTCGCCGTTGGCTGCT
>CM055819.1:23627706-23678247 GCA_029582265.1 Zoroaster sp. YZ-2022
TTTCATTATAATATTCTCACCTTTCTTTCAGGGAGGGCCACACTCAATCATAGTGGCAGAGTATAACGTGTGATGGTGGCTTTCTGCAAGTTGGATGCTGTACTTTTGGGTAAATAAAATCCTTTTTTAGTTTTTTCCCAGTAAATTCTTTATATACTTTAAATATAGGTTAATAATTAAAAAAAACCCAAATTAACAAATTTTTTAAACTTTTTGTGTCCAAGCTGATGATGGTGTTAATATTCCCGTGAAATTTTATTTGAGGTGCTATTATTTTTGAAACCATAAAAATTTTCAGTTCAAAAAAAGAACTCTTTCCAAAATTTCCCATGTTAAAAGGCATTTTCAATATTTTCTAAATGAACAATAAAATGTAATAAGCTGAAACATTCACTGGTTGGTTGTTTAACCCCGACTTCCTAGGCATTTTGTGGAAACCATCCAAATCCTCCAAAACATGCAGTACAAAGTTACTCCAATTGTTGGACTTGGATGGAATTGGTACAAAAACAGAAAGCATCCATGGCTTGGTTATACACAGTCCTGAATCCAACAAAAAGCACCCGGTGGACTTTGTAAGCTTTGATGGATTTGGTACACTGCTACATGCTCTATTCAGGGGGGGCCCAAAGTCTTGATACAGCCAGGCCTTTGAGAAAGGCCAGGCCCAGGCTACCTGGCCTCCTAATCTGTCTTTGTGAGTCCTAATCATCAATACAGCACCTGCCAATCAACAAACCGGGGCTTCTGGACAGAGGCCTACCCCAGCCACTCATTATAATGGTGCAGTTGGAACAAAAGACAGCTGAGTGTCAGTCAAGTCTGTTTAACAAAAAGAGCTATGAGATCTTTTAAATTAGTAAAGGGTCTTTTGAGCTCAGTAGGATTATATGGGCCCATAGGCCTGGAAAAGCCTGGGCCTGGCTGGGCTTCTAAAAAGGCTTGCTGTACCGTGATTTTGGGCCCCTCCTCCCTAAACTTTTTTTGTTTTTCTCCCATTTGCAGTGAATTATCGGTGGTCGGGTTTGGTCAAACAACATCATGTCTTTACCTAGCACTGGACATCAGGATGTTGATGATTGCAGGTAAGGATATAACATTCATGTTTCAGCTGGGCACAGTCATATATAGATCGATCCATTAAGCCCCTGCCCCATTGCCCAATCACAGCCACGTTTACACATCCAAAAGTCTGACCAAAGTCGCACATGTTAAAATAGCGGTATCGCGTCGATGACAACCATAAACAAGCCGCCATTATGTAAGGACGTGTGTCGGCAGTTCGGGGATCGAGTGCCGTTGCTAGGTGGTTACTATGGTGGGCAGGGCTTAATGGATTCAGCCTTTTTGCCCCTTTGCAACATCACCCTTACAGCACAGTTTAGACTTAGGGAAAATTGCATAGGCTAAGCAGAGAATTTTAACAAATTTTTTTGCTAAGAAAAATAAAACGGACTACCAGCCAAAATGTACATTTTTATGAAGGTTTGGCTGGTAACCAAAATCTCTAAGAAAATTTTTTATAGTAACAATTTTATCTGTAGCAGCTCTATGGGAATTGGCCTCTGGATAAATACTGGCCCAGTCGGGATCATACGAACCAGTCGGGATCTCTGGACAGTAGGGATCATCTGGACCAGTCTGTCATACTGGACCGTCGGGATCCCCTGGACCAGTCGGGATCACCTGGCCCGTCGGATCACACTGGACGGTCGGGATCACACGGGCCCGGTCGGATCACACTGGACGTCGGGATCACACTGCCCGTGGGGATCACTGGCAGTAGGGACCCAGAGACACCCCCGTTTCTAAAAGGGAAGTACTTGTTGTTTTATATTAGATGTTGAAGCCAGTGAGTTTGGAGCGTGCTGCCCGGCCAATTTCAGAAACGCTTAAGCAGAGAATTTTGCTAAGCAAATATTTTGCTAAAAAATAAAACCTATTTTGTATGAAAGTTTGGCTGGAAACCCAAAGGAAATCTACTAATATTTTCTGGTAAGCAAATTTATCTGCAAAGCAGCTCTTATGAAATTGGGCGAGGGGGCTCATTCACAAACCCTTACTAATATCACAAAATTCTGCGCTAGTCATGTAAACATTTTTTTTCCCGATGGCGAACATTTTAATAGTAATTATCCCACGTTAGGTGGGATATTTATCAGGTTTCTTATTTTCATGTGCAATGGTTTGTTGGCATTTTTTTGATTTTTTGTTTTTGATGTAGTTTTTTATAACATTCTATCATTATTTACACACGGTGGACAGGGTTTTATGAGGCTTGCATAATTTCATGTGCAATGTATATTTTATTGTCTCCTTACACCGTATTTTAGCAGCAACTCAGTCGGTTACTAGGGTTTATGTTAGGCGTAACTTTCATGTGCAATATGTGTAGGCAATTTTATGGCTTTCTCATTGTATTTTGTGGTTTTATCACCGTATTCCATTTCATCTTTGTGTTTTCTTACATATATTTATTTTTACGGCTTAGTTGAAATTGCCCAGTTATGGTGTGCTTAATAAAGTTTACTTGAACTTGAACTATGCACAAGCAGAACATCCTTGCTAAACAGTAAAATATACTCTTTACATTAACCCTCCTATGGTTTGACGTTTCAAAAACCTTTCAAAAATTCAAGTTACGGGCCAAAATGCATATCAATTATTATGAACCCTTAAACCCCTCCAGAATTTGTTGTTACTAAACAACCACACTTTCAATACCTCGAAAGGTATTGAAATACTAACACCAGTTTATTCAGAGAGTTGTTACACCTTCGGTAAACCTTTCAAGTAGGTCCTCCTTGTCAGACACATGCCACCTTCAAAACCCTTCAGTACAGCAAACTGGAAAGGTTTTGAAAGGTCTGACAATTCTATGGCAACTGCACTGTATATAGGAGGGCAAAGGGCATCATCACAATCAACAGGGCATGGAAACAGAGTGTTAGTTTAGATTACTAGTAACTCCGTGACTCAAAATAATGCCCCACAGTAATTTTCCAGTCATCTGTGTTCCTCTTAAACTAGGACACTGATTCCATGCCCTGTTTAAAGTTTGTTGTATTCGGACGATATTGCCGCTTTTATTGTCTGTAAGGATTCATCCATACTAAAAAACAATTTTGTGGTCATTTACAATTGCTCCAGAACATAAAGTTAAGCGTCCAGTTTGCTTGGTTATTACCCAGCATGCAGTGTTGACAGTGTTGGATTCTGGGAAGGCCACGATAAAGACAGAGTTGTACTGAATGGAGGATCATTACACGGAGGGCTTTCTAGTTAAGCTTTCATCTCATTGGTCAGTTTCCAGTAAGTATATACAAGCATAATTTTATTTTTACTTTTTATTTAAAAAAATATATATATAAGTGCTCATAATAGAAAGTTCAGTGAGTGTTTCAAGTCGATTATTTATGATTATGATTATTTATGATTTATTATTAAAAATAATAAAAGTGCTTTTCTCTTGCATTTTTCCAGGACTTTTACAAAGCATGTAGCAAGTAATCCAGTTGTAAACTTTGTCTGTAAGTTCAATTTGTTCTTTTCTTTTTTAGTTTGTTGTTGTTGGGTGTTCCGAATGTCTCTTTGATTCTACTCTCAGTTATTTTTAACTAAGTCTTATGGTTCCTGCTGTTTTCAAGCGGGCGTGCAGCTATAGAACATCTTAGCAGCTTATGTTAAACAGGTCAAATTGACTTATCTGAACATTTTCTGATGACAGCCCATTATAGAGGATCTTATGGTGCCTGTCTTTTGACAAAAAATAAAGCTTTTGCCAGCCAGTTTGACTGAGGGCTTAACTTCTTGTAAACTAATGATATTATGTCCACATCTTCACGAACCACGTAAGTTAATTTTCCTAGCTTATGTTAAACAGGTAAAAACCCTCTGAACAGCTCAAAATCCGGTTTAAAAACATTCTGTTTATGTTATGGGGTGTCATGGCGAGGTGGTCTCGTGCATCGGGTCTTCTGATGGCCAGAGTCGTTGGAATATGGGATCGAATCCTGTCAGCGCGACCATGATACTTGTGTCCTTCAGACAAGACTACTTAACTGTAATTGCTTCTCTTCACCCAGGAGTATAAATGGGTGCACCTGATGATGGTATGGAAGTGGTGAATTGTGTTTGATTAGCCTGTAGGTGCCAAAAGGTTGCACATAATGGGCTGTATACTCCCCAGGGAGCTGAGGAAAGATTACAGGAATGATATTATTACAGTGACCAGGGGAAATAATGTATTATAAAAGCGCTTTAGAGATTTCCTTCAGTTATGTTCCTACAAGTATATAAGAACCCCCCAGTTCTTTTCAGAACTAATTACTACTCAATTGAGAATTTCACATGAATTGTCACCATAATTAGTCTTACTTATTATTATTATATTATTATTATTATTATTAATTTGCTGAAGTCACAGTTCACATTATTTTCATTTCCTTCCCTTCCATGCTTTTCCAGTTTTTAATTCCTGTTGTTTCTGGTGATTTTGTTAATTCAAAATTACATGCATGAGGCTGGACAAGAACATGTGTTCTTTTTCTGTCTACGTTATTTTTGTTCCTCTTTCCTCTGTAAGCGCATAGGGAGCCTCAGTGATATATGCGCTTGTTTAAGAATTGTCTGATATTAAGGTCTATAACCTACATCAAATTGTGCCACTCGTGGGTGGTGCTATTCTAGTCCACGGCATAGTACCTGTACAAGAATGGATTTAAATATCTGTGGGCGCATTGGGTAGGCGTGTTAGTCCCACAGACTGACCATAAGGTCTCTCTAAAAAGAAGCAGTTGCAGTCTGGGGAACCTTACCCGGCGCTGCGTGAGAGAACTGTATCTCGTGCACGCATCTTTGAGTGTTTATCGCATTACATACACACAGAGTGTTTCCGCCTCGCATCACGTGTAGATTGCGTCTGGTTGTAGGAACTATCTTGTGCGTATTAAGTGCCTATCGTAAATGACATGCTTTACGTGTAGACTGGGTGATGCGTCCAAAACCATGTGAACTAAGCTCAAGTTGTGCGTGCACACATTGTGAGTACAATGCCATGGTATGGATTACAGCAGGCTGGTGGCACACTTCATGTAGGTAATCGACTTTGTTTATATTTCAGATATTGTTTATGCTTACATCTTAAGAACTTATTTCATATAATGTAAGCATTAATGCAAAGGTTTAAATATTGGAAACATTTAAAATAATAATTTTTTTTTTTTTTTGTGACAGCAATGTTGGGAAGTACAGACATACCCGACTGGTAAGTGGTAATTACAAATAATTACAAATCGTGTAAATTTGTGAATGGGAAATGCTTTGTAATGACTTGCTGAGTAAATGAGATTAAAGTGTTTGAGACAAATTATAATTTGAATGGCCATTGTAATCAAGTCACCCTTTGAGGTTTCTGCAAGTGGCAAATTGTCATCAATTTTAGGGACAAGGGCCAAAGTCATGGTACAAGTTAAGCCTTTGAGAAGCCCGGTTCAGGCCAGGCTTTTTCCCCTGCCTACTGGCCCTATACAATGAGCTCTGCTTGCCTGGGCCTAGGCCCACTCCCAGAGAGTTTCCAGAGTTATGTTGGTCAGCAGGTACTGTATTGTTACAGGATTAGGACTCACAAA
Source organism: Zoroaster sp. YZ-2022 (assembly GCA_029582265.1). NCBI lineage: Eukaryota > Metazoa > Echinodermata > Asteroidea > Forcipulatida > Zoroasteridae > Zoroaster > Zoroaster sp. YZ-2022. The sequence goes on from CM055819.1 coordinate 23,633,337, forward strand.
GATAAGATAATTTAGAGAGGCTAGGTAGCCTAGGCCTGGCCAGGCTATCAAAGGCTTAGCTTTGTACCATGACTTTGGCCCTCCTCCCTTACTATTAAAGGGACGGTATCGTCATGATCGACAGGGCATGGAATCAGAGTGCTAGTTTTTAGATTAACCCGGTGACTGAAAGTAATAACCCACATCATGATAAGGTCATATTACCGTTGCTGCTGCATAAATGAGCCAGTAATTTTCAGTCACTGTGTTCATCTTAAACTAGGGGCTTCACCGAATCCATGCCCTGTTGAAAGTCTGCTGTGATTGTGGCCGATACTGTCCGTTGAACAGAACAAGTCAAGGGCACTCTCTGCACATAGATTAACCGGTGATTGACTCCAGAAGATCAGAACATTAATATTTGAGTAACTTTAATCTATGTTTCAGGTATTTTATTGTAAATTTTGCTTTAGGCAAAGGCGTTTGTTCCACTTGACCTATAGATGGTTTTTCCACTGACGTCACACCATGTAAAACCAGCCATCTTTTCTACGAAAGCAGTGATTAAAACAATTTTAATAAATATCCATGCCTTACAGACACCATTTTCTTGGCATGTATGTGGGCGTTTTAACTTCATTAAATGCTTGATGCAGCTCAAAGCCAAAGATGGTAAGGTATCAGGAACTATCTTTCTGGAATAATAAAACAGAATACAGTGCCTGTCCGGGATCTTGTAAGGAGGAGGGCCAAAGTCTTGGTACAATGACCTTCTTGAGAGCCCGCCAGCCAGCCAGGCCTAGCCCTACCTAGCCTCCTAACTCCTGTTTACAATATACAGCTTACCTACCAATCAACATAACCATGGTTACTAGGCCAGGCCAGGCCCAGGCTACCTGGCCTCCTAATCTGTCTTTTTGAATCCTAATCCAGTACCTGAAAAATTAACCCTAGTCTGGGCCAGCCCAGCCAAGTATCCCTCATTATAATGGCTGCATTTGTGTACAAAAATACAGCTGAGGTGTGTCGCTCAAAGTCTGTGTTAAGCGATAAGAGTCATGTGCGGAGATGTATTCATTAGTTCCCAAATCCTCCCAAAATCCCTCTCTTTGCCAAAGTGAAGGTTTTTGAAGGATTGAGGTTACAGCTACATGCTCTTGCTAAAGTGAAGGATTTTGGAGGATTGAGGTTATTAGGCATACTTGCCTTTCCATGAGTACATGTACATCCATGTTTATTGTAGTGATTACAAGGTCAGGGGCTTGGAGTCAATATGGACACTGTTTATTGCTCCATGCATGTAGTGGAGGGTCCCTGGCCAAGGTAACATGTATCACGGATTAGAAACACATTATTGCATATACATGTCATGTGCTTGCTTGCTACTACTGAAGGATTTTGGAGGATTCAGGTTATGTGTAAGCAAATGGGCCTAGGGGTTAGGAAGGATTCAGGTTATGTGTGTAAGCAAATGGGCCTAGGGAGTTAGGAAAGGATTCAGGTTATGTGTAAGCAAATGGGCCTAGGGGTTAGGGTTAGTAAAGGGACTTTGAGCTCAGCTAGGGATTATATAGGCCCATAGGCCCTGGCAAACGAGCTCTGGGCCTGGCTGGGCTTCTCAAAGCCTTGGCTGTACCATGAATTTGGCCCTCCTCCCTAACTCACAGTACTATATTTAACTTTGTAGGAATTTCTGTGAGGCAGGCTTAGGATCGTTTGAATTTGACAAGTTGCCTACCGCCGAGATGTATCAGTCGATGCTAAGTATGTCACCCATTCTGTACGCTCACAAGGTACGTGTAATCACATTAATTATGCAAACAAAATAATGTATTCATTGGTTATGCTAATAATGTATTCATTGATTATGCTAATTGGATGGCAATTATTGAACAATCAAAAGACTAAAATGTTTTCTGAAAGAAAAACTGCCAACATAATGTTTCATATCTTTACAATCTGGGTAGGCTTTTCAGTATACAAAATCATAACAAAACTAGGATAAAAAAGTCTCTGGTTTTTGGTCTCCACACCGCGTGTGCCTCAGACCTGCACATCAGCATTTTATTATCTCTCTGTGTTTTTATTGCTATGAAGACGATGTCCAAATGTGCAGCCATGCTGTGTTTTACGCTTTTTTCTCACATGGGTATAAAATCCAAACACATGAACAAAATGATGAGTGAAATATACATAACAACAAAAGAAACGCTCACCCTAAAAATATTTTCTATTATTATTTTCATTTTATAATTAATATAATTTGTTTAATGAAGAATATTATGAGTATGGAGTGTAACACGAACACAATGTGGAAAATTTGGTTGACCTCAAAATTCGTCATGCATGACGTCTGAGGACACATAAGCTAAACACGTTCTCAGACCTTAGTGGGCCTAATACTTCACAAATGTAATGTGAGTATTACCATGGAATACCAATGAAATTGTATACTGCATTTTGGTGATATGTGGTGATATCTCTTGATTTCTGTTTTCATAGGTGCGGACGCCAACATTGATCATGATTGGTTCTGATGATTTGCGAGTCCCACCTAAGCAAGGTCAGGAATTCTACCGGGCTCTGAAGGCACATGGAACTGAGACAAAGTAAGTTTTAGGCCTGTGATTTCTCAGGATTTTTCCTGATTTCAGTTTTTTGTTTTTTTTACAAATTGTTCTTGAGAAAAGAGAAGTAGCCACTAAGGAAAGAAAGAAGTAGCCTGTATTGTGTGCAAACCTTCAGTTTCAGGTTTGTGGGGATGTGGAGAGTCTGTAAATCCTCCAAAATTAAACATCTAGGAGGTTTAGGGGTCTTTGTCCTCTAGACCAAAGGGAGACCCAGGCCTGCTATCCGTTTTGTCAAATCACACCGCTGAAGTTATCTTACAGGCTTTGAGGATTTCGAGTCTGCTGGGGATTTTGCACATCAGTTTGTGGAACAAAAATGTCACGTAATGGGCCAAATCCATTGTTCTTGGAGTACTATGCCTTGGACTGGGTTAATAGTACACAAGTGGCACACTTCATGTAGGTAATAGACTTCTGGTACTGTGCCGTGGACTAGGTTAGTACACGGGCGACACACTTCATGTAGGTAATAGACTTCTGGTACTACGCCGTGGACTAGGTCAGTACACGGGTGGCACACTTCATGTGAGTAATAGACTACGGTGGTGCTGTGCCGTGGACTAGGTCAGTACCACGAGCACATCATGTAGGTAACAGACTTCTGATGATAATTATTTCTTCTTGTGTTTTTCATTTTAGAATGTTGGTGTTCTCTGAAAACAAACCATAGCCTGGCCAAAAGTTGATGCAGAAGCAGACTGTTTCATGAATATTTATAAGTGGTACATCTCATTTGCATAAACTAACATTCATCTACGGAAGGTTGGGCGACTGCCAACAATAGCTAACTATGGCAGTTTCCCCAATTCTAGTTATTTTCTTTTCAAAGGATTAATATAGCTTTTGTAGTGATCAGTCAAAAAAATGTTTGAGTTTCAATCTGAAAGCTAAAATGTTTACTAAAGGTGATACTTGTACCAATCGTACCTGAGAAATGCTGTCATCTTCTGAGAAAATTGTATGAAGACCTCCAAAACGCATAACAGCTGATTTCGATTGCAACAATTGAAATTAAACACAATATGAACATGCACAAAATAACTAATGCTTGTGTCTCTGAGCAAGATTAACTTTACCACATAATTGCTTCTCTCCACCCAGGGGTAACTTGTGAGGGCAGAGTTGGTTGTTGTTTGATTAGCCCTATATGCACTGTAATGGCAGCAATTGAGCTGTATACTCCCCAGGGAGCTGATACGGTTTGAGGAATGATTGATGAGCAGGGGTAATAATATAATTCACCTTGAGCACCAGTTTGGTGGACATGTCGCTATATAAGCTCTACATTATTATTATATATTGACCATTGCTGGGAATTTTTTTTTTAAATATAATTTAAACAAAAAAACGATTGGTATGATACATTCAAAATCCGTTTCATTACAATTTTATTTAATAGCTCTTGGACAAGATAAATTACAGTATTACTATTTAAAATGTATACCTCCTTTGCAATTTTCGTAAAATATATAAATACAACCGGACAGTGAGAAAAATATAAATAACATGTTCAAGTTATCTTTTTATACAGTGCTAAAGTACTTGACCTGGCTCGGTGCAGAACAATCTGAAATTAGTGTTTATACTGAAATTAAGCATTGTTGAATACGTCTCTGTTTTGTGATAAACCCTTCTTTAACCCCTTGTATAGTTTGATCCCTCAAAACCCTATGGAAAAACGAATGGTTTTGAGAATAGGTTTATTATGAATGGTTTTTATAGAGTAAGTGCGCCTTACAAATGCTGTGATATTATCAATACACGTGAATTTTTTGAGTCAATTACAAATGCGTTATTATACAACAATAAAAACGTGGGGGTGTATTAACGTGTTTGTGTGGGGAAAAGAAACCGCACAGGGGCCCAGAAAACTTTTTTTTTTTATTCCTGCGCGATTTAACTGGTTAATATAGGCTGTCTTATCAGAACTAGCGCTGCGTATGCATAAGGGTAGTTCACCAGCGCTGCTGTGTGCGACGCACGACAGCCATTTCAACCAATCAGAAGTGACGAAGATTGGCATCACGTGCCTGACTCATGTGTCCCCAAAACGTGAATTTTCCCATTTCTAATTAGCTTTATTTTTAAAAAATTACTTTTTTTTTTTTTCCATTTTGAAAACGAAGATGCAGGCATTTATGAATGGGAATAACGGTTTGACGCTTGGTCTGTACCGCAGGTTAACGACCGGTTTTGTGCATGGTCAGGGGCGAGAAGGTATGCTTAGCACAACAACAAATGACAAATGAGCAGGTGCCAATTTCATAAATAAAATTGCTTACCCCAAAAAATAATTAGATTAGCAGATTTTGGGTTGTCACTTCATACAAAATATCGCATTTGGCTGGTAGTCCGTTTTATATTAACTTAGCGAAAATATTTTGCTTAGCCAGCACATCAGATCAATTTTGATAAAACTAGCTTTTACATTCAATGGAAAGAAAGCCCTTAGTATTGGATGTATTTGTAAAAAAAAAATTACTGTTTTCAATTTAATGGAAGGTACTAACATTGGTAATGATGGCAAAACTGCCTCTTTTGCGTATGCCTGCTTTCTTTTCTTTGAATTGGTAGTTACATCAAACAAAAACAAAGCTCATTATGTTGTCACATTAACCCTAACGGCTTCCCAAATCCTCAATGATAAAGTGAAGGATTGAGGTAATTAGGGCATCTTGCCTTTCCATAGTACATGTACATCCATGTTTGTTGTAGTGATTGCAAGAGTCAGTGGACACCAAGTTTATTGCTCCCATGCATGCAGGGAGGATCCCTAGCCATGTACATGTATTACAGATTAGAAACACGTGTGCATACATGTCATGTGCTTGCTTTACTACTGAAGGATTCAGGTTATGTGTAAGCAAATGGGCCTAGGGAGTTAGGGTTAAACAAACAATAGTGAAAATACATTTAAATTTCTGGATTGGCAAACTCAAACTTTGTAATTAATATTACTAAAATTATAATACCTTACAGATAAATATTTCAAGAGATGTTTAATAACATCATCAGAGCACTTACAAAGCTACATTACCATGATTTATGAAAAACTGAGATTACCAATGTTGCACCAAGCATCTAGTTCAGAGTTGTTCAAAATCAGATGATACTGTTTCGACTGTGCCACTCAAGCACAGTCGTACGAATAAACTTTTTTCTTTATTTAATCTAAACTATGCACTCCACCACAAGTTTGATATTATTTCATGACATTAATATAAGAGAAATTAAGGGAGGAGGGCCAAAGATCGGTACAGCTAAGTTTTGAGGGGCTTTGCCCAGGCCTATATAATCCCTATTGAGCCTGCAAAGACCCTTTACTAATGAATAGATGTCAAATAGCTTGACTGACAGACTTGGCTGGGCCCCTCGAGAAGCCCAGATTAGGAATCACGAAAGACAGATTAGGAGGCCAGGTAGCCTGCTCAAAGGCTTGGCTGTACCATGACTTTGGCCTTCTTAACTCTACATTGGGCATTTAATACACAGAGGTGAATAATTACAAAAATACAAAGTCAAATAAAATCTCACGTGCAGCTTCCACTTTAATATGTATTGTTTTTTCTTACTATGAAACGATGTCCAGTTGCAGCCAAAATTGCTGGATGGATGTTTTTAACGACTTTTTCACATATGGGTATGAACATTTTGCCCGATTTTTGAATGGGAAAATTTGGTCTACATGGTTCCAATAACCAAAAAAATATTCCTATAAAAAAAAGCATGTCACCGCACCAATTTTGAAACCGACCTTTGACCAGAAACCGGAGATATTTTGTTGGCCTTAATTCCTTTACAAAAAGAAAACAAATACTTATATTGCACAAAAAAGTTTTCAGAAGCTTGGTTTAACGGGAACCAATTCAAGTGCCAACGTTTATGATGGGACATACCAGAAGGAAATTTCAAGGCAATTTTAAAGCATTTTTGTTCCCCCCCCCCCCCCTTCCTCAAGATGTTTGGTACCATCACCAACTTCACATCAAGAAAGTTTTTAGATTATAATTCAGTCATTTTGTATTGGTCTATGTTCCCTTTAACAAACGGATTTGATGAACCTGAATGTGATATAGAAATTGCTAGTCATATAATGGCACCCGAGAGGGATTTCACAATGCTTTTCGGACAATTATTTTGTGAAAAGAATTTCTACAGGGAAATCGGATATTTGTGGACTGTGGTTGAAAAACAAAATGTTATGCATCTTAACACCTAATAAGATTAAAGGTTATGATGAAATTCCATCAAATAGTTATTATGGTTTTAATATTAAAATATGGCTTCTTGCCGTTCTGGTGCCCTTCAAAAGATATTCCCATAGACATTCTGACATATTCTAGACGGAAGTGGCCTTTGCACCTTCAAGAGTGAGAATTCTGCCTGATAAATGTGTGCTGGAAGTACAAGACACTGTTTGATATAAATTGGATTGATAGTTCCAGCTCTCATATTGCAAACAATATATAAATATATATATATATATAGCCCAGAATGTTTTTCCAATTGAAAAACATTTTCAAGCTCTACATTCTGCTATATAACTTTCTATCCTATATATTGCAACTTGTAAAACAACTTGACATCAGAAGATTTGAGGCAGTGCTGACTTCTTGCGGTAAAGGCTGCATCACCACGTTGCTTTCTACAGTCCTGGCTTCTCCAGACCTCTTAGTTTCCTTCTTTGTAAACCATCTCCCAGAGGCCCGGACAATGATTTAGCAATTAAGGTATCATTTTCTTGATGTCATCCACGAGAGCCAGTTCCTCTTGGTGAGACTCCAGGGGCATCACCCATTGTCTCTTGAATCGGAGAGTCTTCGTGTATTCTGCTTGGTAGTGCATTAATTTTCAGTTTTCCCGAGCTTTCTACTGAACCGCCTTGAGAGGTGAGTTTTGGCATGACGATCGCTGAACAGAGTTACTGTTGAGTTCTATAACACATCGACCAAGGCGTCGTCCGTGTCCGATGATTCCTCGCAATGTTTCACGGACATCCGTGCAACATCACCAGGAGATGAAAGAGGCAGACGTCATATCGCTCTTCACCGCTCCTCCCTTGCTCTCTGGTGGGGCGGTCCACATCGTTGATGAGATCGCCCGTTGGAATGTGCGTTGCTAGGCCTTGATGGTCCGGACCAGAATGGAATTTTCCAATTGTTGAGGTGTTTATCTAGGGGCGCATCAAAGTCTGGACACTGCTCTTAAGAATGCAGATCTAGTGTTTGTCTAATACCCTGGTTGAATTGAAACAAACCACAGACTGGTTAGACATCTGGTCCTTGCAGGGGCCCCATTGGGCAATCATTAAACTATTGGCCAAAACTATTCATTACTCCTTCAGCTATTCGTTTACTCATATTTGAAAGCAATTGTATTCTGTAAATTGTAAGCAGACAAAAGAAGTGATAATTATGGCAGTCCCTAGCCTATAAAGAACTCACAACTGTCTGGAAGAACTGTTGCTCTGCCGCCTGTAGTGAGTTCCAATCGACTACTAAATTGGGAGCAATCGGAATGATGCATTGAAAAAGTATTCACACTACACTCCATTTCATTTCGCCTCCCCACCCTCCACCCCGCTCACAATTCAGTACTCTCAGCAAGATGTTCTTTTGATGAGAAACAATAGTGATGTGAAGTTTGATGTAAGGGTTGCATTATCAGAAATGACTTACTCTATTCAAGATCTTGAAGGCTACTGTCGACATCTTCATCACCCCCGCTTCCAATTTTTGACGTCCATCTTATTTAGAGTAGGAATGGTTTCTATTTCCAAAGGGGGGGAAGGTTTAAGAGTCGCGATAAGACAATTACATAAAGCGTTATTTAAGAACAATTTTAAGACAATTTCTTAAAAAATGGCAAACAAAACTATGCACTATATAAGACAACTTTCATGAAAACAAAAATGATATGTTAAGAGTGGGTAGCTTTTTGACACGAATCCCGAACTGGATTGGTTTTTGATGAACCCAGCCAGTGGCCAAGCATAATGAGCCCATGAACCTGCTAGTTAAGTGATATTGCACACAACACATGGCTAATACTTATGCAACAGTCTTGGTAATGGATGTAACAGCGTGCCCTGTTATTCCAGGTCAAGCGCGCTCATTGTATCTCAAGTCAGCCAGCGTGCTCAGTATGGGTATTATTGCACAGTCACTGTGTTCATCTAAAACTATCAGTTTGGATTCAATGTCAAGCTGCAAGCCTGCTCGGATCGTGACGCCATACCCCCTTTAAACTTCTCATGAAAGAAAATTTTAATATTTATGTAACAGAAAGGTTTGTGGCAGCAACATGTGGCTTTATCTCTGTTGAAGTTGTAATAGTTTGGTAAAACTTCTGTAGCTTTGCATGGTGAAGAGGATGGGTAATACTAATTATGGTGACACAGCATGTGAAAATCTCAACTGAGTAGTAATTAATCTAAAAAGAACTGGAGGTTACAACTCCAGTTCCTTTTCAGAACCACCATTACCAATTGAGAATTTCACATGGTGTCACCAAGTAATTAGTCTTACTTGTGATAGTTTGTTGGTCCTGAAAAAGAACTGGTGGTTTGACAACTCCAACATTGGTGATCAGTGTGCTGGAGAAAGCAGAGTTGCTAAACCATTTTTGTCACTATTTATAAATATTGATATACCTGTAAGCAGTTCTAGCCACGACCACATCAGTATAGGTCATTGAAAAGGGGTCATCCTCGGTGGACACTATCATTCCAGGTCGAGAGCACTCCGATTCAGGTTTTGCTGAAAGTGTAAAACAATGAAAAAACTGCAACCGAATCCAACAATGTTCCTTTGACTTCTTGATTTTGTTTGTGTGGTCTGCTAAACCGTTAATTATTCTTATTTACGCTTTTTGATTTCAGGCTTTGTGTGTAATTTTAGGAACGCTCTGAGCCTCTCGATTTCCATACCTTTTTAGAGAAGGTATAGTATGCCTTTTGGTATTCTCAAAAAGCATAAACGATAACTTTAAAAAAAAAAAAATTTCTTGAGCGACAGTGTAAAATATCTCTTGAAATCACTCTGTTCTAACGCGTTGAAAGAATAACCATGTTTTTTCCCCAATTATATATGTCTGAATACAACTTACAGAATGAACATTAGTTTGTCCAGCTTGAGATGCATTTCCACTTAAAGACAACACATGATGGGCTGGAAATGTTTCACAGGTTAGTTAATGGAGCATACTTGGAAGACTCCACCTGTAATGAATCTACTGGGACGCTGAACACTTGAAATGGGTAAAATCATAAGAATTAATTTGAAATAAATCATCCATTATTATCCAAGTATTTATTTTTGAAACAAGTATGCACATTGCAAATTCAACATTTTTTGCTTGTTGTCTTTTTTCCTAAGTAAGACTAGTGCGAGGTGACTTCCATGTGGAATCTCAATTGAGTAGTAATTAGTTCTGAAAAGAACTGGGGGTACAACCGGCCGTTTAAGTCAATGCTGCTCAGTCGTCTCAGGAGAATGCCGGACTCTGGAAAATGCTGCTGCCAAGTAGGCTGCTGGAGGATCATCCATGAATGGATGCTGGAGGGATTGGATTCGTTGAGGCACTTGGGCGGGAAGCTGTGAGACTATGAGACTAGGATCCTAGGGGTTGGGAAAGTGTGTGCTCATGAACTGAATCAATTGTTAACAAGCACAGGAAGGAGGGTGGTTGACTTAGGTTATAAGGATCCCTCAGTCTAGGGTGGGTTATGGACTTTGGATATGAAGATCGCTGATCTGTAGTATAGGTGGCAAATGTGGCTGATGAAGAAACCGATCATCCTGGCACAGTGTAGGTGTTTGGCGATCTCGGTGACTCTGATGCATCTGAAGTTGCCATGCGTCGATGGGTGGTGGATGGGCTGCCTGTTCGATTTAATTAGTCCTTGATGTGCAGGTGTGGCAGGTGGCGGACTTCTCGTCTCCTCTGCTGACGTGTGCTCGGTGTTCCTTCAATCTGATGGGAGGTTAGATTTTTGTTTCGCGATGTACACCTTACACGCACTCACAGGGGATCCAGTGAACTCCGCTCTGTTGTTTGAGTCAGTTTGTCCTTGTGGGTATGTAAAGTCCTTGGAGTTTGCAGGGCTGAGTGGAACACCGATGTACCTGCTTGTCGGAGGATCGTTGTAGTTTGTGGTGTCGAACTAGATAGGGAGACAAGCAGAGGTTGAATCCCTTACCTTGCTTTTGGAGTTGGAACCCGGCAACTGTGCTGATCTTGTTGTGATTGTAACCGTTCACGTTTTGAGGGTAGTTGGATGTGCGTTCCTTGGGAAGGCTGTCGCCCTTTGCGTCTTGTGACGCGTTATACAGTCTGATTGACGATGACTTGATGCTTGGATGATGGGAAGGGCGCTGGTTCAGTGCGATCTGTGTGCGTGCGGGCTTTCTCTGTAGGCGTTGTGGTGTAAAGACGTCTGGTTTCAAATGCAGCAACGCGGCATCAAGACGCGATATCATCTTCTTCGTTTTCCATGTTGAAACTTGATGCTTTCGGTGTTGCTGGTTTAGATGTTGTAAAATCTGGTGTGTCTGCCGTGGCAAACCACCAAAGGTACCATCCGCGTATAGACCACAGCTTGGGTTGGAGGTGGTGTGAGGCACCAAGCTCTTCCATGAGAAATATCCAGCAAGGACGAGGATAAAGAAATCCCATGGAGGTCCCAACTGTCTGCTCGTGAAACACACAAACTGAAAACAGCGAGAGACACATATTAGTAGCAAATCGCCGTTTAGTACTGGGGTGAGTGATGTGCGATCATCAGAAGGTCTCCTTCACCAGGAGGCATGTCTCTGTAGTTGGGACATTGGTGAATAGGAGACAACATCAAAACTAACCAAGATGTCGCTGGAGGTTGAAGTGTGAGGCCCAGGTGATCTCATGTTGTGGAGTTGGACACATGGTGTTAGGTAAGACCACCAAGGTGGGAGGATCTTAGCTAAATAGCGGGCTGTGATTTATGCGTAGGTGAACCTCTGGAGGCGACAATAGGGGCGGAGAGGACATCAGGTTTGTGAATCTTGGCTGTGAACCTAGGGCAGGATGGGCTGGATGGTCTGAGATATGCCGGTGGGGATTTGGATGGAGGCCACCGGCACGGTGAGGAGCAGGAGTTGCTAATTTCTCTTTTCTCTATGGATGGGATAATTGTTCTTCTTGAGGGGCGGTATGGTCGGATAATAAAATGTAGCTTACCTTATGGGTGTGTACTCGGTCCATGATGACACTAAGTGCCTTTGTCTCTGCAGGTGAGGATGTGGATGGAGCTGTCTCGTGGATAACCATATAAAGTTGTACCCCAGTTCTTTTCAGAACCATTCTCAATTGAGATTCCACATGGTGTCACATAATTAGTCTTACTTATCATCCTCACCATGCAAAACTACAAGTTTACCTGTCTTTTTTCTATTTCAAATATACCAACACAATGTAATATTTCAATCTTGATCAATTAATGCTTTTAAATCATAGAATGTTTCATTTCCCTGCTGGATGCTCGAAGTCATGATACAATTTTGTGATTTTTTTCCCTCAAAAAAAAGGTGGGAGTTGATGAACAACATGAGCAAAAATGCAGATCAAGTTTGCCTTTTTCAGCTTTTGCCAGCTGCTTATAAAACCAAATAGAATGAGAGCTCACCCATCCAATCACTGTAAGTGACACAACGTACCTGTAATACTTGAACCAGTTAGCACAATTTATACGAATGTCGGACGTGAGCATGTCAAATGCCATTTGTTGCAGAAGTACCGCGTTCGTTATCGCCGATGTCTTGCAAATCATGAATTATGCGTTGCCATTGACGCGCCGACCGGTGAGAAGGCGAAAATCGCTTCCTTTGGAACTTCCTGTGTGAACTAGTAGGCTGGGGCGTACCCCGACTTTTCACAAATTGCGCATTTGGTTGCGTTATCTCTGCAGTTTCGGCGGGGCACTGCGATCGTCGTTGGAACCGAGAACACTCGATGCGATGCCGTCGGTCATATTTCTTCTCATGTCAGCGTGGGACTGACCTTGCGACCCGCGGGGCACCCCTTTGGGTTGCGACACCCTAGTCCTCGAGGCCCATCCTGGCCAATTCTCCAGACTGGTACTTCTCTTCTTCAGTGGGGGAAGTTTGTTCTTGTGGGCATACTCGTCAACCAGCCGCTGAAGCATCCTGTCGAGCTCAATGAAGTGCACTGGGAGTCCCTCTGGCTGAGGAGAACCAGGGCCGTCTTCCTCAGGATGTCCATGTTCTGCATTGCCGTGTTGTTGGCTGAGTGGCAAATTCCTTGAGCATTTTACGTGCTCTTATGATCTGCAAGGAATCGTATGTTAACAATGTGGTCCTTTAAATCTGTTTTTTTTTAAGTTACTCCTTGAAATTTAGATTTAATCAAATTAGCTGGAAATCTTGTTAGCTGAGAACAACAAAAGCATACATTGTGCTGCCATTTTAATTTTGACTTCCACTGGCAAAACCTATTAGACAAAACATGGCACATGGTGAAGAGTATAAATAAGACTAATTGCGGTGACACCCATGCCCAGAATTCTCAATTGAGTAATGTCGTTCTAAAAGAACTGAGTTACAGCTACGACGTTTGATCGACATGCTCCTGATAAGGATGCTCCCAAGGCGATCAGAGCGCAGCATACTGCCGAAGCGTCGGTTGCGCCGCTGGATTCTTCATCTTCTGCTCAGTTGAAAATTTCATGGTATCACCGCAATTAATTCTTTACTGTCAGGCGTTGACCATGTAATATGCAAATGGGTTTAAAGATATTGCCAGGGTGTATGTGATATGGTCATGCCTTATTACAAATAAAGAATTAACGTTTATATCAGACATTATATTATTAACATTATATCAAATTTTACCGTACTACTAATAACATGTCCTAAGTCACAAACTTCCATAAATATGTCATCTTGAATATTTTTCTCACCTTGGGTAGATATTTCAGATTCTAGCTTCATAACCATGTAACATCAACTTCTCTCATTAGAACTGATCTGAGTGGCAAATGGTACTTACATGGATCACTGAGAGGGAAGGGGGAAGAATCAAAAATGTATTGAAGGAAGGTACAGCATCGAGCGGTCATCAAATGAAACAGTTATTATATCAAAATTTACCTGGCGGAATGATAACACATATAGGTCCCATCGGAAAAATTATTTTGTCTAAGTGCTTTTCATAACTTCAGGGTGTGGTTGACAAATCACAAACAATCCTGAAAATAGACAGTATTTTCGGGTCTCCCCTTTGGTCTAATAATAATAATAATAATAATAATAATAATAATAATAATACAGACTTATACTAGCGCGTATCCGCAAAACTGGTGCTCAAGGCACATTATATTATTACCCCTGCTCATCAGGCTCATAAATCATTCCTGAAACAATCTCAGCTCCACAGGGAGTATACAGCTCAATTGCTGCCATTTCGGGCACAGCATATGGGACTGCTCAAACACAACAACCAACTCTACCTCACAGGTGCCCATTACCCCTACTGGGTGGAAAGCAATTATCAATGAAATGTCTTGCTCAAGGACACAACACCCTGAGTAGCGGCTGGGATTGAACCCCACATTCCTAGCGGCTTTCATCGTGACACGAAATCGATGCACCAACCGTTCGACCATGGCACTCCGTCTAGAAGGGCGAACAAAGCCCATGAACCTCACTTGGATGTTTAATTTTGGGAGGGTTTGGATCTCCACATCCCCAGGACGGGACACAATGAACTCTTCTTTTTTCCTTGGTAGTTATTTCTCTTCTTTCAAAAATTTTTTGAGGCAAAGGGAGATTTGTCTGTTTCTCAAAAGCATGATGAAACTTTCACAGGAAATACTTTTATGATATATTTTCTTAGAAAACTAGAAGATTTAGAAAGGACATACGTACAAATAACAATGTTGTACCTTCATTTTTTACAAATTTGTTATCAATAGTCATTCAATGTCAAATCACCTAAAGAAGGTCCCTGGTAACCCCTCAGATTTGGCTGAAAAATTCCAGCTTAGCTTATCCTTCAAACTCAGACAAACTAATTTCAGAGCCATTTAAGCGGTTGGATTCGGCCTCAAAGGCATTTCACACTCCCTTACTGACAAATGCAAATGCTACACTTTACCAATTTCATTTGCTCACTTGTGCCTTTGAAAAAGATATATGAATCAAAGTTGATTTATTAGGTAAACTCACCTGTTCTCTTCATAAAGGCATCAGAATACTATGCCATCATCTTGAGATATTCTCATAAAAACCCTGCTTTAATTCTTAAACAAGTACTTAATTGGAATTGGACCCCCTATTCTTCTGAAATAATTTCCAAATGTTATACAACACTACATTTTGTATAAATATAACTGGTGTATCATATACAGCCAAGCACATCAATTTAAAGGGGCATACAGTGTTTAATGGTGGGTCAAATATGGTCCGTGAAAGAATACTAAAAATCCCGTTTTCTGACAGGATGACCCGTGGTCAGTTAAATTTTAATTTCAGAATTTTAACGGTAAAACATATAAGCTCCATTTGTGCCAAATTAAAGTTTTGTTCTCCTCCTTCATATTTAATTGATTTTTTGAAATATACCTCCAGCATAATTTGGCCCTATAGGAGCGCTGCGTTGTTGCCTATGTACAATGCATACTATTATTGGAACAGAAAAGGCTGATTGTTGCTTTCCCATGAAGAATTAAAATGGGTATCTGTACCTACAGTTGACATTGTGTGTGCTAAAACAAATTAAACATGGCTTGGAAGGTGTCTGTAGTTGTGCCAGTTCTTCTGTGGGAATTTGTAGTATCGCATTACCATGACCGCAGCAGAATAAGCCAGCGCAAACAACATAAAGAATGGCACCCAGCGTTGGTTTCGCAGAATCTACTGGCCAGGACAAAATTAGTTGCGTTTCGCGAACTCGCGTTTGCATCACGCGATTCTCCTCCAGGCGTTCAGCGATGATCCCAGTAAGGCTCCCATCCTTAACTACAAGCATATAGCGCAGGGCTGTGCGGTTGTGTCCTGGGAGTTGGAGATGGACACTATCCTCATTACAGTGAAACGCTGAACTTTTCGCTTGGTGAGGAATTGACGCATTTCAGTTTCGGTTCGACTGGGATGACTATGGGTAGAACGAGTTCCGAAATTCTCTTCCTTGCACCGCGATCTTTATTTAAAACTTCAGCATGTTTGTTAATATCTTCAGAACTCAAGAGAGGATACTGGTAATGTTCCTGATTAGCCCCAAATGACTGATGGGGTAGAATGCTGATTTTCTGTTGCTGCTTTTGAAACGCTCACCGCACTAGTCGTTTAGTTCCTCCTACCCATCACAGGAACTCTTTCCATGGCTGAGTGGCGAAAAAGTACCCATTCAGCAATCTGTATAATCTCATTCTGATGTGTAGATTTGTATAAGTTTTATAATTTTTTATTTTAACACTGCACTATACCGATACATGATCTTCGTTATTTAGCTTCTTAGATTCAGGATCATTCATGATATGGCGGACAGCTGGTATCCTTTAAGGCCAATGTACACACATACTGAAACACTGCACTTTTCCATCTTCCTGCCGTACATACAGATGTAAAGTCCACTTGTCTTTGTATTTTCTGCCATGTAATTGCAACCGTGTGTGTGTGCATTCACAGATAGTGCTGGGTGATATTTAAAATCGGTAATATGAGAACAAAACTTTTAATTTGGCACAAATGGAGTTCATATTTCTACTATTCAACTTTGTCATGTGACCACGAATTGTCCCTGGGTCAAACAGATTTTAGTATTGTTCTTTCTCTGGACCATAACTTCCAGCCACATTAAGCGCCCACATATATGCCCCTTTAAAATTGATGTGCTTGCTATATGATACAGTTGCTATATACAAATGTAGTGTTGTATAACATTTCTAGAGTGTTGCATGAGAATAGGGGGTCCAATTCAATTAAGTACTGTCGAAAATTCCGGCAAGGTTTGGTGGGAATATCTGAATGCCGTGCAGGTACCCAGTATTTCTGATGCCTTTATGAAAGAGAACAGGCAGTATTTACCAGCCTAGTAACTTGAAGATTCATATCTTTTGAATTATAGTATTTACTGACAAATAGAATTAAAAGTGGCAACATTTGCATTCATCGAGGAGGTGACCGCCCTTTGGAGGCTCTAAATCCCAATCCACTTAAATTTGGCTCTGAGTGCATTTGTCTGAGTTTGAAGGATGAAACTGCTCTCAATTTTTCAATAAATCTAAGTCCTGGGAGATGTTGAATTTAGGTAATATCTTCTCTCTAATTATTATTATTATTATTACTTTTAATCTTCCACAAAATTTATAGGAAAATTAGTAGAACTGCTAAAAGTGTATTTTTCTCTGTGTGGAATCAATACTATAAAATTAGATTTAGCATATAGGTTGGAGTTGAATCAATGCTTTCGAAATCTGGAATTTCAGTGTCAGTGCTTGAATTTTACAAGCCTTCACGGGACTAGTGACATCAAAATTTTGCAATCCCATCTCATTTTAGTAACCAGTCCTGAAAAAAGGAATATAAATACGAAAGAGGAAATAGACCATAGGCTGGTGAGCAACATGTTCTTGCTGAGATCATCATGAATGTTTTATATATTGGTTACCTCCAGTTCTTTTCAGAAGCAAATTACTACTCAATTGACATTTCTGGTGTCACGCCCAATTAGTCTTACTTATCCTCCTCACCATGCAAAGCTACAAGTTTACATATTATTTCTAATTTTTTTACTAGCTCTTGGTTCACAAACCCCAGCAGCTAGTAGTCCCTGCTAAACAACAGACTAGTGTAATTTGACCTGAATTTACATGCCATGGTATGGGCATGGTTTCTCCTGCCATTTTTGTATCCTTTTCACAGGCTAATTCCGGGAAAATTCAAATTCCGGGAGTTTTAACCCCTTATTTAGCGACGTTCACACTACTATCTGATCACTCCGGAACATTTCCCGGGAATATACCGCAGTCGTTCTCATGATCAAATCCCGATCGCTTCTTCTCATCGTACCTCACGGAGTTAAGTGTGTGATTAATTAGAATACCACTCATAAGCACCCTTGTGTAATTAATGACGAGTTATTGTTATAACTATTTCCCATGCATCGTCTCGTGTCCAAAATAGCTCCTTCAAGCGTGTCATCACATCATTTGCATGCTATTATTATTATACTTCCAATATTTTTGTATTTCACGGAGGGAAAACCATCGGACATTATGAGCTGCATCGTGTGATACAGATGTAACATGGCCTTGTCCGTGACAGTTCTTTTATTCAATTCTAAAACCATTTATTTGATGCAAACCTAGAAAACTAAATATGTTGGTATTGTTACAGATGCGAACATTATGTTTTAAGAAGGAAAGTTTCAAGGAGTACTGAAATACAACACTGGATATTAGCCATGACTATTTGTGACCTCATGACATTCAGGAGACATGTTGGCGTCCCAACCTCAGCGACGAGGGGTGGGTAAGTGGAAACCCAACTTCGTTTACACTAGTTGCTGCTATTTCCTGGGAAACACACTGTTCGGGGAAAACTTCGCTACCCTACCGAGCAGGTAATTATTTCGAATAAGCTTCTTCCCTACGGAATTTCCTCAAGTTAACTTTTGGAAGTGTGAACAGATTTCGGGGAATTTCCGGTAAATACGTCTAGTCAGAGCTTGAAACCAGGCTTCGCAGTCACTATGGCAAATATAGCTTCAACGTGCGGAAGGTGGAATGGTCTATTATAGGGTGAATTTCATGATCATACAAACATTACAAAGCTCTTTACAAATAATGTTTTGTGGTACAGCGATGTAATTGAGTTTCCTTTAATTTAGTTAAAGGGACACTTTTGTGTCAGAGCCAGCGGAGACGTGGAATCAGAGTTCTTTAGTTTTCGTTAACTCGGTGACTGAAAATAATACCCCACATGATAAGGTCACACTACTGTTGCTGCTGCATAAATGAGCCCGTAATCACTGCTCGTGTTCATCTTAAACCAGGACACCGATTCATGCCTGTTGAAAGTCTGCCCTGGTCAGTGGCGATATTGTCCCACTTACGTATTTCTTATTCACCCTAGGTAACTTGATAATCACTGTTTCTTCCTCTGGGCCCAACACAGAGGAAAAATATAAGGAAAGGTTAAGTTTGGGCGTCCGCATTAGAGTGTAAGTAGCCGTGATCCTAGTGCATCGAGTCAAGTTCTGGTGTTGTCAGAATGAGTTTGAACCCTGGCATGGTTGGTCATGCTTATAATCATAAAACTAAGACATTTAACTATTAGTGCTTCATCCGCCGGATGGGATATTGCTTCGTAGGTCCCGTGTACACTAGATTCACGTATTACGTATAAAGAACACAGAACACTTATCATTGGAAGTAGAGTTTACCCGGTGTTTCTAGTTCCATAGCAAAACCCTTGTTTACAGGTTTCCTCAGGCTTCTGAGCTACAGTGTAGAGTGTGCATAAAGGCATCATGGTTTCTAATAGAGGTGTCGTGGCGGCCAGTCTAGCAGTTCAAGTTCTGGTAGTAGCAACATAATGTGGGTTGGTCTGGCCGTGACACTTGTGTCATAGGCGTGACACTTAATCCTCGTGCTTCTCTCACAGAGTTAAATGGAGTTACCTGTGAAGCAGAGTTGGTTTTGCTCTATGTCGCTAGAAATGGCAGCAATTGAGCTGTATACTCCCAGGGAGCTGAGATGGTTTCAGGAATGGGTTATAGGTATATGACCCTTACAGGCAGGGATAATAATATAATGCCTTAGGCACCCACTTAGTTGTGGACTACGTGCGCTATATAAATCCACATTATTGTGTGTGTATGTATAATAATAATAATAATGATAACATTGACCTACAATGAAAATACTGACCCTGAATGGAATCAGAGCTTGTATGAGCTATTTGGCAGCATTCTATTTGTCCTGGCGTCTATATTGCACCAACCCTAGACACACACACAAACAAATGCCCCAG
The DNA here is from genome assembly GCA_029582265.1 of Zoroaster sp. YZ-2022. Taxonomy (NCBI): domain Eukaryota; kingdom Metazoa; phylum Echinodermata; class Asteroidea; order Forcipulatida; family Zoroasteridae; genus Zoroaster; species Zoroaster sp. YZ-2022. The sequence continues at coordinate 23,652,976 of CM055819.1, forward strand.
AGTCGGTATTAATTTTTGTATAAAGTGCAGATGAATTGAATTACTGTGTAATCCTGGGTATAAGGAATCAAAACATTCTATCTGCCCTGGCGTCCATTTATTTCTTTGCAGATGAGGTCAAATGATAATAATAATAATAAAACACACTCGAGATAAAACACATTGGGTCTAAGGCTATGGGGACGTGGCTCCGACTTGGTATAACGGCAGAAAGGAAAAGAAAGATCTTTCTTGTTCGCATAGTATTAGCATAAATAATATTATATAATCTGTGTATTATATAACATAAGGAGTAAAACATTCTATCTGCCTGGCATCTGCATTTGTTTCTTTGGATGAGGTCAAATAAATAATAATAATAATAATAAAACACACTGGATCAAAAAACTGTTGGGTCTAAAGGCTGCTAGGATAAGCTCAACGAGTGTAACCGGCAGAAAGGAAAAAGATCTTTCTTGTTCATGATGTGGTAGCATAAAATAATAATAATAATTGAAAATCATGTAATCCTGTGTACATGCTGTAAAAGGTATAATTAAATGCCAAAATGTTAATATGCCATGGCGTTCATGGCAGATAAGGAGACAATATAAGTGTCCATTATTATTAACTTATTATTAAAAAAAACAAGCCAGTTCCTGTCAAATGGGTAAGAAAAAAGAAATTTGAAAATCTATAAGTGTTTATTTCTTAAACTATTTTCTAGTGGAAGAGCTGGGTATTACCATATAGCGATTCCACATGAATTCAGATTGAAATTATATATCATGTTCACGAAAATCATTTGACCTTATCACAAAAGAAAATCTTTCCCCTGTCTATAGTTGGTGATGAGATAAGCTCCCCACTATGGATAGTGCCCTTAATGATGACCTCTGCAAGCACATACATAGTACCTTCTTACACCCAAAAATCCTGCAAAATCCTCCAAGGCACTTCCAGAAAAAATTCATTATTGAAACTGGTACTTTCACCTCGTTCAAATGGGATAAAACACTACCTGGCAAAGTACAGGCCATAAGTGCTGAATATGAAAGATCAAGGAAGATGCATGGTACATTTGAAGATAAAGACATGTTCCCAAAGTGCACTGATGGTTTGGAGGATTCAGAAAATTCTAACCTGAATATTTGAGGGGTTAGGAACATGTGAAATAATAATCATGTTTTCTCTCACCTCCTTCCACACAAACTGTATTGCATTGTCTCCTTCATCTCCTGCTCATACATGAGGTAGCAGGCGGGTAGGAACACTTGGTCGTCCCAAGCCCGGGCGTGGCAGTGGACTGCAGCCTATAAAACCAAATGAATGTACCAGCAACAATGTCAGCTGGAAATAAGCTGGATTGATAGGAGGAGAAGCCCTGGGGAGGGGAGCCTAAGGAAAGAGGTAAAGGGACAGTTCAGTTAAATTCAATTTAAATTTATTTCCAATTCAGTATACATGAAAACTAGATAAAATAATTATGTTTGTAATATGACAAACAAATTTCCTAATTATTATAAACACAGGCAGTCATAGTCACGAGAAGATAGTACAACATTGGTATTTCAAACTTCTAGTTTTCCAAGAAATACAATTATTAACCCCTAACTCCCTAGGCCCCGTTTGCTTACACACATAGCCTATGAATCCTCCAAAAAAATCCTTCAGTAAATATTTGTGTATGCACATGTGTTTCTAATCTCTGTGATGGCCAGGGGACCCTCACTGCATGCATGGAGCAATAAACAGTGTCCACTATTAGCTTTTAATACTTACAATCATGACAACAAACACGGATGCTTGTGTGTACCATGGAAGGCAAGTATGCCTAATAACTCAATCCTCCAAATCCTTTACTTTAGCAAAGTATATAGCATAACGCTTTAACCTCAATCCTTTTAAAATCCTTCACTTTATGAAGTTTTGGAGGATTTAGGTAGTTTAAAACAAATGCATTAAGCGTCATCACAATAGGTACTCATGTTTAAAAGAAACAATAGAAACCTTTAAAATGTCTTTTCTGTTTTGTTTATGAAAAAACACTATTAATTTGACATAACAATTCTTGGTTTTTTAAAAGATGAAAGTGCTATTAGATATTCTCAGGATAATTGATACTACTTAACACAGGGTGATTTCTTAGCACTGCTTCTGGTAATCAAATTTTAGTACTAACTATTACGTTGCATGAGCGTTGAGGCTGTGTTGTCAGACCGCGGTGAAGGCGAAAGCGATGGTCGCGTCGCGTTTGGCGTATTTTGCAGTTGATAATAAAGCAAGCGCGGAATATCTCCGTGATCATTGCCTGGCAGAAGTACTGTGGCGTGTAGTACCTAACTGCATCCCCTTTTTTATAAAATTATTCGCTGGCGTCTACGCGCAAAGTGGCTATCATCAAGACACTGGGTGCAAATGCACACCGCTAGCAGAATTTGCTTAAGTATAAGCGTATTTCACAGGTTAGCAGAGAAAATTCAGGCGGTAGCGTGCGCACGATTCACCATGGTTGTATTATTGCGTCAATCATTTTACTACTTAATAAGCGGCAAGGTGGTGTGCCTTTCTCTATATAACGGTTAGCAGCGCTTCGCCGAATGAAAAATGTACAGTAAGCCTAAAAATCAGCTGTGGCAATATGAAGTGTGCCCTGATTACAAATGTTGCAACTTGGAAACATATTCAGATGCCTTTAAACAAGTAATCACAGAGGAGATAGAAACGGAACACATCGAATAAACAGACAATAAAAATAAGGAATTGAACCGTGTTAAGCCTCCCCAAAAAAAAAAAGTCTCTAGTTTCTGATCTCCGTGTGCATCGCCTCAGACCCTTGTGATCGACATTTTAGTTTTTCTTTTTTTTTTTTTGCTAAGAAATTGGTTAACTAGATTCTGCGTGCTGTGTTTTTAGAGTGAATTTTCCACATAGGGGTATGAGCGTTGCCCGATTGAGCAAACTCTCTTAGCCACCATACTTTTGTGTATGGGTGGTCTGGTTCAATAAACATATATGAACCAATGAGTGAACTTTGTTTGACTCTCCGGTGAGCCTTGCTTCAGTTGTGACATCATTTTGCGAGGAAGACTATCTGAGGTGATGCCTTTCCTTGTTTCAAAGCGAGCGACATGACTTTGACCATCAGGATGGATGGTGAGATCTTATACACGTAATCGTCCCAACTGGTGTATTAAATACTGAAAGGTAACAAAAGAAATAATGAATAAATATCTAATAGTAACGGACTTACATAGCGTATAATATCCGCAAACTGGTGCTCAAGAGCGCATTATATTGTACCCTGCTCATCAGGCTCATAAGTCATTCCACCAGAACCATCTCAGCTCTCACTGGGGAGTACAGCTCAATTGCCCCAAACATATAGGGCTAATCAAACTGACAACCAACTCTGCCCTCACAGGTGCCATTTATTCCCTATGGGTGGAAGCAATTATGGTTTGGTCTAGAGAACCATTCCTGAACCTCCCCTGGATGTTTCTGTTGCTCCTCGCTCCATCCACTCAATATTCTCACCTGTCAAGAAAATTTTTGAGGCAAAGGTTGTAAAAAAAAAAAATCCTAGAAATCAGGAAAATCCTGGCCAATCCCATGCCTGATATACCTTTTTGTTTGAATGAAATAAATTATACCTGCAAATAGTCAACATCAAAATAGTTGCAGACCAAGAACAAAGAAAAGTGATGGTTAATACCTCATGACTACAATTGATCATTCAATATGATTCAAATGGTTTTGAATGATAGAGGTACCTATCTGCTGTGTAGGTGAATGCATCTAAACTGTACCTTGGTACCGTTATCTACACAGCCTAACCCACCATTCATAAACAGACAGTTGTCTAATGGCACTGTATGATGAATGCATTTAAACTGTACATAGTGCCGTTATCCACAGCTTATCACCATTCATAAACGAACCCAGTTGTCAAATGGTACTGTGGTGGGCATCTAAACTATACATGGTACGTTATCTACACAGCTATCACCATTAACTTAAACACAGACAGTTGTCTAATGGCACTTAATATTGGTGAGACATTTAAACTATTACGCCAATTGCCGTTATCTACACAGCTTATCACCATTCACCAAGCAGACAGTTGTCAAATGTTTTCCATATTAGCGAATACATCTAAACTATTACGTGGTACTGTATCTGCAGCTTATCCACCGATCATAAACAGACAGTTGTCAAATGGTGGGCTGTGTGGTGAATGCATCCTAAACTATCGTGGTACTGTGCTATCTTCACACAGCTTATCACACCGTTCATAAACAGACAGTTGTCAAATGTGCCTGTGGTGAATGCATCTAAACTATGCATTAGTACTGTTATCTACGCAACTTATCCACCATTCACTTAAACGGTAGTTGTCAAATGGTACTGTGGTAGATGCACATCAAAACTCACACTTGGTACTGGCTCTGCAACATCCGCATTCATAAACAGACGGTTGTCAAATGGTACTGTCATGATATCTAAACTGTACATGGTACTGTTATCTACACAGCTTATCCACCATTCATAAACAGACGGTTGTCAAATGGTACTGTGGTGGTGAATGCATCTAAACTATACATGGTACTGTATCTACACAGCTTATCCACCATTCATAAACAGACAGTTGTCAAATGGTACTGTGTGGTAAAATGCATCTAAACTATGCTGTTATCTACACAATAATCCGCAAATTTCACCAAACAAGTGACCTCAAATAATTTTTCATGTGGTGAATGCATAAACTATGCATGGTACTGTGTCTACACAGCCCAATCACCATTCATAAACAGGCGGTTATCTAGTATTTTGCAGCCGCGTAATTCGATTATTCTCGTTGGTGTGCGAATGTAGGAGGATTTTGATTACAGTTTGATGAATTTACTGTGGTTCAAACCATAATACCACCATAATACTTTATAATACTTTGGTAATTACTTTCGAAATATACATAATTTGTTAAATAATAAATAGCCCTTTACAAAATAAGAAATGGACAATTAAAAAAATAAATTGCCTTTGTGAAATAACAAAACGCTCTTTAAATAGCATCAAATTATTAACCCTAACCATGGAGATGCAACAGGGCCCTTAAGGGGTCTTTAATTCCTTTGATGGATCTGTTACTCCTGCAGGCTTACCGCAGGACAACTGGTGGATATTGCATTGAGCAGAGACCTATAGGGCAATGATTTTTTCCGTTTCGAAAAGTGCAAATTCCGTTTTCAAAAATCTTAAATTCGTTTCAGGCTGAAAATTCCGTTCACGTTTTTTCAATACATAAAGAATGCATTAAACCTTACCTGTATACAGACAATTTTTGTAAAATTATAAATGCGATTGCATTGTTTAATAGACAACTAACCAAAGAGGTCTGATTGTTTTGTCTTGAAATGTGTCTTATTGCCAGTTGTTTGCCAGTTGTTTTCAGGCGTACGAGCCAAGTATAAAATGATATTCATTACACTAAAATTTCAGTCTTTGAGTAAATTATAGTTGTCATAAGTGTGGGAAAATTGCCCAAAAATATTGCTATTTATCAGCCGATCTGACTACAGACGTGTTTAACTTCCTCAGTCGTGTCTGCACATACCACACACACATAGAAACATACAGCTATACTCATGCAGCGTCACACATCACGCAGTTATTTTGCTAGCCGGCGAAATTTATGTCGCATTTTTTTCCGTTAACTGGTATCAAATAGGATGGTTCGGTAGGTTTTGGACCTGTATAGTGAGTAAGCATATACATTTCACTGGAAGCCAAGTTAGATATAAAAGATGGTTGATGATTGATGACATCCAAGCCTGCCGATGTTGCAAAGACACCTCGAGAAGCCTACGTAAGTGTGATATTAGTTTTCACCCCGTCGCTGACCCGGCTACGGCGTACATGCTTATCCATATTTCGCTAATGGTGATTGTAGCAATGATTTGTTGCTCTAATCTTTTGCCAACCGCATTTGTTGCTATTGGCTCATCTCAGTGAATCTGGTTGAATTAATCATCAGCAATTCATTTTGGACCAATAAATTTTACAAAAATTATGTTTTTATCAATAAGTACAATTCTTCCTTCAATTCAAATCCATTTCCGTTTCGAGAGCAAATTCCGCGAATTCCGTCCCAATTTTCGCGATTGCGGAAAATCATTATTATGTCGGCGGATTGCTGAAGAGGTTAAGGCGGCTTCACATGGGACAACTGATGGATGTTGCATTGAGCAGGGTGTCTGGCCAATTACTGGAAGAGGTTGGTCAGCTTCACACTTGGGACAACTGTTGGATATTGTTACATTGACGAGAGTGTCCCTGGCCAGTTACTGAAGAGTTGGGCAACCCACACTTGGACCTTTGATGGATGTTGTGCATTGAGCAGGCTTTGTCTTGGTTATTGAAGGAGTTCGACGGCTTCACGCCCGGGTAGCTGATGGATGTTGTGCGTGGCGGGGTTCTGAGAGTTACGGGCAGCTTCACACTCGGACAACTGATGGATGTCGTTGCATTGAGCATGGTATCTGTGATTACACAGAAGGGGGGTGGGCAGCTTCACACTTGGACAACTGATGGATGTTGTTGCGACAGGCAGGGTGTCTAGGGGTTGGGCAGCTTCACTTTCCGGACTAACTGAGTGGATGTCGTTGCATTGAGCAGGGTATCTAGCCCAGTTGCTGAAGGGGATTGGAGACGCTTCCCACTTGGACAACTGATGGATGTCATACGCATCGAGCAGGATGTCTAACCAGTTACTAAACGGTAACGAGCGCGGGCGTGGCAGTCTACAAATAAACAAAACCAAAAACACACACGGGCAAGGCCAGCTCACATTACTGTCCTTGTCCATAAACTGGTGAGTTCGCCTTGAAATCCACTGTTCTGTAAAGTTGCCACAACTGGAATGCTCCCTGGACTCTGAAGAGTTGATGGCCGGACTTGATATCATGCCTGCAACCAAAGTTATCATTGCACAACTGAATCTTGCTTCATAATAGACAGAATTTATATATCCTTAATAACCTACTCTCTGGGGGCAGCAGTACAAATACTCACATAAAAAACATTTTGCAAACACATGAAATGACTGAGTAAACATTAGTATATTTGGTTGGTGAAAGAGCAAATTGCCATTATCAAATTACAATTAATGGATGATAAAGTGTAATATTTTTTCAAAATGGGATAATTGTTGTAAATAATTCACGTGAAGAAAATTCAATCCTAGAAATTAAATTCCATAAAGCATTTATATAATATTCTGCCTGAAAAATTGTAATATTCTTTATTAAGATTGATCAAAACAAGCATCTAGTACATACATAATGCCTGTAGTGAATGCTCGTTAACAATGACTTTAATGGTTGATTGCCATAGCAACAGCATTTACTATACACACATTTCAGATATTTGTGTGTGAGCACACACAGAAAATATACTCATTTAACAAGTAAAAAATAACTTTTGATGAGGGGTGTTCCTGATACTTCTTCTCTATAGCTACAGAGAGGATCTTATACATTGCTAAAATATTGTCTTAACCCTTACAAAAATAAATAAATTATTATTATTATTATTATTATTATTATATGCTATGAATTCTCATTGTTTTGATCTAGCTATCAATTCCTACATCACAAAAAACAGTTATCCTTGGTTTTTAAACAGGGGCTCCAAGCAAATATCAGTAATTGACCTTTCCCAATTTTGGTGAGAGCCACCCTAACAATATGGGTTTATTATTGTCAAAGGTTCAAGTTGGGAATATACCAGAAACCGCAATGCAATGTTATTTCCAAAAATTAGACAATGCTCATTCAGTGTTGGAAAGGAGCAGTTTCATGGAGACCTATATTTCAGAATTAGTATTTACGGTGCTTTACACAGCATTGTAGCCGTTTCAGTTTGTTTGTAATCATTCTGACTTGTAGTATGCTAAAAATATCTCGGTTTTCTAGTCATAGGTCGGCTTCTAAAATCAGTCTTGACGTGCTTTTTTTTTTGGTAATCTTTTCTTTTTGCCAACAGGAAATCGTAATACATTAAGCCCGGATCAGGGCTAAAACATAGCCCCCCCTGAAATCGTTACAAAAGAAAAAGAGAGGGAGGAGGGAGAGCCTCCCATTCCCACAGTGTGAGATAAACATAAGGAGGTGGGGCTGGTACTGTACTAGAAAAATAGTGTTTTGATTCTCAGCCCCTAAAAATGTTCTGGATCAAATACTTGAATGCATGTATACGTGGGGACCGTTCCATCATGTACATAGTATGGTGGCTAAGAGGCCTCGTCAGATATTCATACTAGTTATAGTCATTTAAAACACAACACGGCGGAATTCCAATCGATCCAACAATTTGGCTGCAATTGGACGCCGTTCATAGCAAACAAAAAGAAAATTAAAAATGCCTGTCGTAGGTCTGGGGTGGCAGGGACCAGAAACCAGGGCCCATTTTGGGGGCCCTAGGGAAAGAGTACATTTTTGATAAACTTATACAGCAATAATTTCACTTTTCAAAATCATATATCTTATGTGGAAGATTGATACTAATTAAATATTATCTATGAAGAAAAATGAACAAAGACACTGTAAGTAAAGACTGTTTGTGGTGACACCATGTAGAAATTCTCTCTTTTTTTGAGTGGTAAATGGTTCTGAAAAGAGCCCGATGGTTCAAAACACGATGTTTTGAATCAGTATGCTCTGATCATCTTCAGGAGAGTGCAGGGCGAGTTCGCAAAAAACACTGAAGGCCTAGTTGGCAACTAAAGTGGCAGCTAGTTGACAGCTAAACCTAGTTGGGCTAAGTGACATTCATAAAACTTTCCTAAGTTGGCTGCTAACACTAGAGTTGATCTGGGGTGGCTCTAAGTCACTAGTTGGCAACTAAATCATTTTATGGGTTACATATGGAGGCTCATGTACAGGTTTACCCTTCTTAAAAGTCATTGACCATCTTGGTCTTGCCAGTCCAAAACAACACCCTTACCCTATTGAAATACAAATTGCCTTCGATTTTATGGTTTACGCTTGAACTGCCTATATGATCCTAGCTGCCTGCAAACCCTCTAGCTGGCAACATTCTTATGGTTTATGTAGATACAAAATTGAACATGTAACCCTTGAACGAAACTATGGTTAGCAGGCTGTTAAGGCTAGTTGGCTGCTAAGTTAGCGAGCTTTTTATGAATACTCGGCCCTGGACTCTGGGAGATGTACATGTAGACTGCTGGGGGGATTTGGTGAACTTGGATGCTTGGGAATTAGTGCGTTGTTGCGTGCAGGTGGGAACTAAGTGGAGCTGTTTGATCCTTAGGTGAGGCGGTGGAGGTGTGTGCTCACTGAACTGAATCAGTTAATATTAAGCACAGAGGAGGGAGAGTGGATGACCTGTAGCCATAAAGGTTTGGGAAGAACAAATAACATATAAGGGAGAGGGCCAAATTCATGGTAAAAGCCAAGTCTTTGAGAAGGCCACCAGCCAGGCTTTGCCCAGGCCTAAGCGTCTATATAATGCCTAGGTGTCTATATATTGCCTAGGTGTCTATATAATGCCTAGTTAAGCATAAAAGGCGCATGCTTGTGAATAGATCTTAAATAGCTCTTATTGTTAACACAGACTTGTTGTACCTCATGCCTTTTTATTCAAAACTGTAGCCAGTATAAAAGATTATAATGAGTATTACTTAAAGCTAAGCTAGGCTGTCCAGAAATCTTAGTTAGGTTAAGTTGGCAGTATTATGGCTGTACAAGTTAGGATAAAAGACAGATTAGGGCCAGGTAGCCTAGAGCTTGGCGCTGGGCTTCTCAAAGGCTTAGCTGTGCAAGACTTTGGCCTCCTCGAGAATAAACAGTCAGATGGACAACTTGCTTTGCATGTATATTCGTACACACATCATTTGCATACTCTGCAGGAATTAGGCCATTCAGGCCATTTCTTTCTCCAGTCACTTGGCGGTTATCGTGCTTTGGTTCACACTCCGCGGAACATGGCGCCTCTTAAGACGGCAATCTGCGGACGGTGTTCGGCTTGTTGTGCGCCAGCCGCCAGGCTGGATGGAGCGGTGGCGGGACCCTGATGACACGAGGGGTTGTAGATTTGTATCGCAGAGGACTTCATGACATCACTATGATCATCGATGGGCAGAAGAATTGGATGGAGGGTTTACTTGTGGGTTATACTAGTGGAAGAATTAGATGGGCAGCGACATCATATGTTTACACCATGTTGATCATAAATATCTGAAAAAAGAACATGTGTTCTAAGCAGGCAATATGAGACATAACTGCCATGGAGAAAAGGATAGTAAAGACTGTTTTGGTGGCAATAAAATTCTCTTTTCAGTATTAATTAGTTCTAGAAAAGAACCGGTGGATTACAAATCATTTACGATCAGCTATGCTCTGATGGTCCTTTCTCCCACAAGACTGTATTACCAAATGAGTAATAGGCTGCCACTTTTACAAATCAGGCGTTTTGTATCTTTATTCCATGCACATGAAGTGACACACAGTAGAATAGGAGGAGTTTACCCGTGGCATGTGAGGACAATTTATCGTATAATGCCAATTTGAATAGAAAATCTGCCCGAACTTTGTACAGCCATTTTGTAGGTTATCTTGCCGTTAGCCATAAATTCACCCGTTGTACTGTACGAAGAGTGATTTGCTTGATCATATCAATGCTTACCACCAACGCAGCCCATGTACATAATTCACCTTGTACACACCGCTGCACTGTACATTACATCTTCTGGATAACACACCTGTATAGATTCCCATTACACCAACCTTGAACCAATTAGCTGTATAATGTCAATACACCTCATCCAAAACAACTGAAGTTCTCCCTCGTATATGGTTCAGTGTATTATAATTAGTTAAGTTGATTCACACACATTGCAGAAATGATTTTTTATATTATCCACAGAGAGTGTGTCCAAGACCAATGCATTAAAAATGCAACATGTTCAGCGCATTTTGAGTATGGCCAGCGATGAAGGCGTCCCTGTGTTTGAATTATTATGAAAGATTGGTCACGACCGGGCAGATGACCAGATGAGGTTGCTATGGCAGCAGGACAGTTAAGGAAGACTGTGTTGTCTAAGGTCCTTGCCCTAACAATGAAATCCACTACTCAACAGGACTTCTGGATGTACAGTGTACGTGATGAATCTTGCTTTTGGTGTGTGCAAATTTTGCAGTTAGTTGTTTCTGAGTAGATGGTTCCCAATAGATACTATTCTTCCGAGCAACTTGGATTCCAACTAGGCCAAAAAATAGACTCTGGTTTCTGGTAATTGTTTCAATCAGTGTTGGTGATACATATACATATATCTGCGTAGACCAATTTCCCATATATAAATGCTGGTATTAAGAGAGGACTCACCGTCAGACTGGCGTTCATAGCTATGTGAAAAAAGTCATTTAAAACACAGCAGCAGAATTCCAATCGATCCAGCAATTTTGACTGCAATTGAATATTTCATAGAAAACAAAATATCATGGACTACATACGAGACCAGAGACTTTTTCTGTAAAAGTATTTCAATGGCTTGAATTTAATACAATACCTCATGATGCAAATGGTACGATTATCCATTATAAAATGGTTAGTCATTTACCTGTTAAAAAATGCCAACAAGTAAACCAGCGAGGAGGGTTGGGGGTAAGGCAAGTTCAGGTAAACCCTGCCTTTGTCGCCTCAGACCGATGCATCAGCATTTTATTTCTTTTTTTGCTTTGCTGTAAACGTGTTAATTGCAGCCGGGTGCTGGTCTGATTACTCATTTTAATATTGTCATTGAGTTTTCGCGCGTTATGAGCGCGATTTGCGGGCCTCTCTTATTATCACCTGCAATTGGTCCCACGCCTCATGTATTCCTGTTTCCTGTTGGCCCAAAAATAATAGATTGTTCCCCCCACCAATAAAGTGTCACCCTTTTTGATTTTAAACTGACCGATGACCGAAACGGAGACTTTTTGGGGCCTTGTCAGTGCAGCCATTTTGTTTTTCATCAATGTAGTCATGTGGCAATGGCTTGGGCTGGAAGGGAAAATAATTCGTCCTTTTGCATGCAAATTAGCATTAAGTCGCCTTTACAGTATGATAACTGTATATCAGGAACCTATGCAGATAGCGAAGCATGATAAGGTCTCTTGAAAACAACTGTAGGCGCCATTAAATTGTAGGCGTTTCAGCATAATTTACCTTGGTAATAGCTCAATTACAATAGGCTTAATAAATAATGATATCATCAGATAAGCCATTATGATAAAGAGCTGAGACAGACTCAAATTATTTTTTGGCTTCACAAAGAAAATAAAATATCTCTACTAATTAACTTATCAAAATTATTGACAGCACCCTTCTTTTTTTCTTTCCCAAAACCACTTTTAATTTAGTGCTTACAATGTTTTTCAATGTCTGTTTTCCAGTTATATCCATAAGCTTTATGGACTCTAGAAATGCCTTAAGTAGGCTGCTGGAAGATTTGCCTCCGCTGGATGCTGCGGAGGATTGAGTAAGTGTCGCATGCAGGTGAAGTCAGTGGAGTCTGGATCATTGGGTTGGGAGGTGTATTCATCAGTTATTAACAAGAGCGGGGAGGAAGGTGGTTGACTAAAGTGGGATGAAGGATGTTTTCATTTCTTAGCACACTTGATTTTTCACAATGGCACACTATCTTGCCAATGTTGTTCTCCGCCTTTAAAACAAAATATTCTTTTATCCACTGTTTGTCCATCTACATATTTTCTATGCCCTGAATGTTTCCCGATAGTTGGATCAGCTATGATTTAGATAATATCTTGATGTATCTTTTCAGTAAAGTAAATTAACTGCAGTTCAACAAAATTCCTGTGTTTGTTGCCGTCTGTAACAGAAAAGGTACAAAAATTGTTAAAGTTCAGACACACTTGTGATGTCAAGCACAGAAAAGTAAATATGGGCTTAACAGCGTATGTATTTAAATTCATTTCACATATATATAAGGTTACTGTGCGCTCTCGGGTCACCATGTAAATATGCAGTGGGTAATATGCGTCAGAACAGATGTATTTTCTAGCCTATGATATTATGGAAGAATATAGTATCAGACTGCCACTTTAAGGGTTTTGGGGATTCTTTTTGCAACCACCAACCAATTTAAAAATAATTCTATCAATTTTTGGAGGTACAGAAAGCAAAAATGATCTTTAAAATCCACTTTATGATGATTTTGGGCTTCTTCCTTCTAAAAAATCCTCCTTCAGAAAATAGAAAGGAATCCTATATAACGTTAGTTGCCACTGTGCATCTTACAATGACTATGTTGGTCCTTATGGGGGAGTTGACAAAATCAGATGACTGACTGAGAAGTCATGGCGTATGGAGAAAGCAGGCGATGACGATATTATGAATGTCGCAATATTTTTTTTGTCGATTGATATCAAGAACACTGGGTACGAGATATGTTGATCGCGATGAAAAAATATATCATGATAAAAATATATCACGAAGAAAAATATATCGCGATTAAGAAAAATCCTTGATTGTCAGTCGTGTCCAGAAATTCCAGAAAAAATTAAGTCTTCAGCTTTCGAGTGAGAAACAAAATCCGAACTACTTCTGTATTAATGACTGTCATATCTGAGCCACCTAACAAAGTCGTTGTTTAAAATCCTGCCACTCAAAATATATTCAGAGCGGATTAAGTGCTGAGAGTTGAATTGGAGTATTGATCCTAACAATGTGTAGACATTACGGTGTTAAATCTGTCTTATCTCCCCTATAATGGTAATTATGACTGGCTGAGCTTAGAAACATTCTATCATTCATATTTAAATAACTGCAGAATATGAAACGTTACCTTAAAAATCGACAACGAAAAATAACATTTACATTGCAGGTGTCTGTGCTCACATTAGTCATGAAATAAATCAAAGCATGGATCGGCAGTGGCTCGATCAATGTTGGGGAAGTTAGGACACTGTTCCTAATATACCGCTGGGACTCTTGTCTGATGACAAAACACATACGCTACTCTTGATAAACCTTGTGGCGTTTATTTAAAATAGTGTTAGTACAATCCAAACTCAGTCACACATTTCGAAGTGCAGTAATGGCGATGTGTCCTGATGGTTTTTATTCTCCCGCGGTACTATGCAGGAATAAGCCTAATCACGTGTTTATACTAGTAGTATAGTCACGTGGAACACGAGTCACGTGAACTCGGGCTGATGATTTGATTGGGACACACGCAGCTGTCTTTATCCCCGCAGTATTGTACATGCCAGCGAATTTGCCAATGGCCATGGTGCACTAGTGAGCGGTGGGATTCACATGTCCTCTCAGTAAAGCACTGTGGCAATTTTATAGTGGCGTGTGTAGATACATTCCTGTTATTATGACTCTAAAGCACTCGTAAGTGAACAAAAATAATCGTGATATTTTAATCTAAAATAAATGATATATGTTTGTCGCTATATGTTTGATGATATATCGTGGATAGAAAAATATCAATATATTAAACCTGTCATTATACCAAAAATACTGAACATTTTTCATGAAATAAATATCCTGGAATAATTTTGGAAGTATATTTCCATCATCATCCATATGTTCTCCACCTTACTGGATAGGTAAGATTACATTATTAGTTATATTATGAGTGAGAAGAAGTGGGCGGTCCGTTACAGCATTCTACCCGATATTATGATTGGGTATGAATGGTCAGTTTTGAGCTTGCTATGTGACACTTTGTCAGTTTTCAGCCAATTACGTTAGGTCTGCAACAATGTATTATGTTTTATCTATGATCCAGTATTTTTTCTCAACATTAGGTACATGAAGATCTACTGTGAAATGTTTTCCGGCGCACCTGACTGTTTCTCTTGCATTTTATGACAAAGTTAAGCAAGATTTGGAAGAATGTCGTATCTGGCCGCCACTTCACTTTAAGGGCTTTTTGGATTTTTGTGACCACTAACCAGTTAAAAAATCATTCTATCGATTTTAATTGGTACTGGCGGCTTATCTTTAAATCCACTTTTATGATGGTTTTCGGACGATTCCTTCTAAAAAATCCTCCCCTTCAGAAAATAGAAGAGATCCTATTATAGTTGCCACTAATGCATGTACAATGACTGTGTTGGTCACTAATTTGTGGAGTTTACAAGAGTCAGACCTGAGCATGACTGAGAGAGTCGCCCGATCGATGTACCAAAATGCCTGATTTTCATGAAATAAATATCCTGGAATAATTTGATGTGTCATGCCATCATCGTCATATATTTCTCCACCTTTCCAGGTGGGTAAGATTACATTATTGGTTGTATTTAATGAAAAATAGTAGGCGGCCGAATCTGACATTCTACCGCCAGTTTTTCTGAAAGATGAATAACCTGTCTGTCTAAACATATATGTTTCAAATCTGCTGTAGTAATTCAATAACATGTCCTTTAATTTCATAAATAAGCGTCAAGATTTTTATCAAGAAATCTCTTGAAATAAACTTGTTTCAATAAATGAGATCGAACAATAAAATCTTTCTGTTTAATGATATCACCTCAAATGACATCATTTTTTAAATGGACAGTGTCACTCACAGCTCAATGCAAAATTATGTAAATGTTCCTAACGTGTGTGCTGTGCATAATTTACTAAATAACAGTGAGCACCAACTGACATGCAACAAAAAATATAAATTTTGTCTAACTGAAAATTAGACAAAAGGAGTTTGTTTCAACCCTAAATCTACTAAAGAATATTTCTATTTTTGAAAATTTAACGTTATAAAGTTTAACGTTAATTTATAATTTTTTAATTTAAGTTAATTGAACTTTGTCTTTGAGATAAGACGATTCATGTTAACATTTGTTTTATATTACAAATTTTAAAATTGTAAACCTAGGCCAAAACACAGAAAACAAAACACTTACTTTCTCAGAGTTGTTGAATATTGGAATCAACTTCAAAGATTTAACGTTAGTTTTTTGTAGTTTTTCACACCGTCACATCTGTGTCGTATTAAATATAGAGGATTGAAACCCGATCCCTGTCCACTGGCACTGCATGACATGATGACTGCGAATTCAATCATGATTCATAATGCAATTACACATTACAATTTACTTACATTGCCTCAGTTTGTCTTTCATTCAATACTGTCTACAATCCTCTAAAATAGTGTATATATCTTGCTATAGCTTATCAGCACCAAGTACGAGGGAATTATTACATGTTTAAACGCCATCACCCATTTCATATGAAACTCGATCAAATTACCACCAGTTGGAAATGCCGCGTTTGTATGTTGCTTTGCAGCGCAGATAAATGAAGTGCTTTCTGTGCTAAACTCTCCTAGTCGGTTTCACGTTTTAGCATGGCATTTTGAATAAATTGCTTTTGAGTGAGGTTTGGAAATGTTTGAGGTTTTGTTATAGTTTTTATTTCATTGAGTTGTTTTGGAATGTACGGAAAAATAAATAAAAACAATACCTTAATAACAACTACTATCAAAAATAGAATACAAATAATTTAATAAAGTATAAGCTCTGAATAATTATTTACCTGTCATAAAATGTAGGGTGGGCATCTCCCCCACCCCCACAGTTGCCCTTAAGCCCAATTTAGAAATATATTTTACAAAGTTATACGTAGTAGGCCCAAAATTTTCAAACATCAAAACATTACAAATAAGATAATCCTGTCGTAAGGAGGTGATATGGGAGTAAGGAGGTGGAGCAGGACTAAAGCGTACATCCCAGTTTCCCAGTCATCTCAATTCAAATTATACATATGGCCAAGCTTCCCTCCCCTTCCAGCTGTTGTATGATGGAAAAAAGAGAATACTAAAACTGACACTTTATCACGGCCATTTTACCCCTCCTCCATTTGCCGTCACACACTGTCGCCATTGTCCTCCAATAGCAATTCGCCTGGTCAGGCACTATTGGACAGAAAGGACGGTACTCTGTCTCAGTGCAAAATAATGCCTTATGGCAATCAGAAGCGGATCCCAGTGCTGAGTGGGCCAAAGTATGGCCCACGGTTGCTAACACCAAAAAGCGACCCGCCCCAAAAAATAAAATAAAATAAAAAATCAATCTATCTATCTATCTAATCTATCTATCTATCTGTCTGTCTGTCTGTCTGTCATCTGTCTATCTGTCTATCTGCCATCTGTATCATCTATCCACACTCTGTCTGTCTGTCTACTCTGTCTATCTATGTCATCTGTCTGTCTGTATCTGTCTATCTGTCTGTCTATCTATCTGTCTGTCTATCATCTCCTATCTGTCATCTATCTGTCTACATCTATCTATCTGTCTGTCTGTCTGTCATCTGTCTGTCTGTCTATCTGTCATCTGTCTGTCTATCTGTCATCTGTCTATCTATCTATCCTCTATCTATCTATCTCATAACTCTATCTATCTATCCATCTATCTGTCATCTGTCTCTACATCATCTATCTGTCTATCTATCTATCTATCTATCTATCTATCCTGTCTGTCATCTATCTGTCTATCTATCTATCTGTCTATCTATCTATCTATCTATCTGTCTATCTATCTATCCTGTCTATCTACTCTATCTATCTCAACTCTATCTGTCTATCTATCTATCTGTCTATCTATCTTTGTCTATCCCTATCTATCTATCTACATCTTATCTATCTATCTATCTATCTATCATCTGTCTGTCTATCTATCTATGCTCATGCTGTCTATCTTTCCAATCTGTCCCTATCTGACACTCCATATCTGTCTATCTGTCTAATCTGTCTATCTATCTATCTATCTCTTATCATGTCTGTCTGTCTGTCTGTCATCTGTCTATCTGTCTGTCTATCTGCTCTGTCATCCTCATCTGTCTGTCTACAATCTGCTATCTGTCTATCTATCTGTCTATCTATCTATCTGTCATCTATCTATCTATCTGTCTATCTGTCTATGTCTGTCCATCATCTATCTCCCATCTATCTGTCTATCTGTCTATCTAATCTGTCTATCTGTCTGTCTGTCATCTATCTATCTATCTATCCATATCTGCATCTGTCTATCCCTGTCCTGTCTGTCTATCTATCTATCTGTCTATCTGTCTATCATCTATCTATCTGTCTATCTATCTGTCTATCTATCTATCTATCTAATCTGTCTATCTGCATCATCCATACTAACTCTGTCCTCTATCTGTCCCATCATCTGTCTATCTATCTGTCTATCTATCTATCTTAATCTATCTATCTAACTCTATCTATCTAGCTATCTATCTGTCTGTCTGTCTGTCTATCTATCTATCTATCTATCTATCTATCTATCTATCTATCTATCTATCTATCTATCTATCTATCCCTATCTATCTATCTGTCACATCTATCTGTCTATCTTATCCATCATCATCATCTGTCATCTATCCTATCTAATCTATCTATCTATCTGTCTATCTATCTATCTATCTATCTATCTGTCTAATCTATCTATCTATCTCATCTATCTATCTGTCTGTCTGTCCCATATATATCTGTCTATCTGTCTTGTCTGTCCACTCTATCTGTCTGTCTGTCTATCTGTTTGTCTGTCTGTCTGTCTATCTGTCTATCTGTCTGTCATATCTATCTATCTATCTGTCATCTGTCTGTCTATACTGTCTATCTGTCTCCTGTCTATCCATCTATCTGTCTGTCTGTCTGTCTGTCTATCCTGTCTGTCTATCTATCCCTATCTGTCTCCATATCTGTCTATCTACTCTATCTATCTATCTATCTATCTATCTATCTATCTATCTATCTATCTATCTATACTAACTCTTATCTATCTATCTATCTATCTATCTATCCTATCTATCTATCTATCTATCTATCTATCTATCTATCTATCTATCTATCTATGTATCTATCTATCTATCTATCTATCTATCTATCTATCTATCTATCCTATCTATCTATCTATCTATCTATCTATCTATCTATCTATCCTATCTATCCCTATCTATCATATCTATCTCCCTATCTATCTATCCCATATACGTAGGTGGTACAGATTTCCGAGCTCAATATTTTTGTAGTATTGTGACTATTTAAGAACCCTTTAGGTCATAATTATTGTTATACATTGTTTATATAGAGTCATAGACTCTTCTAGAGAAATTTTGGTATTATTGTTCTTCCCACTCCTTAAGTGATTTTTTGAAAGTTTTATCACACATTTACTTTTGTGCTTCCTTGCCCTACTAGCCATATCCATGCAGCTAGCCAAGCGGAAGCCTCTAATTTGAATATGAATCGAAATGTCACAAGTGTACGTAAAAACGCTGTAGTCTTTTCTGCGCTGACAATGTTCCTTTTGATATTTCCTACGTGGACGCTATGTCAGTTCAATACCTCCTGACTCTATTACACACGCTACGAATTTTCCAATAAGGGCAGCTGTATATCTGTGCTCAAAGGGATCCTTGTGAAGTCATTTATGTGGTCTTCAAATACAGAAACATACATAGAGTTAGCCCACTCAGCCTGTGATACTCGACTCGTTTTATCAAATGTATATCCTGGAAATACCCAATTGTGTTATTACTGCCAAGTTATGTCTGATTTTTGTAAGACCATTGTCTCCGTTCAGCCTTTTCTTCCCCTTAGGATGAAGGACAAAAAGTTGTCCCATATCATGTCCTTTAGAAGACAAGTTCATGTCTTTTATTGAACCAAATATTTACCATGCCGGACCACATTAACCTTCCAATCATGCGGTGTGAACTACCGAATTTTCATTTCTACCGGGTCTGTTACAATGTTTTTCCTGTGGTGAATATGGTCATCAGTAAAGAACTGCAAGAAAAACACATCCCAACCTGATAATCAATCCACAGATCCATTACCGAAACAACACACAACCCTCTAAACCCTCTCCGGTCTTTCACCATGGAAAAAAATCGGATTAATTACCCTTCAAAACGGTCAAAAACAAATATTAAGCACTACACCTTGATGTACCGTCTACTTCACTTTCCTCATCTAATGTCCCTCAACACGCCCTCAAGTGATCCCTACAACCTCTCGAACGACATAAGCTGAAGGTAATATCTTAAAAATAGAATAAAAAGCCTTATGTGAACTGAACACGCGCCCCTATTAAACGTGTACGAGTACGTACACACACACATACAGGCACTACGCTTTGCCACTCCACCTAAAACTTTTGACCAAAGGGTTCCGTCAGCATCAACTACAAAGACTGGCATATTAAATCAACCCTAATGAGGGACTAAATCCATGCCTCCCATTCCCCAAACATGTCTAGAAATGATCACTTTGTATTTCCCAGGAGCATTTCTTAACTTTGTCTATGTTTTCGACGAAATATGACATTAAATTTACGTGAAATTTTACTCTATCATTTGGTTTTATCACAAACGCAGGGGCTGGCATTCGAAGAGCAGGTGGTACCTAGAACTCACAGTACATGCTGTTATACATTGTTCTGTAAATGGTATGTGCCCTGTAATATCCCAACATAACCGTAGATCTGATTGGGTATAAGTTTGTTAATTAAAATGGTCTAATTGAATGTGTCAATAGGCATTATTTATTATCACATTTGGGCCCCCAACCCCCCACAGTACAAAAGGTTTTTTTTTTGAATTTTTATCTCTAATTAAAAACCCCTAAACTTCCTTGCCAACTCCCCCCTCCCCTGGATCCATAATTCAACTTCACTTCAGTTTTGAAAAATTTACAGACTTTTATGACTCGTGATTCAGACTCAGACTCAAGTCCGACTCGAGTCACATTTTTGGTGACTCGGACTCGGACTCCATATGGAGTCACCATGTACAATGACTCAGACTTGGACTTGGACTCTACCCTTCGGACTCAGACTAGTGAGTCGGACTCAGACTAGTGAATTTTCATGCCTGCTTAAAAATTTCACACCACCCTCAATCAGTGTTTTATTCCAAACGAATTTTAGCCTTTTTTATTTAGCTTAACCCTCCTATTCTCAAAACCATTCATTTTTCATAGGGTTTTGAGGGATCGACATTCGACAAGGGTTAATTTGTGTATCACTTATTGTCAAAATTATCAGCCAGGATGCAAAACATTTTTGGCACACAAGAATTGCTATTGTACACTCAGTGACCCATTAACCCTAACCCCTAGGTATTCTGGCTAGGAACCTTACTGAACCTTAAACCCTATAGGTATTCTGGCTAGGAACCTTCTTTAACCCTAACCCTAGGTATTCTGGCTAGGAACCTTCCTGAATCCTCCTAAATCCTCCAGTACTTTTGAAACATGCCCTTATCTTCAAATGCTACATTATTATCGTTGATCTTTCATATTCAGCACTTATGGCCTGCACTTCTTTCTTGCCAGGTAGTAATTTTGCCCCATTTGAAGAGGTGAAAGTACCAGTTTCAACAGTGCTGAATTTTCCCAAAAAGTGCTTTGGAGGATTTTGCAGGATATGGGATGGTTAGGGTTAATAAAAGAATAGGGCAATTTGTGTAATACTATCTGGTCCTTGCTCTATGGTAATACCAATATTAAGGTAATATGTAAATTACCTCTAAATTTAGAAAGAATATGATACCTTTCCAACAATTTAAATTGCCTGATATAAAATTATAAAAAATGCAGGCAACTGCTATGATTATTTTTTGAGTTCACACTAACAACATGTAGGTTATTTATATCAAAAATGAAATAATATGATAGTGCTACAATGGTGATCAGACCCAAGGATCTAAATCCAAATTAATAGCACTGTAATCCCATCTAATAGTTCCATTCAATTCAAAAGATGGATCAACATTGTTAAGGGGGTGGATGATTCTGAGAACCCCTTTGCTGACCCCCACTCCTAAATAAAATTTAAAAAACAGTGTGATTGATTTCCCACCCTTAAAACAATCACGGTGAGAGCGCTCAGTAGATGTAAATAATGCAATGATTTCCAAACATGTATTAATCAAAATAAAGCACAAGAAAGGATAAAATTCAATGAGTTGTTCAATATTGTATGACTCAAGTTAATAAAGTAATAGTTTTGGAAAGCGAATCTTTGGTTTAGTAAAGTAGCCCAGATGTGGAGTAATTTTCCTTAACTTGAACCTTGACATAATTATGTGAAAGGTTTTGTTGAGTGACTTGACTCAGACTGGTCTCAGACTCGACCTTCGTGACTCGACTGACCCACATGACTTGTGACTCAGACTCGCCCATATGACTCGGACTCGCCTGGGGACTCGGACTCGGGAATTGAGGCTTGGGACTCGAATACGTCTGAAATTTATTGTTAACTTCTTTCTATTTGCTATTTTCTTTACAATAACGTTAGCTACCAGTTATGAACTTCAATAATAATCATCAAACCAAAAATCCATCCATGAAATGAACTTAATCAATAACTTATTTAAACCAAAATTAATATAAATCAAATCAAGTTGACTATAAATGTTGAATTACGCAAATGGTTAAACGCTTTATCTACGTGTGAATATCGTATGCCAGCCCATATGGATCATGTAATGTTTCCCTGGAATGATAATGAGATGACTGACGCACGTATTACATGTGTAGCTACGGTACTTTGTTAACAAACTCAAATGACAGCCTGTGGAAGTTGGCATGGGTTGGTGAATGGCGAAACTAATTTTCAGACAGGTCTGTAATTCTCACGTGTAGATGGCCAACTTTGCTGGTTATCGACAGCAGGTTACCGGGGATACAGTCAGACCCTGTGATATCCTTCGTGCTTGGACCTTGTCCAGTTTGCACCGTCTTCACTGTTTATGGGTTGAATCCGCCTGAGTCGCCTGTGAAGTTTTTTCACAGACTCTGAAACCACAGAGTATGTAGTGCTAGACACGCGTGTGTAGAAAATTAAATCAGTTGTTTATCTCCGGCTAAGAGTTTCATCAACCTATACATATCACGGAACCTGCTGCTATATAGGATTCTAGCCAATCGTCAGCGGGCAAGCTTCGGTGTGAGAGGTTAAGACATCTGCACTAGTAGGCAGGAGGTCGTGGGTTCGAATCCCGCCGAGTCATCTGTAGTTTTTCACAGACAATCGGAAACCACCAGTATGCATTTCTGTATACACATCGGTTTAGAACAAACTCAATTATCTTCACTGTTCTTCACAGTTTTATGTTCTGCAATGATAAATCATCTTTTGATACATCCCATGTATTTTGTTTAAATAATCCCTTAATTTCCTTTGTTAGTGACCAATCTGTTGATGTCACCAAGTTGCATGCAATTGGATGGTAGGCTAGCCAATCAGAGAGGTCAGCTGAGCAAGCTTACAGACAGCGTCACTACAAGGGCATCTTCCGAGCCTTCACTATAGCAACGGAAGAGGATTTAGCCTTTACAAAGGGTAAGCTAGGCCAAAACAAAAGGTCTTTGTTGTTCACCTCAGCCCCCAGCTATATCAGTGCTCTCTTTTTTTTTTTTTTTTGTGCAAAATAGTGCTTTTGTTTCTCTAGAATCAACTGGCATTTATTGACGGGAATCAAAATTTGACAATTGGTCTTTACCTTAACTTTTTTCGACACAAGCTCAGGAGGGTATATAAAAAGATTACGGTCTCACAGATATTTTACCAGCCTGATACAAGTATTTGCTATTCAGGCCATAGCAAGCAGTTGGCATTTAGAGCCTCAGTCGGCAAATGAAGCTTCAAGCGTACAGAACAAGGTTGTCCAGAATGCTTAGAATAAATTTCGACGCAAACCTAGAGGTTTGGGTTTGGACAAAAAGTGTCATGTTTCTAAGCACTTAATAGAGATTGTCCATTAACCCTCCTTCTGATAGACCATTTGAAACCATTCAAATTACCACTTTCAAAATGCCCATTGGTTTTGTACACATGGTGATACCATTTGAACAGTGTTGGTAGCAGCTTAATTTACTACCATTCAAATCCATTCAAATGCATAGAGGTCCATTGATTCACCACTTAGAAGTATCCAAACAAGGTTTGTATTAGCTGTACTACCATTTGGAAAGATCCAAACAAGGTTTTGTATTAGCTGACCTAAACCATTCAAAACCATTTGGGGAATCAGTACTGTACATAGTTATTTCACCATTCAAAACCACAAAAGCGAATGGTTTCAAATGGTGCATCAACTTGTATGAAAAAGGTACCAAAAGTAGGAGGGTTAACGAGATTGTCATATTAATTTTGTGATGGTAAATTTTCCCAAAATGTTTGTCCTCCCCACTCTGAAAATCATGGCTACTCCACTGATGTCAGTCGGAAAATTGTCTTCCCCAAAGAAAAATGCCTTCACTACGCCCCTGGTGCAATTCTCTTACAATGTTACCCCCGCCAGGCTGGTAGGTTGGAAATGGCTGATGCATAAATACAGTGACTGATGATGCATAACTGATTTATAAGCCAGTAGCTGCATAATAATGATATATATATATGCATCAGCCGTGGTCATAATAACTGGATTTAATAATAATGTATGTTCACTGGTCTACAGCCAAAATGCTTCCGAAACAAATGAAGTCAAACTAGACTAATTATGGGTCACTGAGAATAAAATGATTTAAAATTGTTGTTTGGCTCTCAACCCCGGTCAAATTCGCTCCCCCAATCGTCTTTTGGTTTGTCTCCGGAATAACAACATTGGGGGGGAGGCGGGGGGGAAAAAGGGGGGGGGAGGGGGACAGGGAGAGTTTTTTCACGTGTCCCCTTTTTGGGGGGATTTAATTTTTTCTTATTTATCTGGGCCGTGACCCCCCGGGGGGAAACCCCCCAGTCTTTTTTTCTCAAGGGCAAACTTAAAGGGGCAAGGCAAGTGATGGTGTTGGGTTTTAAACTGTGGGTGATGCCCAAAGATGTAGGTGGCGCTGGGCGTCATCCTCACCTCATTATCCTCTCATCTTGTCCTCTCCTCCTCAAAATCATCTCAATAATCAAAAAAAAATAAAAAAAAAAAAACAAAAAAATAAAGAAATTTTTTCGGTTGCGGAGAAAAAACAAACATTTTTCTTGGTTGGGATTGAACATACGATCTCAGCATTTCAGATCGATGTCTTAAAATGCCCCTGGCCCCCAAACGTCCCATTGATCCGGGATGCGCTGCAATGCCCCCAAACCGAAACATCGAACTTTTTGAGGGTGCCCCTGGTTCCCATGCCAGGGCCCTAAGTTCCCAAAAAAAGTTTGTGTTTTAAAACACATTAAATACAAAACAACAAAAACCCCTTTTTGTTTTCCCCCATTTTTTTTTGGAAAAAAACACGGTGATATAAAAAAAAAAAGGGAGTGACTC
>CM055819.1:23678747-23757668 GCA_029582265.1 Zoroaster sp. YZ-2022
TTCCCCCGATAAGGCGGCCCGCCAGATACCGCGGCGGCCGCCAGATAAGGCGGCAGGCCGCCGATACCCGGGCGGCGCCGCCAGAGCACCGGCGGCCGCCAGAGTTACCGCGCGCCGCCAGATACCGGGCGGCGGCCGCCAGATACCGCGGCGGCCGCCAGATAATGGCGGCCGCTGATACCCGCGGCGGCCGTGCTGATAAATGGTACAAAAAAATAAGGCTCACGCACCTTCATGAAAAATATTTTCCTTGGCACTATCCGGCTTCCGTACTTTTGCCACATTTCATGTCGCGCTTATTGCCAACGTTCTGATGTTTTAATTGACGCATGCTAGTCTCTACCGTAGACTGGTCCCCTGTCTATATCCTATCAAATTCAAAGCGCGACGTCAGGATCTTTCAGGCTAGTTTCTACCCATATTCTACCGCAAACATAATCCGCATATAATATCCTCTGTGCCAAAGGCATGAGGGCGCTGCCCAAGAAGGAGTAAAATTCTTCCTTCTTTATTGCGCCATACATAGCTGAATGGAGTAGAGGCGTACATGTACAAATTGTACACGTATGTGGTTATAACTACAAGAAAGTCTAAACAATTAATATTTAATTTACAGTGTTACATGTGTCAGCCACATGGGCCAACTTTATGGAACAATGGTGGGTCCCGTCAAAGAAAAATTGTGAAATGTTTCAGTACTTTTTTTATGAGTAGTTGCCAATCACAAGGCCTTACAAGCCACTCAAGGTGAGGGCTAAATAGGGGAAAGGGGATAAGAGAAGAAGAAATCAAAAAGTAGAAAGATGAATATTGATGTTGCGTTTAAATTGAGACAGGTTATAGGTAGCAGGAGGCCAGGATACAGGTAATGAATTCAAAGTAAGACAGTACGTGGAAGAAACTGAATGAGGTACCGCCAGGTATTTGCTTTAGGGACAGATACAGTTTAAGGATGAGAATGAGCAGAGAGAAACGTGTGGTGCAGCCAAAGGTACAGTTAGGTTAGGAACAACCAGTGAAAGTCCTTGGAGCACCTACCATTATAATATCTGGTAAAAGAGAGCTTCAATGAGGCTACAGAGCGACGGAGAGATAAGGGTTCCAGAGATGAAGCCAAGTCATGTCCAACTCAAATTTACAATACGTCGCTGAATACCATCAAGCAAGACTGGAAAATGACAAGTTGGAGCACCAGCACAATTATAGGAGTGTATTCCATGACAGGACGTATTTTGGCAATTTCACTGAAAATCTATAAGGATATAATAAGGGACTTGAAGATTGCGGAAAATTTTGGATCATGATCTGTTTTGTTTGAGTTTTGGATATATTTTTGATTTAGCTTTAGAGAATCATAAACTATTTTTTACAGTTGAATTGGGGAGCAAAATCGGAACCTTTTCAAAAGTTAGGAAAGGAAATTTGCCCCCAAAAATAATAAAAAACGGTTAGGGACCATCGAAATATCTACCTGATAAAACTATTAATAATTATGATAGAGTATTCAACTTTCTTTCAATATTATTAAGGGTATATATATCTTTAGCAAAATTCATTTCGTATATATTTTACACTAATTAGTAGTTGAAGTAATTAGTTTATCTTAAACGTTTGAGGAACATCAACCCTATATTGCATTATAGTTTGAAACAAATCAAACGTTTGGGGAGCATCGAAATATCTACTCCGCATAATTATTATGATAAATTATTCAACTCTTGGAATAATATTATTTAAGGTGTATGTAGACTTTAATTTAACAATTTTTGTCTGTATTATATCTACTCTAATTAGTAGATACAATTCCGATGGTCCCCAAAGTTTGATTTGTTTCTGTGCACAATGCACAGGGCTATATGGTCCTGAAAAATGTTTTGAGATAAACCATCATTTTTTCCCTAACATGTCGAGGAGGGTGGCTCCCTCCCACCTGCGAGTGGCAGAAGTTATTTATTTCATTGTTTTTTTCCCCAGAAAAAGCCACACATGCCTGGGAGTCATTGATATCCTAAAGTGGACCATTCCCACATGTATCTTAGAAAAGGGTGTCAGTTCCCAGAGCTGTGTAGTTTTTTCTCAGGCTGGAAAAAGTAATCGCTGCCATAATGTCTGTGCACAAAATCAACCATCCATTGTAGTGTACACATAAAGACCAACCCAGATCTAACCTCTGATAAGTGGAACCATCTGTTTGGCCTCCTCAGGCTTGTGCTTCTTTGATGTCTTGCGACAGCCAGAGCCAGCGCGCCAGTGCCAGGCATAACCGACCTCACCCCCAGACAGAGTGTCTGGGTTCTGTTACATGTTGTTTACATGTTGGAGAGGATAAACTATAACGCTTATTTACTGTGTACTTTAAGGTCATAAGCAGAGAAGAGCTACACTACAGCAGCAATCGGGTGTCATCTGGGGTTGAAAATAATACTAGACCATAGCAGGGGCATGTGTGGAAGTCATTTGGATGTAAAAAATTAATTGGGAATGCATAGATAATAATTTTATATCATTAATAGGTGCCACTGCAAAGTGGAGAATACCCCTTCGAATAAAGTGGTAGGTACCTCCCTCGTCGGAGGGTTGGATGTCGTTGGGTTTCGAATCCCGCCCAAGTCGCCTGTGAATTTTTTTTTCACAGACACACGGAAAGCACTGAGTATGCAGTTCTGTATGTCGGTGTAGGGCAAACATTAGATCAATTGTTTTTAACTACTAATTACAGTAGATATATAGACGAAATTAATTTTTAAATTAAACTCTTCATACCCCTAAATAATATTCCAAGAGTTGATTACTTTATCACAGTACTAATAATTTTAAAATAGATATTTCGATGGTCCCCAAACGTTTGATTTTTTGTGCACAATACAGAGGGTTATGGTACTGAAACGTTTGAGATGAACCAATCACTTTTAACTACTAATTAGGTTAGTTATATAAACGAAATGAATGTTTAAATTAAAGTCTTCATACCCCTAAATAATGTTTCCGAATGTCTGTAAAAAAAGCTTCACTGGCGACTCGGGCGGGATCCGAACCCACGACCTCCTGCTTAAAAAATGATTTAGTTTAACTCACACGTTTCAGGATCATATAACCCTGTGCATTGTGCAGAAAAACAAATCAAACTTTGGGGATCATCGAATTATCAACTAATTAGATTAGATATACTACAGACCAAAAAATTTAAATTTAAGTCTACATACCCTTAAATAATATTATTCCAAGAGTTGAATAATTTATCATAAAATTATTAATATTTTTATGAGTAGATATTTTGATGGTCTCCAAACGTTTGATTTGGTTTTATGCACAAATGCATAGAATTTTGGTCGTCAAATTGTTGAATACTTTAACTTAACGGCCGCGGCCGGCCGTGCAGTCGAACTGCTTTTGACAACCTGATACCGCACAAATAAAGGGTGATCGAGGGCGTGTGAAATGCTATTCACGAGGTGACGTGGGTATGTTTCAGGAGATAAATCATAAATATTCATTTTTTTTTACAATGAAAAAAACGGTGTTTAGAATTTAAACACATTTCTAAACACTAAGCTTGTAATCACTTTTTTTCCACAAAGGTTGTGCTTTTCTGTGATGTGTTTAAATGCTAAAAACCATATGAACAGGTGTCAAGTTAAGCACGTTTAGTTTTGTGATATGTACAGAGGATGGCCGTTTAGCATTTAGAGGCATTCCTAAACGCGTTTATTTTGCGTGTGTTTAAATTCTAAACACAATTTTTACATTGTAACCCAATGATAAGCGGTGAAGAGGTGTGGGGTGGGGGGGCTCGATCGATTTATTGATAAACCCATAATTGTTTTGAGTTGGGGGATCACTGATCATGAGAGGTGCATTGGGCTCAGACCTCGATCAAGCGGGGTACAGACGTCATCGTTCACTTTTTGTTCGATTACCATCAACACCACCGTTAGGCCTAACACCATTTTTGTGCATCTATACATTTAACAAAACATTAACATTTAGGTAAAACTTGTAGCTTTGCATGGTGAGGATGATAAGTAAGACTAATTGCGGTGACACCATGTGGAATCTCAATTGAGTAGTAATTAGTTCTGAAAAAGAACTGGTGGTACAACTCGACGTTTCGATCGGTATGATCGTCCTCGGTGATCCTGAGGACGATCGTGAACATCCGATCGAACGTCGAGTTGTACCACCAGTTCTTTTTCAGAACAATACTCAAATTGGAGAGATTCACATACATGTCACCGATAATCTTACTTGTCATCACATTAGAAACATTTATTTCAATTCTTTGATCCCTTTAAAATAGTTTAGGACACTCAGGGCCGTAGCGAGCGGGAGATGGGGGAGGGGGGGTGTGACACACCCAAAAAAAATTCTCAGTCGGCATTTATAGAGCCTCAGTCGGCAAATGAAGCATCAAAGTTACTAGAACAAGGATTGGTCCAGAATAAATTTTCAGTCGGCAAACCTATAGAGCTATGGGTTTGCTGACTGCAAATGTGTGTGTTTCTAAGCACTGAAGATTTGTAGAGTTGTTTTGTTATCAGTTGTTTGTACTTTGTGATACATTGAATTTTACTCAAGGAAAGAGCTGCGGTTTCACGTTTTAAGACAATTGTTTCAAAACTTCTTTTTACAACTACCAAATTGTACTGATTACAGTTCTTCTTATTTTTAGGCGAATACAAATCTTACATAGTTTTCCTCTTTTGGGGAAGAACTGAAAATTGATTTATTAAAAACACAAATTATACTTGTCCTTATTTCCAATAAGGACAAAATGTTTCCAATCGCGTTGAATATATAAAACATTATGTCGGGAGTTTCTGTTTCAGCAAACCTTTTGGCTCGATACCGTATTTAGTTCGAATTATAATATTCACTGTATTGTTTATATCAAGTGCTATAGTCATAATGGTTGTTGATAAATTATCATGCTTGAACTGTCGTATCAGATATATACATTACAAAACTGCATAAAAGAAGACAATGTTGTCAAATCTCAGAGCCTGTTTTTGAGCTATATGCTAATGAACTGAATTATTGTTATCTACAGTTTGAGCCTATATTTATAAATAAATAAATACATTTAAAAAGTATTAAAGAGATTTACATAAACATTTATTTGGTGTGATGTTGATGTATTGCCAGTTAATTTACTGGCAATTTTTGTTTTAACGGATCATTGGGAATTTATTTATCGAATGGAAATGGAATTGTCAGAAGCTTGGTTTAAAGGGACAATACCGGTATAATATTTGAATAAAATACGGGTGATACATCTTTAATTTGAATGTCAAGCGCTTTCAACAGCGCTAATGGCACAAGCATTAGACATTTAAGTTGATTAAATAATTGTAGAACATTTTAAAGATTATATTATGTAAGTAACAAAACAATAGGGACATTGTTTATGGTATCCTGTAGTTCATATAATTCCATTATTCAATCAATTAGATTCAGTTGTTATTCTGTATTGCTTTATTCCACTACTAGCATTACAAGGTTATATTCCAGCTCGGCATGGTAAACTGAAATTCATTATTTCCATAATTACCCGGTATGTCTTGCTATACAGATACAGACAGATCTGTATTGTAGGTTTTGTTTCCGTAGTATAGACGATGTGACCAATGACATCACATGTTTACAAAAGAGCCACTGAGGTCAAACTGTGCCGGGCACAAAACTATAACTGATATTTTGAGAAGTCAGCAGAAAAATTCTTAATATGATTTATTTTTCAATCTCAAAACTTATGCATCTTTAATCTTATTCATCTGAAAATTTAAATAAGTCGGGGTGTTATAATGTGGAGAAGTACAAAATGTACAAACTCTGCATACAAATACACACATTTTTGCTCGGCTGGAAATCACCTGGTACTCTAAAGGTCACTCAAAGTGTAAACAAGTCACATGGTCTATACTATTCGATTCAGAGCATAAATGACATATATATATTTCAGGTCAGTTTCTCCATATAAATCTACTTTGTGTACAACCACATAAAAGGCTTGTGTCCCGTTAATTGTGTAATCCCCGCTGCTGCCGTTACCCAGGTTGTTTGCATCTGACCGGGGCTTGATCCCTGGCTACTCGGCAGATATGGTTTGGCCTCATGACCTGGCCCCCATAGAGCAATAGATAATTGGCATAAGTGGACCACTCACCAACACAGGGGCTGGTTAGCTCAGTTGGTAGAGCGCTCGTATACGGTAATCGAGAGGCCGCGGGTTCGAGTCCGGCATCAGCCAATTTTTCTTTGCACGCGAATATATATACATATATACATATATACATATAAACATATATACATATATATACGTATTCAAGCGTTGTATATTATTATGTATTTATATAGAGAAAGATACATCTTTCTTGTTGAGAATCAGTTTAGCGTATACAAAGTTTTTGCCGTCAGCTTATTACTGCTCCATGCATTGACAGCTAATTTCCACTTAACGCCTTATAAATCTGAAATTAATGATATAAATTGTCATATTACTCGCTGTGGGTGGGACCAAAGTGCGCCACAACTAAATTGTCCATTATTTTGAAGGCATATTACACCCAGATATGTTTTCGGACCCGCATGTGTCAATGGCAGTGTTTTTAAACATTTATGACGTCATCAAAATACTGATTTGTGATTGGACTGCTGATAATTCACGCTTTATAGCCTCAATTGCGTTTTTGCTAGTTTTAATAATGAACTTACTTATATTGTACTCAGTTATAGCGTCTAGTTTAGTTATCACAATATAGATTTGATGGTCTCTGACTTTGAATACAAAAGTTGTATTCAAAGTCCAAAACATCTCATAGATCCTCTATGCAGTATAGCCAAATCTATCTGCGGCCTCGTGCTGCCACGCAGGGACATATAGTGAAGGCATACTCTTTTTTCTTAGATGGGGTGGGGTGGGTTGGAAGCCAGTTGCCGACTGACTACAGTAAAAAATTTAACACCTTCAAAATCGTTGGACGAGGGGGAGGCAGGTGTGATTAATTTTAAGGGGAAGGGTAGGTGTGAGAAATTTGTTGGGGATATGATAAGCGTGAGAAACCGCCGGACGAGGGGGTAGACCTAGAAATTTTGGCGGTTCCAGTTTTGGGGAGTGGGGGAAGTAAAAACGTGCACAATATATTTTTTACTGGGTCCAGGGGTTACTTATACTGCCCACAGGTGAAATATAGTATTTAGAAATATTAAAGGGGTTGAAGTTTCTGATTTTTGAAAACCCCCACGAAATTGTTGATCCACCGCTGTGGACTATCTGTAAGTTGTCTGCTGCAGACAAACAAACAGACAAACAAACACCCCAACAAACAAACAAACAAGGAAAAAATTTTTTTAACAAAAACATTATTTTATTTGTAAAAAATGACCCGTGTCTCTCATTTTAATCTTGGTTGTTGAATACCTTCAGGGTATTTATCATCCAATACATGTCGGGGGAAAATACTTTCAATAATACGTTGCAGCTTGATTTTTACATAAAATACTGGGATCTCATTCGATATTCTTTCAGGCATTACCCTCATTCGCAACTGTAAAAAGGGTATGGGTATTCAAATTCCTGGGCCAATTATTAGACACATTAAGCCATCAAGTGCGATTTCGTTCACACAGCTTATAATATGACTATACTTATCTCGTTCGAACGACTTATTATCTCGTTCGAACGACTTAATTATCTCGTTCGAACGACTTACTATGTCGTTTGAACGACTTATTATCTCGTTCGAACGACTTAGTATCTCGTTCGAACGACTTACTATGTCGTTCGAACGACTTAATTATCTCGTTCGAACGACTTATTTATTATCTCGTTCGAACGACTTAATTATCTCGTTCGAACGACTTACTATGTCGTTTGAACGACTTATTATCTCGTTCGAACGACTTAGTATCTTGTTCGAACGACTTACTATGTCGTTCGAACGACTTAAAAAAAATTACCCTTCAATTTGGCAGCAAATGCGCTTCCGTAAAATAGAAATGTTTTGACGAAAAAGAAAATTACCGGTATAATACTGAAAAATACGGGCGATATAATTTGAATGTCAATTTTGGGAACATCACTAATGTCACAAGTGTAGAACAATTTAAAGATTATATAAGGTAAATTAACAAAACAATAGGGACATTATTTGTGGTATCTACACTGTAAAAAAATTCTGTATTTTTACACATATTGTTGTCTGTTTTTTCCTTTTACATGTTTTTTGATGTAAATAAACCTGTATCTGTCAATATTATTGTATTTTTTTTCACATATTTTTTTTCATTTTACCCATACTTTCATAATTTAACCATAGAATTTGTAAAAAATACAGTCGAATTATGCGAATTCTTTGATTTTTACAGCAGTTGTGTAGTAAATGTGCATGTGTTTGGCTTCCTACAGCAAAATAATAACAGGTCTGTAATTATATTTTACAAAATTAACGGTTAAATAAAATAACAGGCAAAGTGCCGGCAACTCTGTTGACAGCACTTTCTGTTAATTTACAAAGAAATGTTTTAGAGTGTATGTAGTTCATATAATTCCATTATTCAATCAATTCAATCAATTAGATTCACTTTTGTCAAGCGGGAAATCACCCAGGCACTCTCATGGTGTGTTTGTTTCGCACAGATCCGGATCTCGATCACCAGGCAGTCCGAACGGTTTAGACAGTTTACTGATCCGGATCCTGTATTTGCTGATCCTGCTCGCGCAGTGGATACGTGAGATCCAATATGGCACAAACGAAAATAACAAGACGAAAATCATTACAGAATTCATTAAATCAAACTTAATAAAAAAATTAAACAAATTGATGAAACGGTTAAAAAATTACAGATTTTTAAGAAATTAATATTCGGGGTTCTTCCTGAAAAAATGCAATGGAACCTGACTGTATAAGCGTGGCACTGTGAGTGAAAACATCTAAACTGATTCTTGTGTACTTTGTGTCTATTTTAATATGTTATATCTCCAAATCCATTCATATTAATACAACACTGACATTTTAAAGGCTGAACATCTGTCACAAACGTTTACTTTTTCTCTTGTAAGAGTTTACATAAAATATTATTCTTCGATGAGTTTTTTTTATATTCTTATCTCACGAGCCCGTCACAGTTGGAGTAAGTTCAATAGGCGGAACAACCAAAAGGGCCAATCACTGAATGCGTTACGGATCACGTGATGCATTTCTTGCTGTTCCGTGTAAAACTGACTCCCTGTACACATTTTTTTAAATCACAAAACATTCCTATTTAAACACATTATTTCTCACTTTATTATTCAATAAATTCCGATATTTGAAGTAAATAATATTTATTTGGAACTTCAAAATCTGTCACAAGCTTTGAAATTTCTTTGGGAGACCACATAACATGTACGCTGTCAAATCCCCGGCTTAATATTGACCATGCACCGAAAAAATTATAACAGGGCCCCACAAAAATGCGTCAATTAAAAAGGTTATTCCGATTAATTATGGATCTTAAACTTGGTGAAAATTTACAAACAGATAAGTATTCGCTGATCACGAGAAAACTTGAAATATTAGGCCTGGATTGAGAGCATAATTTCAACCGATCCGTACACCCGAAAACATGGCTTGTTTCGGTAATCGTCGGATGTATTTGGATGAATGGGACTTCCAAATATGGGCAATGTAGGAGTCCAGATCACCTTTTGATTCATCCGTCATCGCCCGAGCTTGCAAAACAGCCGATACTGTTTGGTGCCATGAGCTGTGCGACAAATGTTACAAATTGAACTATTCTCAAGCAGTACTAGTAGCACTTTCCTGTTTTTCCGTAAGGAAACTTGGTTTTTATTGAGAAGAAGTCTTCCTCTCTTCAAATCTGGAATCATAATTGCCAAACAAATGTATTTTTGTATTTAAAAAACGATTTTGAAAAGGGCATGTTTGTGCACTCGTACTAGTTTCTGTGTGTGTGTGTGTGTGTGTGTGTGTGTGTGTGTGTGTTGGGGGGGGGGTTGCTCTGCAAACCGTCCGAGGACATAATAAAAGAAAGGGAATAATAGATCCTCGGAAGGCGGTTCTTTGTTCTTCGTTCCTGTGACGTGCCTACCTAAAGGTCACACAAAGTGTCAACAAATCACATGGTCTATACAATTTGAATCAGAGCATAAATGACAGATATATATAAAAAACTTATTCAAACGTTGTATATTATTATAATGTGTTTATGTAGTTTGTTGAGAATCAGTTTTGCGTATACAAAGTGTTTTTTCAGGTTTTCAGGTTTATTTATTTCCACAGTATTAAACCAAAGAAAGTCACAGAAAGTTACATGTAAATGAAATAATTATATAATGATGTGAATAAAGTAAATGTGATACTGCAGAGGGATCCATTAAGAAGCAAAGTAGACAATGGTCCCTATAAAGCATGCACGTGCATTGAGCCTATAGAAAAAGAAATAAAAGATAGCATACCATTGGGAGGACAAAATAACAGGACTCAATGCACATGTTGCTTACAAAAACTAATTTAAACATACAGATGTAAACAAACAAAAACAGACAAGTACCTAGGGGCATGGACTACACAATACAATAGGCCAGCAAACTGGATTTAAAATGAACAATTGCATTACAGAGATTCAGCGATAAGCTTCCAACATAATAGATTTGTATATACGCTTAAAAGTAGAAATGTTTTTTGAGGATTTAAGTTTGCCAGTAAATGAGTTCCAAAGCATGGGTCCCTCGTGTTTAACCGTTTTTGGGGCAAAAGAGGTAGGCCTACGAGTATATGGAATGTGAAAATTTGAGGCTTGACTAGTGAAGTGAGAATGAATTTCACAATTCCGAAAAAAAAAAAAATTTAATAGAAGAAGGTAAATTGTTACTGGTGAATTGGTACATGAGGGACCCAAGCTGATAATGATAAATATCCTTGAGTTTTAAAGTTTTATGTTTTAAGAATATGGGATCCGTATGTGCATTAAAATCTGAGAAATTGATTATACGAAGGGCCCGTTTCTGCAAGAGGAGAAGTCTGTTTAAATTTTTGCTAGAGCTACCTCCCCATGCAAGTATCCCATAATTAATATAAGATACAACCAGTGTATTATACAGAGAATCAAGAACGGGTCCGGGAAAAAATGTTTTGTCCTATTAATAACACCAATGTTCCGAGCGATAATTTTACAAATATAGTCGATATGACTTTTCCATGTTAGCCCGCAATCAATAAATAATCCCAAAAATTTACAACAATTAGTTTGTTTAATGATGGAATCATTAATCTTGACTTCACCTGGAAGGTCACTGGCAGAATTACTAAATAACATGTAGTTTGTTTTGGCAGTATTAAGGGATAGCCCATTGACTGTAAACCAATTTGCAGCAGACTTAAGCTCATTGTTAACTGTGTGCACAAGGTGATTAATGTTACTATCCGAAAAAATAAATTGGAGTCATCAGCAAACAATATAAATGAAAGCACACTAGAAGAATTTTCGAAGTCGTTAACATATAATATAAAACGCAATGGCCAAGGATGGATCCCTGTGGTATGCCATGAGTAAGAATACCAGAACTTGAATTTATACCATTAATGGAACAGTACTGTGATCTATTGGAAGATAGCTCCTAAACCACTCAAAGAGGAATTCCTCTGATACCATAAAATGAGAGTTTATGCAATAATATTTGATGGTCGATAGTATCAAATGCCTTAGAAGGGTCAAGAAATATTCCTATAGTGTGTTTGGAGTCATCAATTGCATTAGAAACTTTATCAATAAAATCAAGGAGTGCATGAGTGGTTGAATGTTTGCTATCAAAACCAAACTGTGATTTAGTCAAAATATTATATTTATCCAGAAATTTAATGGTACGGGCGTAAACACATTTTTCGAAAATCTTCGAAAAACAGAACAGGATAGAGATAGGTCTATAATTTTCAATACAATTTCGATCACCCTTTTTGAAAACAGGGATAACTTTGGCAATTTTTAATTGGGATGGAACAACGCCAGTCATAAAGGATGTATTGACAATATGTGCAAGAGGTTTACATATGGATGAAATTGACTTTTTAATAATAGAGATATTAATTGTGTCATGGCCAGAGCTTTTTTGTTTTGCAAATCTTTAACAATATTCACAATCTCATATTCATTAACTGGGGTAAAAAAGAAGGAATTTGTATTAGGATTGGACAGATAGTCAGTAAAACTAAGAGGTGGGTGGATGGGTTGAATGTTGCTGGCAAGATTAGGACCTATGTTGATAAAGTAATCGTTAAAATAATTTGCAATTTGTTCAGTATTATTAATTAATTTGCCATCAAGAATAATACTGCTGACACTTTGAGAGGATTTTTTGTTATTCAAGACGGAATTAATTACTTTCCAAGTATTACGGATATTATTTTTTTCCTGTTGTTCAAACTGGCGAGCATAATACATTTTTTGGATGAACGTAAAAGATTGGTGAGGATATTTTTATACTTAGTGTACTTGGTTTTATGTCAAATGGTGGGATTAGACAAATATTGACGATATAGGGTTTATTTTTCTTATTAATAGATTTAAGGAGGAATGCGTAATCCAAGGGGTTTTAGAACTATGGCTGGTTTTGGTTTTGGGGTTATGTCGAACTAAAGGAATATTTTTATCATACAAATAATTAAAATTATCCATAAATGTATTATATGCTGCTTCAGGGTTATTACAAGTGTTTGCCGTCATGCTTATTACTGCTCCAGGCATTGACAGCTAATTTCCACTTAACGCCTTATAAATCTGAAATTAATTATATAAATTGCCATATTACTCGCTGACGGCAATTATAGACTTTCAAAGGATGTACTGAATGACTCTTGTCATAGATCCACGAAGCTGCATCGGATGTTTGGCTTGCGTGCCGTTTTCATGTCATGGCGCTGCTGATCCGTTAAGCATTAGAAAAAACACACGCCCACCAGCCGTTTTTTCTTGCAATAGTAAACTATGTGAATCAGGTGATATTCTACGGGGGAGAGGGTGGGTTCTACAGCCCCCCCCCCCCCCATCTCCTTAATGTTTTTCTAGCCCCAAAAATTATTTGCCTTTATATATAATAGATAATTTAATAGAAAAACTAACAGATTTGCACATTTGGCAAAAACAGAAACTATAGTAAATTTCCCAATATAAAGTTCTACTTCAGGAGACGATAATCCACGTTTGAATGAGAACAAAACAACTTGTATTCTGTGCCTTGTCACTCTTTTCTCATAGACGACACAACGTAGTAAGCTTAAACTCTCAGTTGGATTCTGTAACTCACTAAATGCTATGAAGTAAACACTTGTAACATGGCACAATAATTGACTGGATCTCCTGAGGACGATCAGAGCATACTGATCGAAACGTCGAGTTGTACCTCCAGTTCTTTTCAGAACTAATTACTACTCAAATGAGCATTTCACATGGTGTCACCGCAATTACTCTTACTTATGGATCTATGTAGATATATCTAAAAATCATCAAATCCATACAAACTTCATCGGTTCCGTTATTTTGGGCTAAAAAAGCCTTATAATTCCCTAACGAAATGATGTGCAGACTTGTAACTTGGTACAAAAATTTATTATGATAGGTAGATGTACCTGAA
Organism: Zoroaster sp. YZ-2022; assembly: GCA_029582265.1. Lineage (NCBI taxonomy): Eukaryota > Metazoa > Echinodermata > Asteroidea > Forcipulatida > Zoroasteridae > Zoroaster > Zoroaster sp. YZ-2022. The sequence goes on from CM055819.1 coordinate 23,692,375, forward strand.
ATTCATTTTTAAAAATCCATCCGTTCCGGTTTAATGGGCTAAAACAATGGAAATGTAAAAACCACAATAACATCCAAATGGAATGGCGTAGAGACTTGTAATTTTGCACAACATAGTCCCGATATGAAGATATATCTAAAAATCATAAAATCCATACAAACTTAATCAGTTCCACTAAGACAGTGGAAATTTAAAAGCACTATTACTCCCAAATGGAATAATACATAGGCCCTACTTGTAATTTGGCACAATAAGTGATTGGATTTACTAGCACTCATAAAGAAGCTCAGTGGTCCAGAGTGGTGAATGCGTCTGACTGCTAATCAAGATTCGCCGTGTACATGACCCTACACATTTTATTGCTCTTCTTTATTTTCTTCTTTATCCGTTCATGGACAAGTAATCAGTTCCAAAAAAATCCTGAAATTTCTACATAAACGCTTTTAAAATGTTTTACTTTCCAACTTTTTACCAAAACCAAACCCAAACACTTACGTTTGTAACTCAACAAACGTTCTTCTTGTTTATATTGATTCATTTAGAGACGAATAGGCTTTAACCAAATGCATAGTTCTTTTCCAATCAATAGAGAAAAATAAAGAAAAACATAAGACCACAGAACAGACTGATAATGGTCATCAGGGAGTCCGCTACTGCACTCGCATGCGTGGTCTTTCTTCGCGCGTCGTGGACCTTGACTAAAGGCTACGTTTAGTATTAAAACTATACCCAGGCCGATATAGACATTAAACCATTAAAGACTATGTTTGCATCTAAAATAACAGGGAAATATATCGTCCCTAATTTGCCATAGTGACCAATCCAATTTTTACCAAAACCAAACCCAAACACTTACGTTTGTAACTCAACAAACGTTCTTCTTGTTTATATTGATTCATGTAGAGACGAATAGGCTTTAACCAAATGCATAGTTCTTTTCCAATCAATAGAGAAAAATAAAGAAAAACATAAGACCACAGAACAGACTGATAAAGGCCATCAGGGAGTCCGCTAATGCACTCGCATGCGTGGTCTTTCTTCGTGCGTCGTGGGCCTTGACTAAAGGCTACGTTTAGTATTAAAACTATACCCAGGCCTATATAGACATGAAGCCATTAAAGACTATGTTTGCATCTAAAGTAACTGTGGGAATATATCGTCCCTAATTTGCCATAGTGACCAATCCGACTTTTTTCAATTTTAAGTTTTCCCGCCCATTAGTACATTCAGGAAGAGACCTACCATTGTATCTAATCCACATGCATGTATTCCTTATAGTTTTGGAGATAGAGTATGCATTCAAATGACGAATGCTCTAACTGGCTATTTTTGTAATTTGGCAAAGTGACCAATACCGCATTGGTCACTATGCCAACTTAATTCGGGATTGGTCACTATGGCAAATTAGGGACGATATTATAAGGCAACGTAAGTATGGATAAATTTATAGTTCATAACTTCATAACAACAACAAATAGGCAATGTTTGGGGATTTTCTATTTTTAGCAAGTTACAAGTTATTCCAGCCACGCATAGAATGCCATAGAGACCTAATACAAAGTCACTGTCTGCAAAGTTTCCTTAATTATAAATTGCTGCATTGTCATCTCCTACATTGTCATCAAGAATGTTTCAATCTTAAGAATTTGTTGTGTTGCTCATAAAGGAAATGTAGTTACTCCATTCGAAACTCATGGATGACACCAAGAGACGAAGACTGAGCCGGCTGTGCCTTCTCAATCCAGTGACTGAATTAAAGCTATGAAAGTAGGCACAAATGGCAGTTTGTTCAAGAAAATATAAATTCTTAATAGTCTGTAACTGCACACATACGTTATCAGTATCAAGAGATAGGACGATGTTAGAACAACCAACCTGTAAAATTTTCAGGATGGACCTTCCCACTGAAGCCCCCCCCCCCCCCCATCAAGACTCTTCCTACAGGGATACACATCGGTGCATTGTCACAAGCTTCGAACTTTCTTCGGGAGACCACATATCTGCTGTCAAATCCCCGGATTAATATCGGCCACACACCGGCAAAATCAAAACGGGGCCCCACAAAAATGCGTCAATCAAAAGTGAATCTCGATTAATTATGGATCTTAAACTTGGTGAAAATTTACAAACGATAAGTATTCGTTTATCACGAGAAAACTTGAAATATTAGGCCTGAATTGAGAGCATAATTTCAACCGATCCGTACACCCGAAAACGTGGCTTGTTTCGGTAATCGTCGGAACTGTGTTCGGATGTATTTGGTATGAATAGGACTTCCAAATATGGGCAATAGTAGTCCAGGATCACCTTTTGATTCATCCGTCATCGCCCGAGCTTGCAGAACAGCCGATTCGGTTTGGTGCCATGAGCTGCGCGACAAATGTTACAAATTGAACTATTCTCAAGCAGTACTAGTAGCACTTTCCCTGTTTTTTCCGTAAGGAAACTTGGTTTTTATTGAGAAGAAGTATTCCTCTCTTCAAATCTGGAATCATAGGCCTAATTGAAAACAAATGTATTTTTGTATTTAAAAAACAAAACGATTTTGAAAAGTGCATGTTTGTGCACTCGTACTAGTTTCTGTGGGTGTGTGTGTGGGGGGGGGGGGTTGCACTGCAAACCGTCCTAGGACATAATATAAGAAAGGGAATAATAGATCCTTGGAAGGCGTTTCTTTGTTCTTCGTTCCTGTGACGTGCCTACCTAAAGGTCACACAAAGTGTCAACAAATCACATGGTCTATACAATTTGAATCAGAGCATAAATGACAGATATATATATATATAAAAACTTATTGGTAGTTTTTTATTTATGTACTTTTAGCCATTTTTATGGTACTTCATACTGGTACATCTTGTCCATTATTTAGTGTGTCATATAGTTTATTGACCGCGCGCGACGTTTGTACTATGCATCCTGCATACAAGTGGTTATGTGTACACACACAGTCAATACAACATAATGTTTACTGCGTGCGCGCCCTCTATACACTGTTCATCGTCACTATACCAACTAGCAATCACACCATTCTTCTATTAACTTTCATTTAATTCTTGTTGTAGTTTCATTTACCAACACTAACTGGTACCCACTCTTACTCTGTTTTATCTTTATATAAACTTCATCAACATTTGTATTACTTTTACTAATAACACAATTGTATCAATTTCGTTTCGTAACTCTTTTTTAATCAATATAAACATCAATTTTATTTTTTTCTTGACCCCATGTCATATATGTTTTATGTTATTCAGAAATAAATACCTGCAACTTAAAAATAATGTATTTTATTATCATTTTCCAATCATTTTTTTAACCTTCTTAATCGTTTAAAAAAAAAAAAATTCTTATAATAAATCATACAACACATCTAGCATCCACAACCCTCTATATTTTTTTTGTATAAATTTTCTTCCTTTCGTGCCGAGTTTGACAAAGTCTGAATCTTTATAATTAGTCGTCACTCTCATTCTACGCACTTCTTGGAATAGTTTTAATCCATTTGTCCACGGTGATAGAATTAACGTTCTTGCATATCGTGAGATATGTTTAGGGCTAAATAAACCTTATGTTTATTTATAATAAAAACTTATTCGAACGTTGTATATTATTATAATGTGTTTATATAGAGAAAGATACATCTTTCTTGTTGAGAATCAGTTTAGCGTATATACAAAGTGTTTGCCGTCATGCTTATTACTGCTCCAGGCATTGACAGCTAATTTCCACTTAACACCATATACATCTGAAATTAATTATATAAATTGCCATATTACTCGCTGACAGCAATAGACTTTCAAAGGATGTACTGAATGACTCTTGTCATAGATCCACCTAGCTGCATCGGATGTTTGGCTTGCGTGCCGTATTCATGTTATGGCGCTGCTGATCCGTTAAGCATTAGAAAAAAGCACGCCCACCAGCCGTTTTTTCTTGCAATAGTAAACTATGTGAATCAGGTGATGTTCTACGGGGGAGGGGGTGGGTTCTATAGCCCCATCTCCTTAATGTTTTTCTAGCCCCAAAAATGATTTGCCTTTTAATATACTGTAAGAAATATTGGGCAAACACGGTTGATATGTTGCCCAACAGTGGTCAACATATCAACAGGTTACACAGTTGGTTTACCATTGCCCATTGTTGGATATTTTTTGGCCAAAATATGTGAACAGTTGTGGTAAATACTGACCAATTCTGGGAGAAATAACCTTACCCAACCCCATGTTGCCCAACGTTCTTACAGTGTAGATAACAGATAATTTAATAGAAAAACTAACAGATTTGCACATTCGGCACAAACAGAAACTGTAGTAAATTTCCCAATATAAAGTTCTACTTGAGGAGACGATAATCCACGTTAGAATGAGAACAAAACAACTTGCATTCTGTGCCTTGTCACTATTTTCTCATGACGACACAACATAGTAAGCTTAAACTCTCAGTTGGATTCTGTAACTCACTAAATGCTATGAAGTACACACTTGTAACATGGCACAATAATCGACTGGATCTATGTAGATATATCTAAAAATCATAAAATCCATACAAACTTCATCGGTTCCGTTATTATGGGCTAAAACAATGAAAATGAAAAAAGACCTATAATTCCCTAACGAAATGATGTGCAGACTTGTAACTTGGTACAAAAATTTATTATGATAGTTAGATGTAGGCCTATCTGAAATTCATTTTTAAAAATCCATCCGTTCCGTGGGCTAAAACAATGGAAATGTAAAAACCATGCACAATAACATCCAAATGGAATGGCGTGGAGACTGAGATTTTGCACAACATAGTCCCGATATGTAGATATATCTAAAAATCATTAAATCCATACAAACTTATTCAGTTCCACTAAGACAGTGGAAATTTAAAAGCACTAGGCCTATAACTCTCAAATGGAATAATACATACTTGTAATTTGGCACAATAAGTGATTTGATTTACTAGCACACGTAAAGAAGCTCAGTGGTCCAGAGTGGTGAATGCGTCTGACTGCTAATCAAGATTCGCCGTGTACATGACCCCATAAATTTTATTACTCTTCTTTATTTTCTTCTTTATCCGTTCCTGGACAAGTAATCAGTTCCAAAAAAATCTTGAAATTTCTACATAAACGCTTTCAAAATGTTTACTTTCCAACTTTTTACCAAAACCAAACATAAACACTTACGTTTGTAACTCAACAAACGTTCTTCTTGTTTATATTGATTCATGTAGAGACGAATAGGCTTTAACCAAATGCATAGTTCTTTTCCAATCAATAGAGAAAAATAAAGAAAAACATAAGACCACAGAACAGACTGAAGGCCATCAGGGAGTCCGCTAATGCACTCGCATGCGTGGTCTTTCTTCGTGCGTCGTGGGCCTTGACTAAAGGCTACGTTTAGTATTAAAACTATACCCAGGCCGATATAGACATGAAACCATTAAAGACTATGTTTGCATCTAAAGTAACTGGGAAATATATCGTCCCTAATTTGCCACAGTGACCATCCGACTTTTTAAAACTTTAAGTTCTCCTGCCCATTAGTACATTCAGGAAGAGACCTACCATTGTATCTAATCCACATGCATGTATTATTTATAGTTTTGGAGATAGAGCATGCATTCAAATGACGAATACTCTAACTGGCTATTTTTGTAATTTGGCAAAGTGACCAATACCGCATTGGTCACTATGCCAACTTAATTCGGGATTGGTCACTATGGCAAATTAGGGACGATATTATAAGGCAACGTAAGTATGGATAAATTTATAGTTCATAACTTCATAACAGCGGCGTAGCTACGGGGGCCTGGGGGCACGTGCCCCCCCCCCACAAATTTCCAGTGCCCCCCCCCCCCAGGTGCCCCCCACGAAAAATCATCATAGTGCCCCAAAAAACAGAAAAGAAAAAGAAAAGGAAAAAACCCATATCCCCTGGGCCCCCCCACTGAAAAGCAATGCCCCCTGTTCCTCCCCCCCCCCACTGAAAAAGTCCTGGCTACGCCGCTGCTTCATAACAACAACAAATAGGGAATGTTTGGGGATTTTCTATTTTAGCAAGTTACAAGTTATTCCAGCCACGCATAGAATGCCATAGAGACCTAATACAAAGTCACTGTCTGCAAAGTTTCCTTAATTATAAATTGCTGCATTGTCATCTCCTACATTGTCATCAAGAATGTTTCAATCTTAAGAATTTGTTGCGTTGCTCATAAAGGAAATGTAGTTACTCTATTCGAAACTCATGGATGACACCACGAGACGAAGACTGAGCCGGCTGTGCCTTCTCAATCCAGTGACTGAATTAAAGCTATGAAAGTGGGCACAAATGGCAGTTTGTTCAAGAAAATATAAATTCTTAATAGTCTGTAACTGCATACATACTTTATCAGTATCAAGAGATAGGACCATGTTAGAACAACCAACCTGTAAATGTTTCAGGATGGACCTTCCCACTGAAGCCCCAACCCCTCCCTCAAGACTCTGCCTACGGGGATACGCATTGGTGCATTCATCGGCACGAACTCCGGATGTGGGTGAAATGGGAAACAATATAATACACGTGTTACAGTTCCACCAATTACAAATGACTTGGGACGTCAGCCTATTACAGCAATGATTTGATTGGTTACAGTACTCTATATATATCAACGTCGATTGTTAATTCCATCAGAACCATCATTATATCAGTGGAAGTTCGCACGGACAACGAACTAGACGTGATTTGTATGTGGGACACCATCAACTAAACTGGACAGGCGGACACAGATTAAACATCTTACATCTTACACCTGGGTGATTTTTGAAGCAGAATATCAACAGTATCAAGGCGAGGACTTCAAACTGGGTATGTCCTTTTTTGGTATTTTTGACCCACCCAGGGCAGAAAGGAGTATGAAGCCCCAACGATAAACTTTTACAAAATATTGGTTAGAGAAATTTTGAAGATCACTGTTTGTTTGGGAGTTTCTGATGTTTCAGAAAGATTCAAACTTTTAAACTCATTTTTCCCCAAAATGCCGATTTTGGACATAACCAATTCTGGTTTTAAGCCTTCGGAGGTAAGAGGGCAATTATTACTATTTACAAGACAATAAATTTGGATAATTGTCATAATATTGTGGACATAAATTTTAGATCATTACTTTTGGGGTTTACGCCATTAGCAATTACACAAAAAGTAATTGAGCGAGTTGTTTAAAAACTTGGTTTTAAGATGGAAATGGCAGAAATATATCTTCCATCTTCAATCAATAACATAACAAATTAATACAAATGTAAAACTACTAAAATGTATGTACACAAATTTCAAATGAATCATCAGCTGACGATGAATTTCCACGTGAGTAAAAATACAACAATCTGAATGCATTTTCACTCTTTTCTCGTGAAAGACACAACGAAATAACCTGAAACTTTCACAAAAAGGTGTCTCTTGATTTGGTTTGATTTTGTTTACATTTTTATATTGATTCATTTAGAGACTTTACAATTATATTTCTTGTCTTAATTTTTGTTTTATTTCGAAAAATGATACGACAATTACTGAGTTAGATGCAAAAAATTAATATATTGATATTCTAAAATACCGTCCAAAACTGTCTACAAATAAATAATTCGTGGTCCTCATTTAGTATAGCAAGGTGAACGCGGCAACCAGGAACACAACGCCCGAGTCATTATCGGCATGCCAATGACGCAACTAGTGAATTATTCATAAACCTCCAGCAAAATGAATAATTTATGTATGCACATTTATTTAAACCAATCATCGTAAGCAAAATGTTGGGCTTGTCTATGTTTAAATAAGTGATACCGGTACCATAACAAATTAGTTACCTAATGCATGTATTAACATTTCTCTACCAAATCGGTAAAGAAAAAACATTACGGCCCCAGCGGTGGTGCCACTCGCGTGCGTGGTCTTTTTTCGTGCGTCGTGGGCCTTGACTAAAGGCTACATTTAGTATAAAAACAATACCCATAGACATAACATCATTAAAGTTTATTTTTGCATCTGAAGTTGGATTAAAATGAGACGTACTCCCCAAAATAATAATTGGGCAAAATTGTATAAGGCAAAGTTCTTATGAATAAAATATTGATATTTGATAACATCAATAAATGGGGAATGTTTTGGGGAGGCTCTGTATATAATTTTCTGAAATGTATACAGCGAAAATTCGTATATAGTATATTTATTTATTTAAGCCTAGAGATACTTGTAAGGATTTGTCTACCTACCTTCAGGGTTTGCGAAGAGCAACAATGTTTGTTTCATTAAATTATTTTATAAGATTAACTGAAATACCACAATGCTACAAAAACTATTTTCATATGTAAACTATACACATAACACGTGACCCTTGTGAACAATCCACAGGTTCCACCTTTTGCTCATACTCACTCCATGACCGTTGGAACACACTTATTTCTCTCACAATATATTGCGAAGGAAGACAAAAAGCATTGTGGGTAACCTTTAACTCCAGTTGTTCCATTGTCTTAATGTTCACGGTGCAAACATTTACATGTATCTACAATTCTACATGTACATGTGCATTCAATTTGAATGATAATAAATAAGTAGGCGCATTCACTTCATTTTTAAAGTATTATTTATGAAATTATGACACGAATTGGTTTTGCATTGAAGTACAGAGGTACTTTTCGTAGTTATATATACGTGGATGGAGGTACTCGGGTGTCGGAGTGTGGTGGTGTCAGTGCGTCGGTCGATCGAGCTGGCATCCCCGTCAGACACGGACGAGGAGTGGGCGATCGTGAGGGAAGAGACTCGGTCTGGACATGAGTGGAATCGGATCAAAACTGATATATTGATCCCGTCGTCTTAGAGCAGAAAGGACTTAAAAGGTATACAACGAAATTGAATTAATATATATATACATAGATGATGCATGTATGTAAATGTCATGAATGGTACAGCTCAGTGTGTTATTAAACTTAAAAAATATAGCTAATTAGGCTAAATAATCAATTTACAGCTCATTCTCCTGAGGACGATCAGAGCACACTGATCAAAACGTCGAGGTGTACCTCCAGTTCTTTTCAGAACTAATTACTACTCAATTGAGAATTTCACATGGTGTCACCGCAATTAGTCTTACTTAATCAATTTACGTCATAGGCCTACTTTGAAACGAAATCAAAGTAAAAAGGATATATACCGTAAGCTTGTAAGTCCTTTCTACTTACAGCTAAAACTATGTTTGTATAAACTTCTAACTGATTTATCTGGCGGACAAAATCATAACAACCACAAAATTAACCATAACAATTTTAGAAACAATTTTCCACACAAAGTGATATGTAAGATATTTTAATACCAATATTGACTCTTTAGAAAAAACGGTAAAGAATAATTAAACAAAAATAAATATTAACTATAACTCAAAATGATAAACTCTGCGTTTAAGTCCTTTCTACTCTGAGCCGATGATCTATGATCTTTTCAACATAGCTAAAATGTCACATTTTTGGTTTATTTTGTTCGTGTTTTTTTTGTTTTTCTTGTTTTTGGAGGGGGGGATTTTTGTTTAAAACCAACGATTCTAGCTTATCATTCGGTCTAAGATGGTTTCAATCGTCTTTACTCCTTTCAAATATCAACTTTGAATTCTCCAATTCCCCAGTACCACTCACTCCACCCAGATGAAAACACCTGATCTAATCAGAATTAGTTATTGGCATCCGAGCCAAAGGTCACAGGTAGATAAATCAAGTCATGGTTATTCTTTGTAGTCACAGTGGCCTGAAATGTGTCTTGTTTTCACCATTTGTAGTACATTATTTTTTATTTGGGATGCAGGTTGTAGGGAATAACAGGGGCTGATACCATCAGGGTGAACTATACAAACGGGATGAGGGACATGTGCATGTTTATTCTTAATACTGAGACAGTAGGTGCATATACACCAGGTTGACTGATTTCTGGATATTTTTTATGATAAAAGGGGGAGGCATATTCCCCTTGGAGACCCCCCTTGCCGTGGATTGTCTTTTTAAGTGAAGACCTCTTTACCCTTCAAATCACCCTTCAACTGACAACACCACTGTATATTAGAATTATGACATGGTTTAGGAAAAAACTATTTGTTTCAATAATGTGATGCCTTATTGCACAATATTTCGCTTATTGTAACATATTTAGTTTGTTGTGTGGAGTAAATCTATCTTAATATCTGTTTAAAAGGTTTGGCACAATACGAACTCGTTGTGTGATGGTAGATTGATATAATTATTATTAGGTGCACATTTCTTTGTATTTCGCGTCAATTGGAGAAATTTGATTTTTGTCGCTGTTTTCTATACCACCCTTTAAAAAATGTCAATTTGAATTGTGTACACGTCATAGGCAGCACACAATTAAGTATCACTGATCATTCTAACGATGATGACATTTCAAAAGCATCGCTGTGGTACACAGCTCTCATATAATTATATTAAAGATGTAATTTGTTCAGATTTCTAACAGTGAAAGAACACATACCCGTATTTTTTAAAAAGAGAAACACTTATGTTTGGAGTTTAACATTCAGCAAAGCTTTAAACAAGCCAGTTACCAAGGATTGTAATTTTTTTCATATGGAAAATGTTACTTTTGATTTATCATGATGTGGTTCGTTGTCACAAAATACAATTCGAGAGTTGCGGAGTCGCATATTGTACCTCATGTCGGCATATAAATCCACCATACACCAACCATGATTGGCTAAATTGATCCAGACATTTTGTACTTGAGTCAAAATGTAATAGGCCTATCCACTAATAATTGATTGCACACAGGGCCACATAGCGAGCGGGTGGGGGTGGGGTGTGACACCCCAATAATTTTTCTCAGTCTGCATTTAGAGCCACAGTCGGCAAATGAAGCATCAAAGGTACTAGATCTAGGGTTAGTCCAGAATAAATTTTCAGTCGGCAGACCTAGAGCTATGGGTTTGCCGACTGCAAATGTAATGTGTTTCTATAAAGCACTGAAGATTTGCCAAGTTGTTAGTTATGAGTTGTTTTTCCTTTGTAATACATTGTATTTTTACTCACAGAAAGAGCTGCTGTTTCGGGTGGCAGTCCTCCTTTTTTAGAGGTCATCCATTTGGGGGAAAACAAAGTAAAATTATCTTTTCATATTAGTTTTGTGTGGGTAAATGTACCCCGAAAAATGTTTGCCCTCCCCCCCACTCTGAAAATCCTGGCTGAGCCACTGATGTCAGTCAGTAAATTGCATGGCTTCCAGCCCCAAAGAAAATGCCTTCGCTACGCCCCTGATTGCACATCAGACATCTATGAAAATTACAATAATTCACCGAAATGTAAGTTTTATCCAAATGCTATCATAATGACGTTTTATCACCAGTGTTTGGTGATTTTTATTACGCGTTAAACTCAAAGAGAACGTACAACATCATTTCAGTTTTAATATGTATGCATTTCAGATATAAGTTCATCTCTTAAACAATTGTTGACATCAACGGGAAAGGTGGAACGAGAAACCATGGGGTACCTGGGTTTCATCATTGTAGCTCTTATGACACAGGGATTCAGTGTCGTCATGGCACAATCAGGTAAGTTATGAGTAAACTACGCTAAATCGCTCAGAGCGTGTACATGTTTGTACGTTTTTTTTAATTTCGTGGTAGGAAAATAATGTTTATGGTACACCCAACCTGCTATTTTTGCCCAGCTGTTATAACTTTTATGATAAAAATCACGAGGACTCGGTAGAAATTACTATGGAGAGTTATAAAATAAATATGAATTATTTCACTTCAATTTAGGAAAGAGTACTCTTTCCTAAATTTGAACTTAAAAATATTTCCTTTTTTTCTAAAAAGTTACATCTCACAAAAATTCCTAAAATAATTTCACAACCGATTTTATGTTTTAAAATGTGGTAAGCCATGAACTAGGGTACAATTCATCCTTTGGTACAATCCATTCTTCGGCCCTCTCGGGAATTCGCGATCCCGAGGCAATTGCTTTTCCTGTAAGGCAATCGCTCTTTGTAAGCTTACTTTACTCATACTTGAAACTAACTCGTGAATTACGCCAGATACCGGCCTCTCAGTTTGGCAGCAGAAGTATCGTCCATGTACGTAATTCGCCGCACTCGTAAAATGACGCACTTACCTTTGGCTTAGCATTTCTCGGAAAATTTACAAAACTATGGCGTATTACTGATTGCATAAACTTATCTATGTCGTGCTTGTTACAAAAATAAAAATCATAGTGAAATTGTATGATTTACTGGAAAGGCTATAGTAAGGGATTTACATGACCTCAATTTTTTCACAATCATCTGTGATTTTATTGTTATATGCCGTCAACGAGCTGTTGTCCGTGGAAACCAAAAGATATGAATGCTTCGCATTTGCAATGATTTTTTTAAAAGAAATACTGATCCTCAAAATGGACATATTCCTTATAGAAGAAGCGAATGAAGACTACTTAATTCGTTGGCGTTTATTTATTATTAAGAAAATGAAACATTAAATATTATGGTTATGAAACGAAATATTTTATTTGACACATTTCAAAGTTTTAAAGTACTTTTTACAAAAATGTTAACCACCTTCCATTTTATTGGTCTTTCAAGAATATTGATTAAAAGTTTTGAGAGCTTCTCCAAATTATACCATTTTATTTTAAAATCTAAAACAATATTTTTATTTTCACGTTATAGGCCTACAAACAATCTGAAAATTCACAGTTTAGGGTTGACCTGAAGAAAGGGTCATCGAAGTATGAGTGCAGATAGTCAATATTTTAAATTGTCTTTCATTTTTATTTTCACGAGGTTCTTCCTTCTTAATCTTATTCTTGACGATCCATGATATGCAGATCAGCAGTGTCCTGATGTCTGCAATTGTTGGATGATTCAGGATCGTTATAACCGTGTCGATTGCATGAATGGTTGGAACCAGTCCACCATCGCTGGCATCATGAACAGAACAAATATACTGTAAGTACATGGCTAGGGCCTAGGGGTCTGATTGAGCAGGAATAGAAATTACACTTTAATTAATATACACAATTGACTGCTAGTGCTACGAGTGGTACAGTAAAACTAGCCTTATCTGGAGGCGAAGCCGAGGCAAAATAGAACGCTCCAGGGATCACCGAGGAAGACTAGTTTTACTGTACCACGAGTGAAAACAGGCAATATTTGTTATATAACACCTCATACATAGATTCTGCACAATTTATTAAGAGACCTGCTACAATAAATCAAACCAATACATGACTTTCATTAACTTGACAACACTCCGAAATTCATTGAACTTCTGTAACACGTATTTATTCATGTTGTAACAACAGCATTGACCAATTTAGACCAATTTCATGGGCTAGTTTATTGGTTTCCATGGGCTAGTTCATTGGTTGCCATGGGCTAGTTCACTGGTTGCCATGGGCTAGTTCATTGGTTGCCACGGGCAAATCTTTCTTTGTTTGCATGTCATTACAGTAAAAATAGCAAACATCATGTGACACGCTCTCAAAAAACACAAGACAGAATATATGTATGAGGTGTTATAATTTAAAATATACAACAAAATATAGTAATAATATTGCCATAATTTGACAAAATGTATAACAAAGAGCATTTTTTCTCTTTTGTGACAATTTTTATCTGTAGTATGTTATCAGGAGGAAATATCAACGTTCTGCCAAGTGGTCTTTTTAAAGACTTTTCGTTCTTAAAAGTATTGTAAGTGTTATTGTTTGTTCTTCTTTAAATTTAAGATCTACGGGGACGTATTATCATATTAATTTATATTCAACCAAATTGGAATTGCTCAATCTAATCAACAGTGAAACACAATTGCAACTCTTTACTGTTGTGCAAACTGCCATTACATCCTAACTATGTGTACACATAGCTGTAAGTTAACCAGGCGCGTAAGGCTGTGCCGGGTATCCGGGTATCCGGATACCCCGCACTCGGTTTCAATTACCCGTAAACTACTTTTTAAAATTTGGAGTTAACATTTGAGTGGTGCCAACAGAAATCTGTAACTCTTGAATAATGTAATGTTTACACTTTTACAATTATATTTTGTCAAGAAGAGATTCAAGAGATTACACTAGATAACACCTTTGTAGTATTTTATGGACAGTTTCCACACACTTTCCTCTAAATAACAGATTCAGTGTGATACAATGTTTGCCTATTGTTTGCAGTTATTACATTAGTGCACGCTTTATGTCTGCACTGGGAGTGTGTGCCATGAGCTGTTAATAGAGTGGATGTTATTATATGGAACGTCCACATTAATTGTTGCACTATTAATAAAAAAAAGTGGTGTTGAATTGAAAATTAAAACGGGTATCCGGGTATCCGAAGTTTCTTGATTTCAGGTATCCGGTTCCAAAAATATCCGAAAACGCACATCCCTACATGCTCGGATCCAGGGTCTGGCACCAAGGCAGTAAAAGGAAGTACACTGCCAAAAGAAATTGCCACCCCAAATATGTAGCAAATATACATGTACATGCATTGCCCCCAAATCTGCCACTTCAATTAACAATGTTCGTTTGTCTAGTGAGAGTAACTGCAAATGGTTTGTTGAACATTTGTATAAAGTCCAAAAGAATTTCTGGTCATATGTTAGCTTCAAAATCTGTGTGGTGACTAAGCTTGTGCGATAATACAATAATATCGAATATCGCGATACCTTTTTTAGATTACGGTATCGAGAATCTTCTTAAGTTATCGAGATATCGGCAAATCGCGATTAAAAAATATATCGCGATTTAAAAAAGCGCCATGGTGAGTCAAGTCAAAAATTCCATGGAAACAAAATTATGACAGTCTTTTCAGCTTTTGGAAGTGAGGAACAAAAGCGAACTACTTCAGAAGTACATACACGCTCTGCAAACAAATTTGCGATTTATTGTGACGCTTGTAGAGCTTACATACCTGGTTATCAGCTCTAAAGTAATCGCGCATGAATGAAAAAATAATTGCGATACTATCAAAAATCGTGATATATGTTTGCCGATATATCGTGGATGAAAAAAAAACCGATATCGCCCAAGCTCAGTGGTGACGCGTTTTATTTATTTATTATTTTTTTTTAGTAAAGTGGTTTTTTTTGCCAACCAGTGAAATACGTGATACATGTCTCCGCGGTTAATGAAACCAGACCAAATTTCCATACACAAATTATGGTGGCTAACAGAGGCTGCACAAATCAGGCAAACGGGTATGATCAGGCAAATCATACCCCTATGTGGACAAGCTATTTAAAACACAGCGGCAGAATTCCAGCCATCCAGGGATTTTGGTTGCAACTGGACATCATTTCATAGCAAAAAAAAAGGAAAACAAATCTAAAAATGCCGACGAGCGGGTCTGAGGCGACGCGCGCAGAGACCAAAAACTAGAGACTTTTTTTTGGCCTAAGATCAAATTATGTCGAAAAATGATGTTCGACATAAATGCGGGTCTTAAAGATAGGGTATACACAAGTTGTAGCATTGTTAACCTAAAACAAAACTTATATTTTAAAGTTTTCCAAAATATTTACTCTATGTAAGTTGATGATGGTTTAAAACATTCATTGAATATTGTATTAATTTAGAAAAAAATATTTCCCAATCATTATAAACAAGTTCTTCATTGCAATCAAAATATATTCCATTATTTTGTCGTTAAAAATGTATAGTCTGTGTTTTGTTTCCGCTATTTTAATGGAAATTTCAGGAAATTAGTTTTTTCATAAGAACATTGCTATTTTACTTGAAGAACGGAAAACAAATGCAACTATATCGTGAGAAGCACAGTTTTACAGTAAATATGACCAAAATGACCAAGTGGGTACTGTCATCAATTAATTTTGGCACTTTTTAATTGTTTTTTTATATGTATCTGAAAACTATTTTGTGAATCTTATTTTTAAAAGAAAATGTTCCAATGTTCCCCAATGAAATCTTGAAAATCCGGAAATTGTTAGTAAAACACGATGACCTGGCGTAGTTTTAGAAAATTTTACAAAAATGGGGGAGCTAATGTTTTTCAAGGGAGCACCTTCCCAAACCCTGGGAAGCAAAAGCCTCACCCCCCCCCCCCCCCCCAATTCGGACACCATGTGGAGCCCAACAATTAATTGAAATGGTGAATGTTTTTTTTTTTTGCTTGCTATTTTTTATCGTTAAAAACTTTACAGCCCAAATGGGGGGGGGGGGGACACACTCCCACTACACTGCTAAAATCCCGCACTTAATCTTTATATTTCCGCGACTGCGAAGCCAGACGCAATGGCCCGGAGCGGAGGGTCTGGGAGGTTTTTGGCCAGAAAAGTTGTTTTCAATATCAGGGTAAGTTCTATACGGACAGACAGCTGGGACCTCCATGGGATCTCCTCTATCCCTGGTCCTTGCTGACATTTTCATGGAAGAAATTTTCTCCGCCGACCTCCGACCTAGCCTGTGGCTCTGCTATGTGGATGATACCTTTGTAGTTTGGCCACATGGCAGAGACACACTTCAAGACTTCCTACAATACCTCAATGAGCAATGAGCAACATGCAAGCATCAAGTTCACGATGAAAGTAGAAAATAAAGGCAAGAAATCTTTCCTTGATGTTGGCATATCCAGGAATCCAGATGGCTCCTTACACCACAGTGTACGTGTACAGGAAGCCAACCCATACGGATCGATACCTCAACCAGCGCTCCTTTCATCACCCAAGCGTCAAGTCATCAGTCAACCGCACTCTCATACAACGTGCCTACAACCTATGCAACCCAGACAGTCTACCCAAGGAACTACAGCACATCAAGACTACCCTCCAGCGCAACGGTTACAAACCCAACATGATCAACATATCGAAGCCTATCCCAAACCCTTACTCTCCTCTACCCAAATCAAACCCCCTTCTGCCTGCCTTCCTTATTTTGGTTCTACGTCATATAAATTCCAGCACATACTCCAACAAGCAGGCATCAAGGTTTACCACTCCGCCCCCAACAAACTTCAAGGACTTCTCCACACCCATAAGGATAAACCGGATCCCAGCAACAGAGCGGGAGTATACCAGATCCTTTGTGAGTGTGGCAAAGTCTCCATTGGGAAAACAGGACCGAATCTCCCAACGAGGCTGAAGGAACATTGAGCACACAGGCGCTGAGGATATTTCGAGAAGTCAGCCATTGTGAAGCACTCAAGGACCACCAAATTGACTGGCAGGTAGCTCAACTCATCACACAATCAACACTATGGCATCCCAGAGGCATTAGAGAGGCCATAACACTGTTCCCCAAGACGTCAGTTTCTACATCAGCGATATCTGGCGCCCCTACTACGGACTAAAGGATCTTCTATATCTCAAGTCAACAACCTACCCCAGACTGAAGGATCTCGTACATCCTAAGTCTTCCATCCTCCCTCGCCCTGTGCTTGTTAGCAAGTGATTCAGTTCTATGAGCACACACTCTTCTCTCCCCACTCCAAGGATCCCAGTTCCACCATTTCCCGTCTGCATGCAACAACACACTAATCCTCCAGTTTCCAGTCTTCACGCAAATCCTCCACCAGTCTACTTAAGCAGCAGTATCTGCCAGAGTCCGGCATTCTCTTGAGGACGATCAGAGCATACTGATCGAAATGTCAAGTTGTAACTAATTACAACTCAATTGAGAATTTCACATGGTGTCACCGCAAACAGTCTTATCTTATCCTTTTCACCATGCAAAGCTACAAATCTTACTGAGAGTATTAACGTTGGACGGCAAAACAACATTAGAAGTAGTACGTAGATCACGTTCGCTGATCGAAATATTTGGTTGCATTTTCACTTTTAATCTTTAACGATCCACACTCTAGTTAGTGTAAAGTGGTGCACTACTTTGTTTTCCCGAATAATAAATAGGCCTGACAATGTCCCATACTTGTCACTGAACCGTTTTTTTTTTATATCGATGCACTCCAGTGTTGTCTATCAAAATTCTGTTTTGATTCTAGTTAATATATATTGCTGGTAGAATAATTTCTGTATGTATTTGACCGATCACTTAGATTAAACCAAGTATGCTTTTAGTACGCTTTTCAGTAATAAATTTGAGCAATAAATGCACTGATTGTGGCAAGCGATCAGCCAGCTAATAAACAAAGTGAGGCTTATTTCATTTTACGTTGGGAAGGTTTTGAATACAGTATTTTATACCCACTGTTTTCGTGGTTAGCGTGGTCACAAACTGAACACTGTTATGTTAGTAGGGTTTTCAGGTAAAAATTAACCCTATGTCCCGCTGCATCAAGAGTGATGTCTTTGGAAAGGTATCATTTAATGCTGAACAATGCACTTTATTGGGTGCAAGTCGGAGTTAGTTTTGCTGAGATAATAAAAATTTTAAAACTAAAATTTATCTCAGTTTTTTGCCTTCTGGGGAATATAAAGGGCAGCAGCACCGTTCAGCATATAGTTTTAATAAATGTTGTATATCTGCTCTATTTAGGTGTTCGGGTATGCACCCGAAACACCAATTTTTTTGTTCGGTTTATTATTTTTTTTTTTAGGTGTTCGGGTATGCACCCGAAACACCTATTGTTTTTGTTCGTTTTTTTCTTCTCCTCCTCCTCCTCGTCCTCGTCCTCCTCGTCCTCGTCCTCCTCGTCCTCGTCCTCCTCGTCCTCGTCCTCCTCGTCCTCGTCCTCCTCCTCCTCCTCCTCCTCCTCCTCCTCCTCCTCCTCCTCCTCCGGATAGATTGTCTACAAAAAAACACATACTTGCAAACTTCACATGAACTTGAAACTTCACATGAACTTGAAACTAATTGCGGTGACACCATGTGGAATCTCAATTGAGTAGTAATTAGTTCTGAAAAGAACTGGAGGTACAACTCGACGTTTCGATCAGTATGCTCTGATCGTCCTCAGGAGAATGCCGGACTCTGAAAAATGCTGCTGCTTAAGTAGACTGCTGGAGGATCATCCCCAGAATGGATGCTGGAGGATTAGTTCGTTGAGGCGCGCAGGCGGGAACTGTTGAGACTAGGATCCTAGGGGTTGCGGGAGAGGAGTGTGTGCTCACTGAACTGAATCAGTTGTTGACAAGCACAGGGGGACGGAGGGTGGTTGACTTAGGATATAGGAGATCCCTCAGTCTGGGGTGGGTTATGGACTTAGGATATAGGAGATCCCTCAGTCTGGGGTGGGTTATGGACTTCGGATATAGAAGATCCTTCAGTCCGTAGTAGTGGTCGCCAAATGTCGCTGATGTAGAAGCCGATGTCCTGTGGCACAGTGTCGTGTTTGACGATCTCGATGGCCTCTCTGATGATGCGTCTGGGGTGCCATGTGTCGATGGGTGTGATGAGTTGGACTGCCTGCCAGTCGATTTGGTGGTCCTTGATGTGTGAGTGCTTGACGATGGCGGACTTCTCGAAATCTCCTCTGCGGCCGTGTGCTCGGTGTTCCTTCAATCTGATGGGGAGGTTGCGCCCTGTTTCACCGATGTACACCTTACCGCACTCACAGGGGATCCGGTAGACTCCCGCTCTGTTGTTTGGGTCCGGTTTGTCCTTGTGGGTGTGTAGAAGTCCTTGCAGTTTGCTGGGGGCTGAGTGAAACACATCCTCCGACGAGCAGGATCCTAGTCTCAACAGTTCCCGCCTGCGCGCCTCAACGAACTAATCCTCCAGCATCCATTCAGGGGATGATCCTCCAGCAGTCTACTTAAGCAGCAGCATTTTCCAGAGTCCGGCATTCTCCTGAGGACGATCAGAGCATACTGACCGAAACGTCGAGTTGTACCTCCAGTTCTTTTCAGAACTAATTACTACTCAATTGAGATTCCACATGGTGTCACCGCAATTAGTCTTACTTAACTTGAAACTTGGCATATACTTAGAACTTATCACGTAGATGAAACAGAATTTGTGACAAGAATTTGTGACGTCATAATGAGGTCATCAGATATCGAATTACGATAAATCAAAGTTTAATATTTAAAAAAAAATCATATCTCAACAACCACAAGAGGTAAATTCACAATTCTTTTACCATTATACAGATCTTTTATTGGCAACAATATTTACAAAAGGTGACCCCAATTTGACCTTACTTCCTGTTCAAACCGGAAGTCAAAGTTTAATATTAAAAAAAATCATATCTCAACAACCACAAGAGGTAAATTGACATTTTCTGCACCATTGTACAGATCGTTAATTGTCAAAAAATATTTACACAAAGGTGACCCCAATTTGACCTTACTTCTTGTCCAAACCGGAAGTCAAAGTTTAATATTTAAAAAAATCATATCTCAACAACCACAAGAGGTAAATTCACAATTTTTGTACCATTGTACAGATCGTTAAGTGTCAAAAAATACTTAGAAAAAGATGACCCCAATTTGACCTTACTTCCTGTCCAAACCGGAAGTCAAAGTTTAACATTTAAAAAAATCATATCTCAACAACCACAAGAGGTAAATTCAGAGTTTTTGCACCATTGTACAGATTGTTAATTGTCAAAAATATTTACAACAACAATGACCCCAATTTGACCTTTACTTTCTGTCCAAACCAAAAGTCAAAGTTTAATATGAACAAAAATCATCCACAAGTGGTAAATTCACAATCTTTGCACCAAGGTACAGATCGTTAATTGTCCAAAAATATTTAAACAAAGTTGACCCCAATTTGACCTTTACGTGTCCCGAACACCTAGTGTTTGTCAATACAAACACCAATCTCTAGTTTTTTTAATTTATTTTTTTGCTCCTTCTTCTTCTTCTTCTTCTCCGGATAGATTGTCTACAAAAAAACATACTTCCAAACGTCACATGAACTTGAAACTTGGCATGTACTTAGAACTTAACAAGTAGATGAAACACGAGTTGTGAGTGACCCCAATTTGACCTTACTTCCTGTCCAAACCGGAAGTCAAAGTTTAATATTTAAAAAAATCCAGTTTAATATTTTAAAAAATCATATCTTAACAACCACAAGAGGTAAATTGACATTTTTTGCACCATTGTATAGATTGTTAATTGTCGAAAAATATTTACACAAAGGTGACCCCAATTTGACCTTACTTCCTGTCCAAACCGGAAGTCAAAGTTTAATATTTAAAACAAATCATATCTCAATAACCACAACAGGTAAATTTACAGTTTTTGCACCATTTTTGTCGAAACATATTTACACAAAGGTGACCCCAATTTGACCTTACTTCCTGTCCAAACCGGAAGTCAAATTTTAATATTTAAAAAAATCATATCTGAACAACCACAAGAGGTAAATTCACAGTTTTTGCAGCATTGTACAGATCGTTAATTGTCAAAAAATATTTACTAAAAGATGACCCCAATTTGACCTTACTTCCTGTCCAAACCGGAAGTCAAATTTTAATATTTAAAAAAATCATATCTCAACAACCACAAGAGGTAAATTCACAGTTTTTGCACCATTGTACAGATTATTAATTGTCAAAAAATATTTGTGTTATATATTCATCGGGCACCTTTAAGTCCAACATGACCCTTGACCTTGTGTGTAACAATAATACATGTCCCAACATGGCGACGTTCAGTTAAGTAAAGTTACGTGTCTTCGTCCAGTTACTTGTGTCGTCTAATTGAGTAAGTCCAAACATATTTACTACAATTTACACAAATTCAGTATTGTATTGTATTCAAATAAACTTCTCGCGAGAACTTTCAACAGACGTTAACATTTGACTTTCTCCAACACTTCGAATTGATGACGTCATCATTTTAACTTCAACCGAACACCTACATTGTAGTTTTTGTTGTGACAAAAACTTATATCTAGTTCTTTATGGATTTGCACAAAAATTTCAACTTTAGAACGACACAAGGTCTGTGGACTAACAATATTTAATTGCTGAATGAAAACCGTTGCTGTGGAAACATGACATTATCAATAAGTATAATAAATAGAAACATATAACATGTGTAATTTGGTGTTTTATTTTGCAAAACGGGTCAAACTTGATCCACATTTGATTAACCTATATATTTCAACATGATATGTACAATCTCTGAAGATGTTATGCATAATTATCCTGTTGCTATGGAAATGAACCAATTTGTTATCATTTTACCAAAAGTGATAACAACAATAGTAACCACAACTTTAGTAATATTTTAGTATTTTATATTCAATTCAGGAAATTCAGTTAGAGTGATCTGCTGTTAAATGATACATCATTTTGCATGGATAATGCATTAAAAGTAGCTCTGTTACCATGGAAACTTTGATGACATAATTATTTTAACAAAGTACGTATGCACCTGATGTTGAAAATAATTAGAAACGGGGGCGGGGCGAACACGTCAACATTGACAGTTCATTCATCCACATGTACATCTAGTCTGTCTAATGTACATTGCCTGTCTATATACAATGCGTATACGTGAGTTTGTACAGGGAACAAGACCGGCAAATTTAGTGATGAGAAATCGTGTGAAAGAACAGAATATACCCTTTCAAAATAGTGACCTACGCATGACTTATTCTCAGTTAATCACCAAAGTAATTGCAGATATTATATGTTTAATCATTGGTAGTCATAATTAGGGGTCAAATAAAAGAAATATTGATTTATTGTACTGAGAAAAAATCAATTGAAGTATTCTTTTTGGTGCCGTTTCGGTTATTCTTGGTCAAAATAATATTTGTTTGACCCCTCAAAATGAAGCATGTTTTCTCCCCTTTCAGATGGTATCATTTTTATAACAGTACATTTCTGTTAACCTGTGCGGGCGCGGGAACGCAAAAGAATGCGGCTGAATTTAGGTTGACCCGTCTAAAAAGTGGGGTCACGCGTCCCGCACTCAGCAAGAACTCGATTTACCCCATATTTTCAATCTTTCCGACCCTGTATCTTCGGAAGTATTGCTTGTATAATGAATTGAAATTTCAACAGATATGAGACGATATATATATAGTTTTTATTTCGATATTTATTGATTTATATTTTTTCTTTAATTAAAATGAATTAGGAGTGCTGCTGCAGCGCAAATTGAGAACGAAATGTCATGTAACTAAAATCCCTACAGGATTTTGGTCAACTGTAATTTAAGTATTTTTGATGAGTCTAAGTGTTGTCTATCGTGATTCACTTGTAATTTAAAATTTCTAAAAAGTACAGCAAACTTTTTATATTTTCCCCACTTTTATTTCTCGATAAAATTCAGATTCATTTGTAAAGTTAATTTTATAAAATGATTGAAAATTAGGCAGGAACATTTTGAACTTGAAATGACCATATTGACAGACTTGATTTTGTTTTAATGCTACTTTGTTTTCCCATCTCAGATCGCTGAAAAACAACAAAATCGGTAAAATTTCAAATGTAACATTTGATGGTCTACAAAGTCTGCGATACTTGTAAGTATTCATGTGTTAAATTTCAATTATACAGTATCGAGCAACCGATTTCTCTTGATTGAAGTTACATCTCCCGGCAGCAAATTTGATGGAGTGCAATGTGCCGATCGAAAAACACTTGTCAATGGGAAGCCTGCAGGCCAACAAACTTTTTTTTTTATTTCGATGCACTCAACTGTTGTCTATTGATGTTTATTGTAATTTTATTTTTCCAAAATAAGTGAACCTTGGGCACGATACATGTTAAGATTGTCTGATACCGTTACAATATTTCAAAGAGTAAAGTTCAGGAAAACCTAAGACCGTTGGTGAAAATAACAAAATTAATAGACTTTAATAATTTTGTTTTAACGCTACTTTGTTTTCAAATTGAAGCTTGCTTTCCCAAAAACAAAATCAGTTAAATTGCACCTGAAAAAATATCAATTCATTGCACCAGGAACATTTGGTGCTCTTCAAAAGCTCACTTACTTGTTAGTTTTCGTGCCATGATATTTACTCACACAGCATGAAGCCACCAAATCTTCTTTACTGAATTTACGGTGGACATTGAAACAAATTCAAAACTAGTTTTTAGTTCATGTTTACCAGTTGAAAATATGTCTGTATTTTCACTATTGTCTCGATATGGCACAACGTAATCAGCAACATTTTCAAAAACTTTACCAACACTCGTCAATAGAGGGTAGTATGCCACTGAACCTTTGTTTATGTCGATGCACCTAAGCGTTGTGTATTATTCAGTGAACCTCAGACATGATCATTTGTCAGATTGTTTGATACCATGACAACGTTTCACAAAGTATGCTTTCATAAAGTGAAATCTGAAAACGTTTTCAATTATTACCAAATTATTTATGTTTTAATACAATGTTTTTCACCATAATTCATTTTCCTATCTTAGATATCTTCACAACAACAGTATCAGTAAACTTGCACCCCAAACTTTTGATGGTCTACACAATCTCCTCGAATTGTAAGTTTTCATGATTCAAACGCAGTACCCACTGTTTTCGTGGTTAGACAGGTCACAATCTGAACACTGTTCTGTTAGATTTTGGTCAACTGTAATTTGAGTATTTTTGATGAACGTAAGTGTTGTCTATTGTGATTCACTTTTAATTTTAAATTTCTAAAAAAAAATCTACCTTTTTATATTTTCCCTCCTTTCCTTTATTTCTCGATGCATTTAACTGTTGTCTGTTGAGATTCATTTGTAAAGTTAATTTTATAAAATGGTTGAACATTAGGCAGGAACATTTTCAACTTGTTTGATCATTCATGTGTTAAATTTCAATTACACAGTATCGAGCAACTGATTTCTCTTGACTGAAGTTACATCTCCTGGCAGCAAATTTGATGGAGTGCAAAGTTCATGTGTGTCGATCGAAAAACACTTATCAATGGGAGGCCTGTCGGCCAACAAACTTTTTCGAAATAGTGATGCACTCAACTGTTGTCTATCGCTGTTTATTGTATTTTTATTTTTCCAAAATATGTGAACCTTGCGCACGATACATGTTAAGATTTTCTGATACCGTTACAATGTTTCAAAGAGTAAAGTTCAGGAAGACCGTTGGTGAAAATAACAAAATTTAATGATTTTGTTTTAACGCTACTTTGTTTTCAAATTGAAGCCTGCTTTCCCAACAACAAAATCAGTTAAATTGCACCTGTAAAAATATCAGTTCATTGCACCAGGAACATTTGGTGCTCTACAAAAGCTCACTTGTTAGTTTTCATGTCATGATATTTACTCACATAGCATGAAGCCACCAAATCTTCTTTACTGAATTTACGGTGGACAGTGAAACAAATTCAAAATAACAAGAGGTGTCCGCGCTTTAACTCGAACACCTAATTAGTTTGTAGTTAATGTTTACCAGTTGAAAAATGTCTGTATTTCCACTATTGTCTCGATATGACACAACGTAATCAGCAACATTTTCAAAACCTTTACCGACACTATAACACTCGTCAATGGAGGTTAGTATGCCACTGAACCTTTGTTTATGTCGATGCACCTAAGTGTTGTGTATTATTCAGTGAACCTCAGACATGATCATTTGTCAGATTGTTTGATACCATGACAGCGTTTCACAAAGTATGTGTTCATACAGTGAAATCTAAAAACGTTTTTAAATATTACCAAATTATTTATGTTTCAATACTATGTTTTCACCATACTTCATTTTCCCATCTTATCTGCAGAACAACAATATCAGTAAACTTGCACCCGAAGGTTTTCATGATTCGAACGCAGTACCTACTGTTTCCGTGGTTAGGCAGGTCACAATCTAAACACTGTTCTGTTAGATTTTGGTCAACTGTAATTTGAGTATTTTTGATAAACCCAAGTGTTGTCTATCGTGATTCGCTTGTAATTTTAAATTTCTAAAAAATCCACATACCTTTTTATCTTTTCCCTCTTTTATTTCTCGATGCACTTAACTGTCGTCTGTTGAGATTCATTTGTAAAGTTAATTTTATAAAATGTTTGAACATTAGGCAGTAACAGTTTCAACTTGTTTGATACCATGCATGAAAACGTTTCACAAACTATGCTTTCAGGAAAATCTAAGAACATTGTTGAAAATAACCGTATTAACGGGCTTTAATGATTTTTTAATGCTACTGTTTTCCTATCTAAGATCGCTGGAAAACAACTCAATCATTGAAATTACACCAGGAGCATTTGATGGTCTACTAAGTCTTCAATACTTGTAAGTATTCATGTGTTACATTTCAATTACACAGCATCGAGCAACTGATTTCTCTTGACTGAAGTTACATTTCCCGGCAACAAATTTGATGGAGTGCAAAGTTCATGTGTGGCGATCGAAAACCACTTGTCAATGGAAGGCCTGGAGGACAACAAACATTTTATTAAAATTTAGATGCGAAGTTTCAAACAGTATGCTCTGAGAAAAACCTGAGGACATTGGTGAAAATGACCAAATTAATGAACTTTAATGATTTCTCTTTATATTACCGGTAATGCTCCGTTGTTTTCCCATCTTAGATGGCTGGGAATGAACAATATCAGTGATATTACACCAGGAACATTTGATGGTCTACAAAGTCTTCAAACCTTGTAAGTATTTATGTGTTAAATTTAAATTACACAGCATCGAGCAACCGATTTCTCTTGACTGAAGTTACATCTCCCGGCAGCAAATTTGATGGAGTGCAAAGATCATGTGTGCCGATCGAAAAACACTTGTCAATGGGAAGCCTGTAGGCCAACAAACTTTTTTGAAATTCCGATGCACTCAACTGTTGTCTATTGATGTTTATTGTAATTTTATTTTTCCAAAATAAGTGAACCTTGGGCACGATACATGTTAAGATTGTCTGATACCGTTAGTGTTTCACAGAGTAAAGTTCAGGAAAATCTAAGAACATTGATGAATATAACAAAATTAATGGACTTTAATGATTTTCTTTTAATGCTACTTTGTTTTCACACAGCATGAAGCCACCAAATCTTTTTTACTGAATTTACGATGGACAGTGAAACAAATTGAAAATAACAAGAGGTGTTTGCGCTATAACTCGAACACCTTACTAGTTTGTAGTTAATGTTTACCAATTGAAAAATGTCTGTATTTTCACTATTGTCTCGATATGACACAACGTAATCGGCAACATTTTCAAAAGTTTTACTAACACTATAACACTCGTCAATGGAGATTAGTATGCCACTGAACCTTTGTTTATGTCGATGTACTTTAGTGTTGTGTATTATGCAGTGAACCTCAGACATGATCATTTGTCAGATTGTTTGATACCATGACAGCGTTTCACAAAGTATGTGTTCATACAGTGAAATCTAAAAACGTTTTTAAATATTACCAAATTATTTATGTTTCAATACTATGTTTTTCATCATACTTCATTTTCCCATCTTATCTGCAGAACAACAATATCAGTAAACTTGCACCCCAAGGTTTTCATGATTCGAACGCAGTACCCACTGTTTCCGTGGTTAGGCAGGTCACAATCTAAACACTGTTCTGTTATATTTTGGTCAACTGTAATTTGAGTATTTTTGATGAACCCAAGTGTTGTCTATCGTGATTCGCTTGTAATTTAAAATTTCTAAAAATTCCACATACCTTTTTATATTTTCCCTCTTTTATTTCTCGATGTACTTAACTGTTTTCTGTTGAGATTCATTTGTAAAGTTAATTTTATAAAGCGATTGAACATTAGGCAGGAACATTTTCAACTTGTTTGATACCATGAAAACTTTTCATAAACTATGTTTTCAGGAAAATCTAAGAACATTGGTGAAAATAACCGTATTAACGGTCTTTAATGATTTTTTAATGCTACTGTTTTCCCATCTAAGACTGCTGGAAAACAACACAATCAGTGAAATTACACCAGGAACATTTGATGGTCTACTAAGTCTTCAAGCCTTGTAAGTATTCATGTGTTTAATTTCAATCGCACAGCATTGAGCAACTGATTTTTGTTGACTGAAGTCATCAATGATTATAATGTTTATGCCTTTCAATAATCCTTACACTGGTCACAATCTGAACACTGTTCTGTTTGATGTTGGTCAACTGTAATTTCAGTATTTTTGATGCACCCAAGTGTTGTATATCGTGAATCGTGATTCACTTGTAATTTTTAATTTCTAAAAAAATCCTCCTACCTTTGATGTTTTCCCTCTTTTATTTCTTGATGCACTTGAAATTCATTTATAAAGTTAATTTTATTAAAATTATTAGGCAGGAACATTTTCAACTTGTTTGATACCATGTATGAAAACGTTGTTTTCAGGAAAATCTAAGAACATTGTTGAAAATGACCAAATTATCGGGCTTTAATGATTTTGTTTTAACGCTACTTTGTTTTCCAATCTCAGATCGCTGAAAAACAACAAAATCAGTAAAATTTCAAATGTAACATTTGATGGTCTACAAAGTCTTCAACACTTGTAAGTATTCATGTGTTACATTTCAATTAAACAGCATCGAGCAACTGATTTCTCTTGACTGAAGTTACATCTCCCGGCAGCAAATTTGATGGAGTACAAAGATCATGTGTGCCGATCGAAAAACACTTGTCAATGGGAGGCCTGGAGGACAACAAACATTTTATTAAAATTTAGATGCAAAGTTTCAAACAGTATGCTTTGAGAAAAACCCGAGGACATTGGTGAAAATGACCAAATTAAAGAACTTTAATGATTTTTCTTTTTAATAATGCTACTTTGTTTTCCCATCTTAGATCGCTGGAAATGAACAAAATCAGTGAAATTACACCAGGAACATTTGATGGTCTACATCGTCTTCAATACTTGTAAGTATTCATGTGTTAAATTTCAATTACACAGCATCGAGCAACCGATTTCTCTTGACTGAAGTTACATCTCCCGGCAGCAAATTTGATGGAGTACAAAGATCATGTGTGCCGATCGAAAAACACTTGTCAATGGGAGGCCTGTAGGCCAACAAACATTTTTGAAATTCCGATGCACTCAACTGTTGTCTATTGATGTTTATTGTAATTTTATTTTTCCAAAATAAGTGAACCTTGGGCACGATACATGTTAAGATTGTCTGATACCGTTAGTGTTTCACAGAGTAAAGTTCAGGAAAATCTAAGAACATTGATGAATATAACAAAATTAATGGACTTTAATGATTTTCTTTTAATGCTACTTTGTTTTCACACAGCATGAAGCCACCAAATCTTTTTTACTGAATTTACGATGGACAGTGAAACAAATTGAAAATAACAAGAGGTGTTTGCGCTATAACTCGAACACCTTACTAGTTTGTAGTTAATGTTTACCAATTGAAAAATGTCTGTATTTTCACTATTGTCTCGATATGACACAACGTAATCGGCAACATTTTCAAAAGTTTTACTAACACTATAACACTCGTCAATGGAGGTTAGTATGCCACTGAACCTTTGTTTATGTCGATGTACTTTAGTGTTGTGTATTATTCAGTGAACCTCAGACATGATCATTTGTCAGATTGTTTGATACCATGACAGCGTTTCACAAAGTATGTGTTCATACAGTGAAATCTAAAAACGTTTTTAAATATTACCAAATTATTTATGTTTCAATACTATGTTTTTCATCATACTTCATTTTCCCATCTTATCTGCAGAACAACAATATCAGTAAACTTGCACCCCAAGGTTTTCATGATTCGAACGCAGTACCCACTGTTTCCGTGGTTAGGCAGGTCACAATCTAAACACTGTTCTGTTATATTTTGGTCAACTGTAATTTGAGTATTTTTGATGAACCCAAGTGTTGTCTATCGTGATTCGCTTGTAATTTAAAATTTCTAAAAATTCCACATACCTTTTATATTTTCCTCTTTTATTTCTCGATGTACTTAACTGTTTTCTGTTGAGATTCATTTGTAAAGTTAATTTTATAAAGCGATTGAACATTAGGCAGGAACATTTTCAACTTGTTTGATACCATGAAAACTTTTCATAAACTATGTTTTCAGGAAAATCTAAGAACATTGGTGAAAATAACCGTATTAACGGTCTTTAATGATTTTTAATGCTACTGTTTTCCCATCTAAGACTGCTGGAAAACAACACAATCAGTGAAATTACACCAGGAACATTTGATGGTCTACTAAGTCTTCAAGTCTTGTAAGTATTCATGTGTTTAATTTCAATCGCACAGCATTGAGCAACTGATTTTTGTTGACTGAAGTCATCAATGATTATAATGTTTATGCCTTTCAATAATCCTTACACTGGTCACAATCTGAACACTGTTCTGTTTGATGTTGGTCAACTGTAATTTCAGTATTTTTGATGCATGCACCCGTGTTGTATATCGTGAATCGTGATTCACTTGTAATTTTAATTTCTAAAAAATCCTCCTACCTTTGATGTTTTTCCCTCTTTTATTTCTTGATGCACTTGAAATTCATTTATAAAGTTAATTTTATTAAAATTATTAGGCAGGAACATTTTCAACTTGTTTGATACCATGTATGAAAACGTTGTTTTCAGGAAAATCTAAGAACATTGTTGAAAATGACCAAATTAACGGGCTTTAATGATTTTGTTTTAACGCTACTTTGTTTTCCAATCTCAGATCGCTGAAAAACAACAAAATCAGTAAAATTTCAAATGTAACATTTGATGGTCTACAAAGTCTTCAACACTTGTAAGTATTCATGTGTTACATTTCAATTAAACAGCATCGAGCAACTGATTTCTCTTGACTGAAGTTACATCTCCCGGCAGCAAATTTGATGGAGTACAAAGATCATGTGTGCCGATCGAAAAACACTTGTCAATGGGAGGCCTGGAGGACAACAAACATTTTATTAAAATTTTGATGCAAAGTTTCAAACAGTATGCTTTGAGAAAAACCCGAGGACATTGGTGAAAATGACCAAATTAATGAACTTTAATGATTTTTCTTTATAATAATGCTACTTTGTTTTCCCATCTTAGATGGCTGGGAATGAACACTATCAGTGATATTACACCAGGAACATTTGATGGTCTACAAAGTCTTCAATACTTGTAAGTATTCATGTGTTAAATTTCAATTACACAGCATCGAGCAACCGATTTCTCTTGACTGAAGTTACATCTCCCGGCAGCAAATTTGATGGAGTGCAAAGTTCATGTGTGCCGATCGAAAAACACTTGTCAATGGGAGGCCTGTAGGCCAACAAACTTTTTTGAAATTCCGATGCACTCAACTGTTGTCTATTGATGTTTATTGTAATTTTATTTTTCCAAAATAAGTGAACCTTGGGCACGATACATGTTAAGATTGTCTGATACCGTTAGTGTTTCACAGAGTAAAGTTCAGGAAAATCTAAGAACATTGATGAATATAACAAAATTAATGGACTTTAATGATTTTCTTTTAATGCTACTTTGTTTTCACACAGCATGAAGCCACCAAATCTTTTTTACTGAATTTACGATGGACAGTGAAACAAATTGAAAATAACAAGAGGTGTTTGCGCTATAACTCGAACACCTTACTAGTTTGTAGTTAATGTTTACCAATTGAAAAATGTCTGTATTTTCACTATTGTCTCGATATGACACAACGTAATCGGCAACATTTTCAAAAGTTTTACTAACACTATAACACTCGTCAATGGAGGTTAGTATGCCACTGAACCTTTGTTTATGTCGATGTACTTTAGTGTTGTGTATTATTCAGTGAACCTCAGACATGATCATTTGTCAGATTGTTTGATACCATGACAGCGTTTCACAAAGTATGTGTTCATACAGTGAAATCTAAAAACGTTTTTAAATATTACCAAATTATTTATGTTTCAATACTATGTTTTTCATCATACTTCATTTTCCCATCTTATCTGCAGAACAACAATATCAGTAAACTTGCACCCCAAGGTTTTCATGATTCGAACGCAGTACCCACTGTTTCCGTGGTTAGGCAGGTCACAATCTAAACACTGTTCTGTTATATTTTGGTCAACTGTAATTTGAGTATTTTTGATGAACCCAAGTGTTGTCTATCGTGATTCGCTTGTAATTTAAAATTTCTAAAAATTCCACATACCTTTTTATATTTTCCCTCTTTTATTTCTCGATGTACTTAACTGTTTTCTGTTGAGATTCATTTGTAAAGTTAATTTTATAAAGCGATTGAACATTAGGCAGGAACATTTTCAACTTGTTTGATACCATGAAAACTTTTCATAAACTATGTTTTCAGGAAAATCTAAGAACATTGGTGAAAATAACCGTATTAACGGTCTTTAATGATTTTTTAATGCTACTGTTTTCCCATCTAAGACTGCTGGAAAACAACACAATCAGTGAAATTACACCAGGAACATTTGATGGTCTACTAAGTCTTCAAGCCTTGTAAGTATTCATGTGTTTAATTTCAATCGCACAGCATTGAGCAACTGATTTTTGTTGACTGAAGTCATCAATGATTATAATGTTTATGCCTTTCAATAATCCTTACACTGGTCACAATCTGAACACTGTTCTGTTTGATGTTGGTCAACTGTAATTTCAGTATTTTTGATGCACCCAAGTGTTGTACATCGTGAATCGTGATTCACTTGTAATTTTTAATTTCTAAAAAAATCCTCCTACCTTTGATGTTTTCCCTCTTTTATTTCTTGATGCACTTGAAATTCATTTATAAAGTTAATTTTATTAAAATTATTAGGCAGGAACATTTTCAACTTGTTTGATACCATGTATGAAAACGTTGTTTTCAGGAAAATCTAAGAACATTGTTGAAAATGACCAAATTATCGGGCTTTAATGATTTTGTTTTAACGCTACTTTGTTTTCCAATCTCAGACCGCTGAAAAACAACAAAATCAGTAAAATTTCAAATGTAACATTTGATGGTCTACAAAGTCTTCAATACTTGTAAGTATTCATGTGTTACATTTCAATTAAACAGCATCGAGCAACTGATTTCTCTTGACTGAAGTTACATCTCCCGGCAGCAAATTTGATGGAGTACAAAGATCATGTGTGCCGATCGAAAAACACTTGTCAATGGGAGACCTGTAGGCCAACAATTTTTTTTGAAATTCCGATGCACTCAACTGTTGTCTATCGATGTGTATTGTGATTTTTTTCCCAAAATAAGTGAACTATGGGCACAATACATGTTAAGATTGTCTGATACCGTTACAATGTTTCAAAGAGTAAAGTTCAGGAAAATCTAAGAACATTGATGAATATAACAAAATTAATGGACTTTAATGATTTTCTTTTAATGCTACTTTGTTTTCACACAGCATGAAGCCACCAAATCTTTTTTACTGAATTTACGATGGACAGTGAAACAAATTCAAAATAACAAGAGGTGTTTGCGCTATAACTCGAACACCTTACTAGTTTGTAGTTAATGTTTACCAATTGAAAAATGTCTGTATTTTCACTATTGTCTCGATATGACACAACGTAATCGGCAACATTTTCAAAACCTTTACCGACACTATAACACTCGTCAATGGAGGTTAGTATGCCACTGAACCTTTGTTTATATCGATGTACTTTAGTGTTGTGTATTATTCAGTGAACCTCAGACATGATCATTTGTCAGATTGTTTGATACCATGACAGCGTTTCACAAAGTATGTGTTCATACAGTTAAATCTAAAAACGTTTTTAAATATTACCAAATTATTTATGTTTCAATACTATGTTTTTCACCATACTTCATTTTCCCATCTTATCTGCAGAACAACAATATCAGTAAACTTGCACCCCAAGGTTTTCATGATTCGAACGCAGTACCCACTGTTTCCGTGGTTAGGCAGGTCACAATCTAAACACTGTTCTGTTATATTTTGGTCAACTGTAATTTGAGTATTTTTGATGAACCCAAGTGTTGTCTATCGTGATTCGCTTGTAATTTAAAATTTCTAAAAATTCCACATACCTTTTTATATTTTCCCTCTTTTATTTCTCGATGTACTTAACTGTTTTCTGTTGAGATTCATTTGTAAAGTTAATTTTATAAAGCGATTGAACATTAGGCAGGAACATTTTCAACTTGTTTGATACCATGAAAACTTTTCATAAACTATGTTGTCAGGAAAATCTAAGAACATTGTTGAAAATAACCGTATTAACGGTCTTTAATGATTTTTTAATGCTACTGTTTTCCCATCTAAGACGGCTGGAAAACAACACAATCAGTGAAATTACACCAGGAACATTTGATGGTCTACTAAGTCTTCAAGCCTTGTAAGTATTCATGTGTTTAATTTCAATCGCACAGCATTGAGCAACTGATTTTTGTTGACTGAAGTCATCAATGATTATAATGTTTATGCCTTTCAATAATCCTTACACTGGTCACAATCTGAACACTGTTCTGTTTGATGTTGGTCAACTGTAATTTCAGTATTTTTGATGCACCCAAGTGTTGTATATCGTGAATCGTGATTCACTTGTAATTTTAAATTTCTAAACAAATCCTCCTACCTTTTGATGTTTGCCCTCTTTTATTTCTTGATGCAGTTGAAATTCATTTATAAAGTTAATTTTATTAAAATTATTAGGCAGGAACATTTTCAACTTGTTTGATACCATCTATGAAAACGTTGTTTTCAGGAAAATCTAAGAACATTGTTGAAAATGACCAAATTAACGGGCTTTAATGATTTTGTTTTAACGCTACTTTGTTTTCCAATCTCAGATCGCTGAAAAACAACAAAATCAGTAAAATTTCAAATGTAACATTTGATGGTCTACAAAGTCTTCAATACTTGTAAGTATTCATGTGTTACATTTCAATTAAACAGCATCGAGCAACTGATTTCTCTTGACTGAAGTTACATCTCCCGGCAGCAAATTTGATGGAGTGCAAAGATCATGTGTGCCGATCGAAAAACACTTGTCAATGGGAGGCCTGTAGGCCATCAAACCTTTTTGAAATTCCGATGCACTCAACTGTTGTCTATTGATGTTTATTGTAATTTTATTTACCGTTACAATGTTTCAAAGAGTAAAGTTCAGGAAAATCTAAGAACATTGGTGAAAATAACAAAAGTAATACACTTTAAAGATTTTGTTTTAACGCTACTTTGTTTTCAAATTGAAGCTTGCTTTCCAACAACAAATTCAGTTAAATTGCACCCGGAAAAATATCAGTTCATTGCACCAGGAACATTTGGTGCTCTACAAAAGCTCACTTACTTGTTAATTTTCATGTCATGATATTTACTCATACAGCATGAAGCCACCAAATCTTCTTTACTGAAATTTCGGTGGACAGTGAAACAAATTGAAAACTAGTTTTTAGTTCATGTTTACCAGTTGAAAAATGTCTGTATTTTCACTATTTTCTCGATATGACACAACGTAATCAGCAACATTTTCAAAAACTTTACCAACACTATAACACTCGTCAATGCAGGGTAGTATGCCACTGAACCTTTGTTTATGTCGATGCACCTAAGCGTTGTGTATTATTCAGTGAACCTCAGACATGATCATTTGTCAGATTGTTTGATACCATGACAACGTTTCACAAAGTATGCTTTCATAAAGTGAAATCTGAAAACGTTTTTAATTATTACCAAATTATTTATGTTTCAATACAATGTTTTTCACCATACTTCATTTTCCCATACTTCATTTACCCATCTTAGATATCTGCAGAACAACAATATCAGTAAACTTGCAACCCAAACTTTTGATGGTCTACACAATCTCATCGACTTGTAAGTTTTTTGTTGAAAATAACCATATTACCGGCCTTTAATGATTTTTTTAATGCTACTGTTTTCCCATCTAAGAGTGCTGGGAAACAACAAAATCAGTAAAATTTCAAATGTAACATTTGATGGTCTACAAAGTCTTCAAAACTTGTAAGTATTCATGTCATAAATTTCAATCATGCAGCATCGAGCAACCGATTTCTCTTGACTGAAGCTACATCTCTCGGCAAAAAATTGATGGAGTGCAAAGTTCATGTGTGGCAATTGAAAAACACTTGTCAATGAAAGGCCTGGAGGACAACAAACTTGATGCAAAGTTTCACAAAGTATGTTTTGCGAAAAACCATTGGTGAAAATGACTAAATTAATGAGCTTTAATGATTTTTCTTTTTAATAATGTTACTTTGTTTTCCCATCTTAGATTTCTGGGAATGAACAAAATTAGTGAAATTACACCAGGAATATTTGATGGTCTACTAAGTCTTCAAACCTTGTAAGTATTCATGTGTTACATTTCAATTACACAGCATCGAGCAACTGATTTCTCTTGACTGAAGTTACATCTCCCGGCAGCAAATTTGATGGAGTGCAAAGATCATGTGTGCCGATTGAAAAACACTTGTCAATAGGAGACCTGTAGGCCAACAAACTTTTTTGAAATTCCGATGCATTCAACTTTTGTCTATGGATGTTTATTGTGATTTTATTTTTCCAAAATAAGTGAACCTTGGGCACGATACATGTTAAGATTGTCTGATACCGTTACAATGTTTCAAAGAGTAAAGTTCAGGAAGACCTAAGAACATTGGTGAAAATAACCAAATTAATAGAAAATTAAATGAAAAAATATTTTGTTTTAACGAACATATTCAAAAGTATTTTGACTTAATCATAACTCCACTTTTCCTAATTGTTATGAAATAAATTTTGGTAAATAAAGTCGAATTTAGAAAAAATGCAGTAACACTAGAATTTCTTTCATGAAAATCAGGAAATTTAATTTTTTTTGATTAAAATGAAAATTTACTTAAGTTTGTTTTCAAATTGAATCTTGCTTTCCAACAACAAAATCAGATAAATTGCACTCGGAAAATATCAGTTCATGCCAGTTCATGTATTTTTATTTTTCCAAAATAAGTGAACCTTGGGCACGATACATGTTAAGATTGTCTGATACCAGTTCATGTGTGCCAATTGAATAACACTTGTCAATGAATGGCCTGGAGGAAAACAAACCTTTTTGAAATTCCGATGTACTCAACTGTTGTCTATTTACGTTTATCGTGATTTTATTTTCCAAAATAAGTGAACCTTTGGCATGATACATGTTAAGATTGTCTGATGCCATTGCAACGTTTCAGTGCTTTCAGGAAAACCTAAGCACATTCGTGAAAATATCCATATTGTCTTTAATAATTTTGTTTTAACCCTACTTTGTTTGCCCATCTTAGATCGCTGAGAAACATCTAATGGTCTAAGAATATACGTGAAAATAACCAAATAAATTGGTTTGAATTAATACAATGTTTAACTCTACTTTGTTTTCTCATGTTAGAGATCTGAATGACAATAAAATCAGTGAAATTGCACCAAGAACATTTGATGGTCTACGAAGTCTTCAAACCTTGTAAGTATTCATGTCATAAATTTCAGTCACACAGCATCGAGAAACCGATTTATCTTGACTGAAGTTAAATCTGACAACAAACAATCATAGATGAAGTGTGAAGTTCATGTTTGCCAATTGAAATACAATCTGTTTGTGATTGTGTGATTTTATTGAACATAAATCAAAATGAGTAAGACTAATTGCGGTGACACCATGTGAAATTCTCAATTGAGTCGTAATTAGTTCTGAAAAGAACTGGAGGTACAACTCGACATTTCGATCAGTATGCTCTGATCGTCCTCAGGATTCTCCTGATATTTACTAATTACTACTAATTACTAGTCAATTGAGAATTTCACATGGTGTCACCCCAATTAGTCTTACTTATGCAAAGTCACCATGCAAAGCTACAAGTTTTACCTATAAATCAAAATGGTTGGTGAAAATGTAAATGATTTGGGTTTGCTCAAAATTACCCACATTCTTGAGCGCTCCCTAGTG
Organism: Zoroaster sp. YZ-2022; assembly: GCA_029582265.1. Lineage (NCBI taxonomy): Eukaryota > Metazoa > Echinodermata > Asteroidea > Forcipulatida > Zoroasteridae > Zoroaster > Zoroaster sp. YZ-2022. The sequence goes on from CM055819.1 coordinate 23,730,056, forward strand.
GTGACTTAAGCTGAAGACCAAGTGGTAAATATTCAGGTAAATGAATGGAAGAAATATTTTTTGGAAACAAAGCACAGACCCTATGGGATTAATAATTAATTAACAATTACAAAATGAAATAAATTTGCGCTATCAGTGTCATGAAAAATGAGAAATTATTGTGCACTACACTCTCTAGGTACAAGTCATTTGACGCATTAAATATCAGAATATCAAAATTCAACTTTTTAAAAACCTTTTAAAGACTCAACAACATGATATGAAAATATGACACATATTTCATTTTAGGATTGGATCACATTCTAATAGTGCACTCTATATACTAAACGTTGGTGTATTGTACATAGTGTATCAAATGATCCTTAGTGAGAGAACACGTTTTCCATTCCTCTTTATATGCAATGATAAAATGAACACCATTTATTGAATTAATGCAACGCATTTATAACAAGCATTGCTATATGCTTTAAATTTGTTTGTGTTCACTTTGTTGGTTTATAAACATTCATGTGACAAACATTTTATTGTTATTTTGTATTCCAGAAACATTTCAAACAATACAATCACCAGCATTGATGCTTCCTGCTTCTTTGATCTTGTAAACTTGGATCCCGTAAAGATATTTCAAATAACATACTTATTTGTCAAAGAATTAAGCACAAAAGGAAGTTAGTGGCCAAATGGTGGAACCATGCCTCATTTTTCCAAAATTAAATGTAACCTTAATCAAAAACTCTCAGCAGCACTAGGACATTTATGTTGTTTAATTTGATGCAATAAACTATTGTCTATTCATCTATAAGATTCACTTATATAGTTTTATTTACTGAAAAAGTAAACCTCAGGCATGATACATGTTTGTTTTCAGTAAATCAAAGAAAATAGGTGAAAATAACCAAATAAATTGGCTTGAATAGAATATTTTAACCCTACTCTGTTTTCCCATGTTAGATTTCTGGAGAACAACAATATCAGTGAAATTGCACCTGGAACATACGATGGTCTTAAAAAATCTTCAAACCTTGGATGTTATTCATGTCATAAATTTCAATTACGCAGCATCGACCAACTGACTTAAAATGTTTGGTGAAAATGCACATTATTTGGGTTTGTTAACTTAAGTACATATACCTGCTATATCTGTGCCAAGCTGAAGACCAACTGATAAATATTCAAATGAGAGTATTGCCCCCAAAACGATGTCATGCCGAAAATAATGTTATGACAATTTATAGATGTTGTTCCAGTGAACATCCCCGGCCAACGATCAGAGAATATATGGGTGGCACTATATTTCAGACTGTATGCTCAGACCCTATGGGGTTAATAATTGTTTAACAATTAAAATAAAATAATTTTCGATAAGTGCCATGAAAAATGAGAATAAATTGTGCACTAGGCCCTCTTGGTACGAGTCTAAAATTATTTGATGCATTAAATATCAGAATATCAGAATTCAACTTATTTAACCTTTTAAAGACTCAACAACATGATTTGAAAATATGAAACAAATTTTGTTTCTTTCAAATTCTATTGCAGTCAATCACAAAATAAAGGTGCAACCATGCTTCATTATACTGTACTTGGATACTTTTTTCCAAAATAAAAATAATGCAACCTTATTCAAAACTCTCAGCTGCACTAAAGATAAAGCTGGTGTGAAAAATGAAACAAATGTTGAACCCAATATTATGACGTGTAATTAAAGGAGCAGCACTTATAATCACTACGTACCAATTGCCTCATAGAAGGGTCGGTTTCAAGTGTCCATGCTGGGACCTTTCAAAAATGCTTCTCATCTTTTACGAGTTATCGTTCTTTAAATCTTTATGAGAATATTGTTGCATTGAATACGAGCATGTTACTTTTATTACAAAAATGAAATACACATGGATACAGGAGGGGGGCTTGGGTGGAGCCAAAGCATTCGTCTCCCTGATTAAGTGCCTTTAGCCAAGGGCGCAACCACGTGTTGAAAGTTGGGGGGGTCCCAAGCAGCCATTGTGATGTCATGAATGACATTACTAGGATCATGTATACATAAAATACCAAAATGTTCCAGAAGTTGGGGAGGTCCACATAAAAGTAGGGGGGTCGTGACCCCCGACCCCCCCCCCCCCAGTGGTTGCGCCCTTGCCTTTAGCCACCATTAGCCCCCGCCCCCCCCCCCCCCATGACGGCTAAAAACATTGACGCAAAGTTTCATGCAATATGCCTTCGTGTCGAAGCATCGGATATGCCAACCAATGTACGCCTAGTCGCCTACACACCAAACACATCCAACTGAAGCGATATAAGAGGCATTAATAGTTCGGGCACATTCTTAAACTGTTCCCCATATAATTACTCCAACAATTACAAAATTCACCCCTTCCATCTGATTTATGTAGTAAATAAATTTGTTTGTTTTTAAGGAGTGTCTGGAATAATCTAGAAATCATACATAGCCACGCCTTCGATGGACTCACGAACCTAACGACCTTGTAAGACATTGTTCTTTTTTTTATAATTGGGGTCTGCATCTTGGGTTTGAAATGTGCTGAAGTGTGGTTGAGATAGAACTACCTCAATCCATGTGCTGCAGTGTGGTGAAGATAGGGCTACCTCAATCCATGTTCGATTCTACCTGCATATTTTGGTTCAGATTTTAGACTTAACAAATAAACACATGTCATCTTTAATTTTTTCCATCTTAAATTTCGGTATGGATTAGTAAATGTTTGTTATTTTACATTGTTTATTTACCAGGATACTGGCCAGAGGTAAAACATCCACTAATAACCCAACTGATGTCCAGGACGGAGCTCTAAACGACCTTGTGAGCCTCAATATATTGTAAGGGAATGATGCCAGCAACCGCTTGAACATGGATAACACTAATTCAATAGAAACTTCAAACAATACTTTTCCTGAATGAGGCGTAGTACCAAAACCGTTCTAGAAATGAAATTCACACATCTTTAGAACATATGTGTAAAAGTGGCATCCTTGAGAGTAAGTTCGCAAAATGTTATACATGTGCTACATGACTGTGCCTAGCTATATACCGAGCTTGATTTGTTGACGTCATCCAGTAAGCCAACCAACACCAAAACAGCAATTGGGGTATTGAAGTGGAAAGCCACAATTATGGACAGGTGTCAACCATTTAGAAATTCGTCCATCAGCCAGAATATTTTACTTTTGGACATCCTTATATTTGCAGACGAAAAATGGCCACATGCAATAATAGATCAGAGCTTACTGATCAAAACGTTGAGTTGTAACTTCCAGTTATTTTCAGAAGTAATTACTACTCATATCGGTTTCGGTTTGCGGTAACACCATGTGTTTATCTCAACTAACGTGAAGCTGAGGTACAGGTTCTGAAAAGAACCGTATCGCACAACTCGTATCTCAACCTTCGTTAAGTGAGAAAGGTTCAAGGGAGAAGATTAGAGCAGGCTAATCGAAACGTTGAGAATAACCCGTGAAGTCCCCATGGTTCTCCCTGAACCATATTAACCCGTGAAGTCCCCATGGTTCTCCCTGAACCATATTAACCCGGCCGTGAAGTCCCCATGGTTCTCCCTGAACCATATTTCTCACTTAGCTACAGTAGTTAAAAACCGAGTTGTCTGAAATTGGTTCTCCCTTGAACCTTTCTCACTTAACGAAGGTTGAGATACGAATTGTGCGATAAGGTTCTTTTCAGAACCAGTACCTCAGCTTCACGTTAGTTGAGATAAACACATGGTGTTACCGCAAACCGAAACGATATCGATATTCCACCATGCAAAGCCTCAAAACTTATATAATTACTACTCAATTGAGAATTTCACATGGTGTCACCGCAAACAGTCTTTACTTATCCTTTTCACCATGCAAAGCTACAAACATTAGTGTCTAACATTAAACGGTCATGTTATTTACTCATACTTTATTCATGAGGATCAAGCAAAGAATGATATATAGGTTTACATTTATCAGTAGTCCTATGTTGACATTTAGGCTCAAATGGTCTGAAGTTAATTAGCAAATTCAACGCATTGCGCTGTTTTGCAGTTTAAACATATTTTGCAGTTTATACAAAATTGTATTTTCATGAGAAACAAAGTCTTTCAAAAATAATACTCATATTTTCGAGTCACAATCAACCCTTAAACTTAATCAACCCTTAAATGTTTGAATCACCTTTTCAACATCATGCAACATACACGGAAGGCTATGGCTGAATGTTATTTTCTAACATGTGTTTTTATTTTAGGGCCGTTGATGACTACCGTCTCTGCTGTGAATTTGTTTCAGCTATTCCTGGTTTTAATCAATCTAATTGCAAGATCACAGAGTTACATTCACCATTTGACCGATGTGGCAGTCTGATGAGGAACCATGTACTCAGAGCGTTCATATGGATTATTGGTGTTAGCGCCCTCATTGGTAATTCAATGGTTGTTATATGGAGGTATCGACAACGCAAAGAAACTAGTGGGAATAAGACGCACTCGTTCTTGGTGCTCAATTTAGCTATTTCTGACCTCATGATGGGGGTTTATATGCTGATCATTGCGATTGCAGATTTGCAATTTGGGGAGAAGTACTTTAATGGAGCGAAGAGATGGCGGTCTGGTGCAGTTTGTAAGATTGCTGGAATGTTTTCAGTGCTATCAAGTGAGACATCTGTCTTCTTCATCACCATCATCAGTATCCAGTGTTTCCTTGGCATCGTGTTTCCCTACAGTCCAATCAAAATCCGGGGAAAAACATCCATAGTTATCGTCTGCATTGTATGGGTAGCGGCTGCGTGTCTTAGTATTGTTCCAAACGCCATAAGTAGTGGGTCAGATTCGAAGGTGTATGGACTATCTGATGTGTGTATTGGGCTTCCTCTAATAACACATCCAAATACTTTTGTTAAGGTAGATTACGAGATTAAAGGCCAAGAGTGGTCTACCCGTATTAGCATTTTACGTGCCAAGGGAAGTGAACCAAATTGGATCTACTCTATTGTCCTGTTTCTTGGTGTAAACACGTTGTGTTTCATGATCGTGCTTTGTTGCTACATCGCCATGTTCGTGAGTGTCAAACGTGACTCGGCCAGGAGTGTCAGGGTGGGTGATCGCCACAACCAGGAAGTCCAGATGGCCATCAAAATGGCAGTCATAGTCGGAACGGACTTTGCGTGTTGGATGCCAGTCATTATCATGGGGATTCTGTCCCAGACCGGGGCGGTTATTTTCAGTGTTGATATGTATGTCTGGGTTGCGGTGTTTATCCTACCGATAAACTCAGCTTTTAACCCGTTTCTGTACACAGCATACTCGATCTTATTTGGCAACTAAGTGGCAAAATGCCAAGGCCAACGATGGCCACAATCGTCTAAAATTTACACCCTTAAAGAAGAACAAAATGGAAACTATTCATAAGGTAGAAGTTAATTTCCAAACACAAGGCAACTCTGAAACGAATGGGGGCGCTGCAAAAATTAGACTTACTACAATGCAAACGATTAATGAAATTTGATTTGCTAGCCCTTTTGCCACGTTTCATGTCGTGCTCAAGCATTTGAGAGAATGTTATTACACCAAACCCATTTGATATTGTCACAACAAAGTTTGTGCGCGCCCTTATTATTTTGTTGACCCACAACAGTGGGAATGCAACACAGTTATAGATTTGAGATTTTGTTTTGGTTTTTTAGGTCCCCTTTGGCACACTTCCTTTAATTAATGTATTCTATTAACAAGGATTTCTTGTAATTCTGAATTTTTTTTAGACCTTTTGGATGACTATTTATAATTTTATATAGATTTTGGATTTTGGATTTTCAGTACTACTTTGGTGCAATCAATTAAAACCAAGGATTTTATTAACAATGGTTTCATTTAGTTCTTTTGAGATTTTTGGACAACTTTATATTTTTAATTTTATATTTTTTAATTTTATATTTTTATATAAAAAATATGTTCCCACTCATATACGTGCGTTGTGTATGGTCCTCCGTGTACACGTACGTTGTACGACAGTATTTTTGGTCAAACACTACAGGGCGATTTTGGATTTTGGATTTTCAGTATACTTGAGTACAATTCACTCAAATAAAGACAATGATTCTATTAACAAGGGTATCATTTCATTCTTGTGATTTTTTTTTGAGATTTTTTTCCCACTCGAAATATAAATGCAATATCTTTAACTATCAAGTGATCTGTTCTTATTTCTATCAATTATTAATTATCGGCCAATTGAACTCTTCCATTACAATAAATGTATGATCAAGTTATTATACTAAGTTTGTATTGCAAACATCTTTTTTAAAATTTAATTATTCAACACAGTGTGTTATTGAAACAATAATTACACGACACATTTTCATCATTCTATATAGACATAACTATAAATGTTTATTACAATTGGATTATACTGTTTTTGTTATTATTTAAGTCTGTTTTGGCACTTTTGTTTTTCCTTGTACAAAAGGTACATGATACACTTTGCAAGATAATTTGAAAAGCACGGTTTATTTGGGTTTAGTTGCTTGTTTAATTGAAACTTGATTGTTTCTTGAACTCATTAAATCATGCATGCTTTTGAAAAATTGTTTTTAAGAAATATTTCATTTTAATGTATTTCATTTTATGAGCCAACTGAACCCCTTTTTCGTTCTTACACTGTACAACACAAGACGTGTTCTTGTACGTAGGTACTCATTGCAAATTACTATTTTTTTAAATAAAAATAAATACTTACTTTATGTAGCTTGTGCCCCACAACGAACTGTAGATAAATACTGTTGTACTCATAAATTATTTATGAAAATTGATTGTATTATAGTAAATGTTTTCACCTATTAAACAAAATTCTTTAAACCATCAATAAGCGTAGTCCGAAAACGTCTCCGGATTCTGGTCTCCACGTACGTGTGTTGCCTCAGATCCGCGTGTCTGTCTGTCTGTCTGTCGGGGCTGTCTGTCTGTCGGTCTGTCTGTCTGTTATGGTGTTTGTTTGGGTGTTGCTATGAAACGATGTCAAATTACAGTGGTGCAACAAGTGAACAACTTTTGTTCACATAGGGGTATGAACGTTTGCCCGAATACTAAGGCCTCTATTGGCCAGCGTACTTTGTGTATAGGAAATTTGGTGTGGTTCCAATATATACATGTATTTTTTTTAATGTGTGGGGTGGGGGAAAATCATGACCTTTTCTAGAGTGGGGGAAGTGCCACATTGTAACCCCCCCCCCCCGAGTCCGCTTCCGCCGCCTATTAATATAGTTTTTAATGAACAAAATCATATTACACTTTTATAGGATTCATTATCATTAATTTTGATCAATTCAGTCGACGGAGTCAATTTGAAATGTCATTCGGTTCACAAACTAACTCAAACGTATTTTGAACAAATTTATTTAAACCCAAGCAGTCCTTCAATATACGTTTATATGATGTGTTAAAAGTGGCGTGTTCGAAAAATAGTCTTTTTAGCGTCGCAACATTTTGTATGCATGCAAAAAACGAGTGCAAAAATAAAATTGGCATACCTACCCCTTCCCCCATCCCCACTGTAAATCCACAATTCATAGAAATGGTATTTCTGGAATTGTCTGCTAAACAGTGGGGTATGGTACATATTAATTTGTTGTTAAACGGTGTCTGTGAGGGGCAAAACATGCAAAATGAGTGCAAAAAAAAACCATTAGCACACTACCCCCTTCACTAACGAACGGACAATTTGGTCGAGGGCACTTCATTGTTCAAATTGACCAATAATCTTCTGCCTCACATAATGTTTTTAATTCCTTTTCCACTCTGAGTTATTGAGTCCACTGTTATACACCATCACATAATAATCTATGTCCATTCTGCACACACATCCTAATCTATCAACACTATCACGGTCCTCGTCTTTCGGAAAGCTATTGATCAGGCAGGATATTTAACACTGCCTTCTGTCTCCCACTATATAACATAGTCTCTTTCTCAAATTCTCCGTGTATACATGTATCACGTGGTTCCCTGTTGGAAAGAAAAAAAAGCGCGTCACCGCACCGATTTTGAAGCCGACCGATGACCAGAAACCGGAGACGTTTTTGGCCTAGTAACAATATTATGTTCAATCATATGTTGCCGATCACTAATTAACCTGATTAACTGTATCAAATCTTACTATGCATGTATATAATAAACTCATCGTAGCTATTTAAAAAATTACGTCCATCGGTAACATTATATGCGTCCACTTATTGTTTTGGAATTAATCAAATTGTACACACTTTGAATACTGTGTAGGCCTACATGAAATAAACTATAAAATACTTTAAAAGCTGTAAAAGAGTAAATAAATAAATAAATAAATAAATAAATAAAAAATAAAATAAATAAATAAATAAATAAGCTGACGCACTAGTAGACTACAATTTTTAGAAGAATTAAATGAAACCGTTGTCAATAGAATCTTTGTCTCCAATTGAGTGAATTGTACCAAAGTAGTACTAGTAGGACGTAAAAATCTTAAATCGCCCTGTGGTATTGATGAAAATACACTGTGCCGTACAACACCTAAAACATATTGCAATGAGAAGAGAGTCGTACACACACAACGCACGTATACACGGCATCAGTATATTTTGAGTGGAAAAATGTTTTCAGTAAAATATTAAATATATTATAAGTAGTCGTCCCACAAATGTAAAAAAAAAAAAAAATCACAAGAATGAAATGAAACCCTAAAATAAATAGAGCTTGATTTGTTACAGCATGGGTTACTGTATCATTCTGTCATTTGTTGTAGTGGAAATAAATATAATCACCACTTTAACTTTTGGCTGTCCCCTTTGCCTTTTTCAGTGTTGGCTTATTGTGTATTTATTTTATCTCAAATTCCTGTTGGCAATATGATACATAAAAGTTGTGGCGTGAAATTATTGCACACCTACCTGAGTCATTTAACACAAATAATCCCCAAATTAAGCAAATTCCTGATTTGCGCAACATCATAAGCAGCGCAATCCGAGATTGGGCACGCAATCTTGAGATTGCGCTGCGCAATCTGCAGATTGCTCCCAATTTTGCTCAATCTCGAGATTGCGCAAATCCCAAGATTGCGCTCAACCAAAGATCGTAAAGCGCCGCGTAGCTAGCTACGCGGCGCTATACGATCTTTGCGCTCAACGTGCAACACATGTGAATAAAGGACGCCCTCAAGAGTTGCAGTTATACCGCTAGAAAAATGGACAGGGAGACGGATTTTCTTGGCAGATATCGCTCTATTTCAAGCAAACTGAAGAAGTAAGCGCATTTAAAAATAAAATTAATCAAACTCAATAACAATAATAAGAATATTTTGATGCAATTTCAGTGGACAGATTTGTTGATTGCGAACTAAAAAAGGTTTTTAAAGTGTACAGCTGTGTTAGTGTGTAACTTTGTCGATCAACCATTTTAATATTAGTATTATTATTATACTTAGTCATTACCGATTACGCCTTTACGGGTATAATATCATGATATAAACACCAACCCACACCTCCGCCCCTCCTGACGCTACGTGTCACAGACACAGTGTAATTATATGCACAAACTAGTCATAATTATAAAGAATGTCGAACGCAACCGCCACTTGTGAACAACATGTATAAGCCTTATCGCTAGTAGTAGCGCTGAAGCAACTGCCGCAAAGCATACAGACAGGGATACAAAAAGGGGCATCTGTTTGGCGCAGCTTTTGTGACGTCAATAATATTTTGTTTGTCCGCGCGGCACGCAGTGGCGCTGTTGCGCCCACAGACATCCCACAATTCATTGCAGCTGCTATTACTATTAGCGATAAGGCTTATGTGCTCTATCATCTTTTAAACTAAATTAAAGGAACATTTTTGATATTTTCTCATATTTGGACAGAAAAGTGGTGGTATTCTACATTTTTTCCTATAGTAATTAGTATAGTAAGTAATAGTATCCTCAATTTACCCTAAATGACGCACCTAAGGTTATATAATCAACTGGACGGTAACTTACAAATGAAATTAGCAGTTTGGTGTTTCAGTTTGTTTCAGTGAAGGATTCTCTTGTAAAATGCTGAATTTCAATGCATGATCATACGCGTGGACGTCTTGAGTGCCGTTTTTTGAGACGCACAGAATTGTGGCCATCAGAAAATTGATGTTGGTATAATGACTCACCCCAAACTGTTAAAGTTGATGGGGGCACAGAAAATGTACCCAAGAAGAAAAACAGTTCAAATCATGTTTCATCTTATTCCAGATGGTTGTAAAATTGTTTTTAAACTTGAAAATAAAAATATTGTTTTCGATTTTTAAAATAAAATGGTATAATTTGGAGAAGCTCTCAAAACTTTTAATCAATATTCTTGAAAGACCAATAAAATGGAAGGTGGTTAAATTTTTTGCAAAAATTTTTTTTTACACATTTGAAATGTGTAAAATTACTGTTAACATTTTGTCAAATAAAAGATTTCTTTTCATAACCATTAATGTTTCATTTTCTCAATAATTTTCCACTACCGTCGAAATAAACACCAACGAATTAAGTAGTCTTTGTTTGCTTCTTCTATAAGGAATGTATCCACTTTGAGGATCAGTATTTCTTTAAAAAATCATTGCAAATGCAATACATTCATATATTTTGGTTTCACAGACAACAGCTTGTTGACGGCATAGAACAATAAAATCACAGATGTTCTAGTATCTAGTAAAATCAGTGGTTAAACAACTTTTTCCACTTTTTCACAAGCACTAACTTTCCAGTAAATCATACAATTTCACTATAATTTTTATTTCTGTAACAAGCACGACTTTGATAAGTTTATGCAACCAGTAATACGCCATAGTTTTGTAAGTTTTCCGAGAAATGCTAAGCCAAAGGTAGGTGCGTCATTTCACGAGTGCGGCGAATTACGTACATGGACGATATTAATTATTGTAGGATTAAGGTGCTGTGTAGTCGATCATTACTATTAAACGTATCTGTTTTTCATATCCTTAAAAAAAAACCTATAAAGTATCAAAAGAAAGCTGTGGTTAAGTGTTATGGTTTCCAGCCACAGCACATTTCCCAATGTACTAGTATAACTATAAGCACTATGCTTAACTTGTTATTGTATTTATAATGATCGTGTTCTTGTTTGCTAATTCTGTAGTACAAATTAGTGCTGGGCGAGTAGTGAAATTCACTATTCAAGTAATCACACAACAATTACTGGCAAATACTTGTATAATCGTGAGTAATTTAACATTACTAAAGCTCTTCTAATCCTTTATTAAATTGTATGCACTACTCCTACTTAGTCATAGCCCAGGGGTCGGAATTAACACTAGTCAGCTAGCCTGAGGCTAGTGGTTTTAGCAACGGGACTACTAGCTGCTGAGGTTTGGGTAGTCTGATGGGATAGTGAAAAAAAAAAAAAATAAACAATGAAACTATACTTCTACTTCTATGCTCATACTTGTTGGAGACCTGTTCAGCAACTCGTACAAAATACGGATTCCATGTTGTCACTTTTTTCATGACTACTAAAAAAAAAAATGTGAAGGACTAGTAAAGTTTTTGACATAACTAGTCCTGTGGGCTACCATAAAATTCAAGTTAATTTCGACCCCTGATAGCCTGGGTCATTGGTTATTCAAGTATTTCAAAGTATACTATTTCAAACATACTTTTTATGATATTTATTTTGAAAACATTAGATATCATTTCTGATTTTTTATATTCTTAATAAATAAACAGCAAAAGAATCAGTAATTACTTGTGAATGTACTTACAACTCGCGAGAACTTTTGAGGTAATTGCAGCGGGAGTAGTAATAAGACGTGAGTACGAGTACGATTAACAATTAATACTCATGATTAATCGAGAAATCACACTACTCGCCCAGCACTAGTACAAATAAATTGCTTTTCTTTGTGTCATAGGAAGACATGCACATTTATTATTATTTCTTCCTTTATTTCTTTTTTTCTCTACATGAAGACGATTTCTTCGTAAGCCCAATGTTGCTGAAGCAAGCGATCAATTTGGTAAGATGACAGCAATAGAGAAAACAGAGAAAGGGTTCTTAAAACTAATCTTCTCACTATCTGCCTCAACATTTATAACTTTTGAATAAAATTTGTTCTCTGAATAAGAAACACACCACGTAGCTAGATAAAACACAAAGAATACACAGTCTAAAACAAAGAAATTACTCAGTTTATTCAAAGTCATTGTTCATAAGAATCAGTTTGGCATTTTACAACTAGATACTTTCGTCTATTTCTATATATATTTCAAAGCAACTTTAAAGTTTTGTAACAATTACACGATAGAAATAAATAACAGAATAATGATTGGGAAAAAGTATACATACATGTAATAAGTAATTCATTCATTTTGAACATTGTGTACTTAATTTATGCCTAAATAACCCTTTTTACCAGATATACAATGTACATGTACGAGTCCATAATAATAATTGCATGTGATTGGTTAGTGTCTCCATTATAAAGGAGTCTGTAGTTATCACAGACTGTAGTTAAGATAATGAGTAGCATGAATATGCATGAGATAATGTCCATTATGTATGTATGCATGTGTACATGTTGTATCTAGACACAAATTGGCTTTGTATCCATTGTATGCGGAAGGTTTTGATTGGACACTTGTGATGGAATGCTGCAATGCCAGTAATTTGGGTTGTCATTTAGCATTATGCACACGTTTTATTGAGAAATCAATTGGGTCATACAGGTACTTAGCGTTGTAATTTCTAAACTGTTCATAATTTGTGTATTTGCCAACAGCCTTGGTTTTTACAAGCAATCAAACTTAAATAATTATTTTGTCTGAAATGCTCTTATTTCAGAGAAAACATGAATAAAATATGCAAATTTTTGCTCCAATTGTTTTCTTTGAGCTAAAATCTTCATATATAAATGCAATGTCCATTGTAGACTGGTAGTTATATTGATTAAAGTACATTGTACATAGAGCATACTCATAGAAGGACTTGTTTCAAAAGTGTTAAAAATCATGTCCAACAATTTGACAGAAAAGTGTGCTATAATTTTTGATTGAAGATTAAATGTTATAATTTGTTTTGTTTTTTACTCTGTTTACAGCACAGACTGTCAATAATGGCACAGGACATTATTTTTTTTCACTCAATTTTATTTTATTTTTGTTTAATTGCTGAAAATGTCAGCATGTCCGATGGAATCGATTTATGAGTTTTTCCCCAGGAATCTGAAGAATACATTTTAATTTTATCGACACGTAATCGCAATCCCCCACCCCCTGAATTTTCACCCATACAAACAAAATTATTTATATTTGTTAAGAAAACAAAGTTTTGATTTCAAGTCTTGATTTATTGTTCCATTGTTTCATCAGGTGCGCTTGCCAAGACATTGGAGAACCAAGAATGTACATCTTACGCAGCCATATGCAGTCTAGCCAAAGCCAGGTAAATCAACATATCGATCGGATCATTGATAACATAATGTCAATTATGCGCTCCCGGCTGCATTGGATTTGATAACCTAAAAATTGCACATGTATGCACACATTACACAAGCATCATTTGCTTCCATAATAATGTTTGCACGCGCTGTCTACCCTGCCATGAAAATGTGCCTTATCGTCATCACAACGAGGCACAGATATCAGTGGCTGGTTTCATATATAATCAGCAGCTTGAGCGGAGACTGATCAGTTCCTGTTGACTGATAAAAGCCTAATATACACAGCAGAATCAGACTGTACTGTAATGAGTTGTCAAGGTTGTTTATAAATAGTATCCCCATTGGGAGATACTCTGATGAGTCACACTTGTACCCCGATTGAGACCCATGAGTATACCAATGAGTTGTCAAGGTTGTTTATAAATACTATCCCCTTTGGGAGATACTCTGATGACACTTGTACCCTGATTGAGACCCGTGAGTATACCAATGAGTTGTCAAGGTTGTTTATAAATACTATCCCCATTGGGAGATACTCTGATGACACTTATACCCCGATTGAGACCCATGAGTATACCAATGAGTTGTCAAGGTTGTTTATAAATACTATCCCCTTTGGGAGATACTCTGATGACACTTGTACCCCGATTGAGACCCATGAGTATACTAATGAGTTGTCAAGGTTGTTTATAAATACTATCCCCATTGGGAGATACTCTGATGACACTTGTACCCCGATTGAGACCCGTGAGTATACCAATGAGTTGTCAAGGTTGTTTATAAATACTATCCCCATTGGGAGATACTCTGATGACACTTGTACCCCGATTGAGACCCATGAGTATACCAATGAGTTGTCAAGGTTGTTTATAAATACTCTGATGGGAGATATTCTGATGACACTTGTATCTCGATTGAGACCCATGAGTATACCAATGAGTTGTCAAGGTTGTTTATAAATACTATCCCTATTGGGAGATGCTCTGATGACACTTGTACCCCGATTGAGACCCATGAGTATACCAATGAGTTGTCAAACTAATTTTGACCACTGTTATGTTTTGCAAAAACTCCTGATTATTTGTATTTAATAAAAGAAAAATTAATAAAAAAGGAAAACGAAACAAAAACCTATGAACCAAAATTGAGGGTGTTGGTTGGGGGAGGAGGGCTGCACCGTACTGTTCCCTGAAATTTATGCCACTTATAAAAACATCATTTCTTAAAAGAAACAATATTGTCATGGATATACATTCTTGTATTCGAGTACTTTTCACGAGTACAAATTTATACACAACATATCAACATATTCGAGTACTTTTCACGCGTACAGATTTATTCACAACATATCAACATACATATATTTGTATTCCAGTACTTTTCACGAGTACGAGTACAGATTTATGCACAACATATCGACATACTTGTATTCCAGTACTTTTCACGAGTACGAGTACAGATTTATATGTACTCGAGTATGAGTAATGAGGACTCAAACTCTGTAGTTGTTCTGAAGTACTCTTTTTTAGTATAAGTGCAGAACAATTATACTCGAGTACATTTACTATGAGTATGAGTACTACAAGTCTGATTACTCAACACGCCTTATTTGATTTCTCAGATGTGAACACACCTTATCCAATATGCCAGCAGAGGCGGAGGCGCTTATTGGTGCTACTCATCATTTCATGCACGCCGAGGAGGTGGACCACGCCCTGTCATGTCCGGGCTTTGAAGAGAACTTGACGGCAGGGATCAACTGCTACAATCATGCGATCAGGGTAAGGGAAGAATATTCAAATCGGTTTCTTTGTCTCAAAATCTTTGTCTCAAAGTTTGGCAGGATGAAAATATGGAATGTTGACAAAGCATTTTGTCATTAAATTAAGTTAGTCTATCCACATAAATCATGACTGGTTTGTTAGAAGATTTTGTTTTGTTCATTTTTTTGGGGGTGGGGAGGTCAGACCCGGGTGCACACTTGGCAAACGTGACATTTTTGTTGCTCATTTTTGTCTGCCTTCCTGATGCCCAATCAAAAATTTCCTTTGAAAACAAAATCACAGAAGGAACGGCACCAGACTATTTGGGGACATGAGCCTCATTTGGGTTCTCATAGACACGTGCGTATTAAAAACCAAGATGGTTGCTCAGTGCCTTTCATTACAGTGTGAGTTTATCGTGTGCCCGGAAGTGTGACCGGCAAAAGATCGTAAGCAGTTAATGTGCAAAATTGTGTTTGAAAATTGAGTGTGAAAGTTTGGTCGTTTTTCTACCATTTATAAGTCATTGTAGGAAAGTTAAATTCCGCATGGGAATGGAAAAACATGTCTTGGGAGTAATTCTAGCAACAAAAATATAACACTTATGGCCTACTTTTTTTCAAAGGAGCCATTTTATTGCTTACGACCTTCTGCTGGGACAAAAAGTTGTACTTTGTGTGCCCGGAAGAAGGTCGTAGTAGAGCCTTACGACCTTCCTCAAGGCACACATAATGATGAAACTAGCAGTGGTTATTTATTGTTCACATCACAGGTATACATAGAGCTCAAACAACCAGCCCTGGCAGCAACATTGTCTCTTCAGCTTGCAGACTCATTGAGAGTGAGTGTGGGTTATATCTCTTCAGGTTCCTGTGGGGGGATTGTCATCTGTTACCCTAACCTAGACATTTTTCACTAGAAACCTCTCCTGAATCCACTGAAATCAATCGACGTGCCCTAAAAAGTCACCCAGTTGTTGGACTTCGATGGAATGGGTACAAATGCAAAGCATCTATGGCTTGACTATACACAGTCCTGTAATCCAAGTAGCTGGTGGAGTTTGATGGATTTGGTACACATGATAATAATATTACATGATTCTTATAAAACGCACATATCCTAGCAACTAGATCAAGGCGCTGTACATTATTATCCCTGCTCATCAGGCACATAAATCATTCCTGAAACCATCTCAGCTCACTGGGGAGTATACAGCTCAATTGCTGCCATTTCGGCGCATATAGGGCTAATCAAACACAACAACCAACTCTGCCCTCACAGGTACCCATTTACCCCTGGGTGGAGAGAAGCAATTATGGTAAAGTGTCTTGCTCAAGGACATGAGCGTCATGGTCGCAGCCAGGATTCGAACCCACATTCTGATGACTCGGCCATCAGATACACAAATCCGATGCCATAACCGCTCGGTCATGGCATCATGCTCTATTTGCTGGGCTATACATGTATATACATGCACAGTACTGAATCCACCAAAATCAAGAAAAACCATGGGATGGATTTTGATGTACTTGTTGTTAGTCATGAAGATATATAGCAAATATGTGTTATTTGTTTGATTACTTAAAATTTTGCAGCGATTTCCCTTTTTAATTTGATAAATTGCTACAATCGGTGAAGACATTGTTTGCCATTGTAGAAATATTCATGTGGTAGATTGATAGATCATGATCATGAGGATTTTTGACTTGTTTATACAGTGTGTTTAATCTGGTAATAATGGTTTGTTTGCAGAAACTGGAGAAGCCATCAGAAGCGATGGGGCATTATCAGCGAGCAGCAGATTTACAATATCAGGTAAATATTGTCCTTTATCCCTAACCCCCTACAGGTGTTTCACAGACACCCTGCTGAATGCAACAAAATGCAACGACAGAAAAGTGCAGGCTGCTGAATGCAACAAGATCCACCAGCTAGAACAATGGTTCTTTTGTTCTCTGCTGAGGGCAACGAGATGCAACAACTTTTTACTTTTGTTTCATCTTGTTGCACTGTGCATGGTTAGGGTTAATGCAAGGGATATTAATCCTCCTGCTACTACAAGGGTCAAAATCAGTCAAAATGTTGATATGCATGTACTTGCCAAGGTATATCAAGTGCACTTAAAAGTTGATCACTGTCAAACCTTACGTTTTTTGACTGGTAAAAGCATTGTCTGGTATTGTTCAGGGTGGTCAAAATGACAGTAAAAACCAGTCAAAAATGCCCCTGTGTGCACATTTGGGTCAACAGTCAAAACAGGCAGTTGACTGGTTTTGACCTCTATAGCTACTTGCAGACCTGCCAACTAGTACGATTTTGCCGTATTTCGTACGGGAATTTGTTGAAAATATGACCGTACGTTTTTTCCCCATAAAATACGGGTTTTGACCATTTTTGACACGCCCGAAAAAATCCGAGTTCAAAGCGGCTGCGAGTGTAGATTATGCTAGATAAAAAAAACGGCTGCGAATGACTGTAGAGGGTGCTAGATATGACACGAGGCTCGACACTACTCTACATCGCGATCTCGTAAGCAAGGGCGTCCGTGATTGGTGCATGGGATGTAAACAAATGCATTTGGGACCGGGCGTATTAACCAATCGGAACGTTGTATACAAAAGCGCTAGGCATTATGATACATGAATGGCCGTCATTTGAGTAGCGCAGACCATGCATGCAGACAATAATTTTATGATCTAGTTTGAGCGTGAAATGAATGTTTAAATATGGCTTCGACCTCCAAAAAAGATAAAAGGAAGCAATCGTACAAAACAGAATACTCGGAGAAATGGGATTTCATACAGCCGTCTCAGAAAGGAGAAAATCATGCACGATGTACATTCTGTAGTTCGGATTTCAGCATCGCTCACAGTGGATCGTATGACAATTACGCACCACATTGAAACTGCCAAGCACCAAAGTATTGCCGAGACTAAGAGAGCTAATCGCCGTGCCATCTACATCAAATTTTAGGTGGATTAATTAAGCTTACTTTGATAGATCATAGAGGCAGTATTAGGTCTGATTACCAGCTCTGAAGCTGTATGACTATGATTATGAATAAATCCGAATCGGACCTAGAGGCTATGGCATTTTCTGTGTTGTATGTAATCTGGGAACCTCATTCCAGGGAAATAATCTTCCGATTCCGACACACACCTTATAATATTATAATAACATCAACATGCTAATATTTAGGCCCTATATAATGAAAATATATTATGTTACCTGTTGACTTAGTTTCTGTGGGCACTTTTCTTAAAAGTCCCCGCATATGGCGAAGCTCTGTTCAATTTTTTTTTAAATTAATTAATTTTAATCCTCACACCATGTGCTTTTTATAGAAAAACTATAATGTACACCTGTAAGTATTAAAGTTGAAGCATTGCAGCCACATTAAACCTTTGTTCGTAAGCTCGTCTATGTATATTTTTGAAAAATACAGTTTTTTATGAAAAATACAACTTTTGGAGTTTCAGAATACAGTTTTGTGATCCCAAAGGTTGGCAGGTCTGTACTTGCCACTAAAGTGCAGCTATAGTAGGAGGGTTAATCCGTCTGTGCTACATACTGAATCAAAGCACTGAATGGTTTCAAGTATGAAATAGTATCGCTGGGAGTGAACAAAGAATACATTTATTACAGCAGGATTTGAACCTAAGTCCTCCGGGTTAACATGCGGGCACTGAACCATCTAGCCCTATTAGGTCAATATCTTTATTCAGGTGGGGGTTGGGGGGGGGGGGGGGATGGGAGGGCGGCGCTTGTTTTACAAATCTGAATGTTTTAATCAATAACCTGCCTTTGTAAGTTAAAGGGACAGTATTGTCATGATCAGAGCAGACTTTCAATAGGGCATGGAATTGGTGTCCTTAGTTTAAGATGAACACAGTGACTAAATATTACTGGCTCATCTATGCAGCAGCAACGGTAATATGACCTTATCATGTGGGGTATTATTTTCAGTCACTGAGTTAATCTAAAACTAGCGCTCTGATTCCATGCCCTGTTGATTGTGATGATATTTAAGTTGAATAATCTGTTTTACTTCTTTTTTGTTATATAATTGTCTACAGAGCCCTCTAGATTGTCTGCATTCATTGGGTCAAGTTGCATCCTGTAAGATTGAAACAGGTGAGTAATAATTTATCTGTTGTGAAAGGACGTTTCATACTTTCATACAAATTTAATTTTGACGTTAAAAGCTGCTTTTCACCCGAATGATTCAGAGAGTTGAGTGCCTTCAACTTGTGCGATGTTATGACATAAAAACTTGCTTAACGTTTGGGTAAGGTGTGAATGTTCAAAAGTAATAAATAGGTGATTTTCCAAGCCTCATGATCTACTGATAATCCGGCCCAACCTGAATTTTGATTCTCCAAGAATTGGTTCAGTAATAACTGAATCCAGGTTGTCTCATCAGAATCATGGGTTCAGTTTATCTATCCTGTCACTGTTTATATATGTGATGATTTCAGGTGACTATGATGGTGCCCTCGGTGTTCTGACCGAGATGGAATACCTAGCCCAGGAGAGGGGATCAAGCGGCCAGGGGGGTCGACCCATCGGGGCATTTTCAGATGTCTTGGCTAACTGTCAGGTGTCGAGGGTCTTGCTTCTCATGCTACTACAGGTAAACATTCATTCACATGTGTCCATCAGATATGATATCACTTGAATTGACCTGACATGAGAAGATTCGATTTAACCAGACCTTGGGTTGTCAATAACCCGACTCAACTCGACTCATTACCTGAAAATGACTTTAATTCGAGGCCCAATATTCATTCATTCAGTGTAAATAAATGAGTTTCTCCTGAAGACAATCAGAGCAGACTGATCGAAACGTCGAGTTGTAACCTCCAGTTCTTTTCAGAACTAATTACTACTCAATTGAAACTTTCACATGGTGTGACCACAAACAGTCTAATACACCATGCAAAGCTACAAATATTACAAATTTGTTTTTAATTAAACCTAAACTTTCACTAAAATGTTCTCCACTTTATTGTCTTTCTTTGAAACTGATAATACAAATTTCTTATTTATAATCGGTCATGGATGAATTGAGTCATTGCATTATTGATAAACCTCTTGGTTCCTTGGTTCCTTGGTTCCTTTGTAGCCCACGCCACAGCGTATTCGACCTGAGCATGCTCAGACATTGGAGCGCTACGCATGGGAGACAACAGAAGACATTAGCCCAGGTAATTATATCTCTGTGCTGTATTCATTTCAGCTGTAAAACCTTCAAGAGGCAAGAGGTTAAAATTAATGCATCGTCTTCATAGCCTGCGTAACTCAAATTGGGGTCTCTTTTGGCCGAATCAATTTGATTGGCTTTTGATGAGCATAAATATCTAGACACCATTTGAAATTTTCATTTCATAATTTGTAGATTTTATGACTTTAAATAGTCGGGTTCTTTGGAGGCTACTCATTATTGCATAATAAAATGTCAGGAGAGATACAGGTTACCAATCTTTCCACCGTATATGAAAGCTTGATTTGATCAAACCACAACAGGGGCACATTTTTGCGACCCCAACCAAAAACATGTTTTGGCTTCGGTCATTGGTTAAGCGTTTTCACGAGTTTGGTCGTGCTGCAATGACGTCATTGTTCTGACCAAACGTGAACCAAAGTTTGTGATCAGTTACGCTTGGTTTCAAGATGGCGGATTGTAAAAAGTAATGAAAGTTTTGTTAATTATTTGTTAAAACATGATGGAATGATTGTTTGTATACCAGTATATCTTTTCAAGTTTATTACTAGCACTCACGAGTAAGTTCAAATTTTGCCAAAATTTGAATTACACCGTACATTTTGAGAAACATTGATGACTGAATACGTCACAAACTGAAAACAATGTTCTGGTTACGTTTGCGTTTTCGCGTAGCTATACCGTCTTGTTTCTGGTCAAGAATGTGACGGCAGAAACAAGTTTCTGATCGTGTTTGCCAAAACACGCCCCAGATTGTTGGTTTCTGGAAACCATTCTTGGTTGATTTTTACATTTGTCTAAATATCTTAAAAGCCGGTATACACTCATAGTTAAATATCTATAAATGCATCCATACATAAGAATCATGATGTAGGGGAAAACAATCTGTAAAAGTTTGTTTATTTCTGTGTAATAGAGAATTGGATGTTGCATAACTGCTTACCAAACTAAAAGACATATTTCTGTGTAATAAATAGAGAATTAGATGTTGCATAACTGCTTACCAAACTAAAAGACATATTTCTGTGCAATAAATAGAGAATTAGATGTTGCAAACTGCTTACCAAACTAAAAGACATTTTTTTTTTTTTAATTACAGAAAATAGTGAAAATGCATTCAGATTGTTGATATTCATTCCATTATGGAATATTTGTCTTCAGATGACAGAAATTCATTTTAGAAATTATTTCACTAAATTTACTAAAACGATAAACACCCAAGAAAGACATTTCAAGGGATGGTTTGATACCATCATTATCTTTACACCAAATTAGTTTTTAATTTTGACAATTTTTTCCCTCATCATAAGAATGTTTTTTTCCCCTCATTCTTGTTACAGTTGTAGAATGCTTAAGTGAAGAACTGTTTCTGTTGATGCAATCAGTCGTGGTAAGTCATTTGTGATATTCTGCTTATTGTAGTTGCTGTGAAACCTGTTGAATTTCATTGACAGTTCACCAAGAGAAATGTAAAAAAAAAATGGTTTCGTGCCGTAACTGTTGATATGTTTATGATTATGTTGTTAGTCTTGAGGGAACTTACATGTATTAACTAATAATAATAATAATAATAATAAAGATTTTTAGCGCGCACATATCCACCCTGCTGGGCGCTCAAGGCGCGGAAACAAAGAAAAAACATTAATACAAACAATATACAATGATAGCATAGGGAAAAACAATTATGTACCGAGATACATGTACCTACAATGCAATTACAAATATACATCATCTTTGAAGAGTTGTGACATAAGATGAGTTTTAAGCATCGACTTGAATCTGGTTATACTATGACAAGATTTGAGTTTAGTTGGAAGATGATTCCAGAGTCTCGGAGCTGCGACAGAAAGCGACCTATCACCCCAGTTCCGTTTGAAGTTGGTTCCTTGAGGAGTGACATGTTGCTGGGCGCCAAATTATGATGGAGTGTAGACTTTAAGTAGTTCAGAAATATAAATTGGAGCAATGTTATTAAAAGATTTGTGAACAATTAGCATAAGTTTAAAAACAATTCTCTGTGAAACAGGAAGCCAGTGCAGTTCTTTCAAGATTGGCGTGATATGGCATGACTTTTGGACAAAGTCACAACCACGAGCTGCTGTGTTTTGTATGTGCTGAAGGCGAGATATTTGATTCTACGGAAGACCGTAAAGGAGAGCATTCCCGTTATCGAGCCGTGATGTGACAAATGCATGTATAATTTGTTCAGCAGCACTTTTATTCAAGTATTTCCTAATTAAACATATTTCTGACATGAAATGATGATATGCAAACAATGTTGGAGATATGTGGTTTTAAAGTCATTGTCGAGTCAAATATAACACCCAAATTACGTGCATGTAATGAGGGGTTATCTGCGAGTCACCAATTGTAATAAATGGAAGAGAAACTTTAGACAATTGCTGGCGTGATCCAAATAGAACAAATTCTGTTTTTCATCGTTCAATTTCAGGAAGTTTTGTCTCATCCAACTTCAATCTCTTGAATACATTTCTCTAGTGTTTTAATGCAGGAATCGGCAGGTTCTTGAGAAGATTTAAAAGTAATGTAAAGCTGCGTGTCATCAGCGTAAACATGGTAATTTAAATTATACTTCAAAATGATATCACGAACTGGAAAGGTATAAACAGTAAACCACTGTGGGCGAGCACAGAGCCTTGGGGTACAGAATAGTCAAGAGTAACAGGCTCGGAGATAGCGTTACCAATACAAACATGCTGAGGCCTATTTAAAAGGTAGGACTTACACCAATCCAGGGCTGTGTCATGTATTCCAAGATGATATTGAAGGCGGGAGAGAAGGATTTTATGATCGACAGTGTCAAAAGCGGCACTTAAGTCTAACAAAACTAATGCAGTGATTTTCCCATCATCCATGGCAGATAAAATGTCATTGTTTGCCGAAGAAGAGCAGTTTCCGTTCCATGAAATTGTTTGTAGGCTGACTGAAATGTGTCCGACAGGTTATTAACACGAACATGGTCAGAGATCCGTGATGAAACAACTCGCTCGATTGTTTTCCAAGGTACTTTAAATTCGCTACTGGTCGGTAATTTTGAAAACTTCCTTGTCCAAATTGGGTTTCTTTAGGAGTGGTTTAACATGAGCAACCTTCTGGCTATTAGGAAAACAACCGGAAGAAAGAGATCTGTTTACAATAATTGTGATATACTTAGCAAACACATCAATATTTTGTTTTATTAGCGAAGTTGGCACTGGATCAAGTTCACATGATTTTGATGGCGATTTCATGATGAGTTTCTTGATCTCCGTAACACTAGTAGGCTCAAACATGGACAGTCTACATTGTGGATCCTTGCGTGATGGTGTTTGTGATAGAATGGCAGGTACTGAGGGAAAAGAGCGAGCGGATATTCTCAATTTTTGTGACAAAAAAGTTTGAAAAAGCATTTTGCGAGGTCCTGATCGGAGTGTGTAGATGGAAGCACTGGAGCTTTGGGTTTATGAAGCAGCTTTTCAACAATGTTAAAGAGTTTTTTCTGATCACCAGAGCTATCTTCCACAAGAGATGAGTAGTGAGTTATTTTTGCCTGGTTAATCATGTTCTTCACAATATCACGTTGGTTACAGTATTCTTGCATGCCGATGTACTCCAAGTTTCCCATTGTCACGCCATCTTCGCTCAAGTTGACGGCGGATTTTCCTTGCAGCACGGATATCATCATTGAACCAGGGGGATTCACATTGTAGTTTAACAGTTCGAGTTTTTTGCGGAGCATGATCATCCAAGATGTTACGGACAGTAGATTCAAATAGACTGACACAAGAATCCAGCTCACCATCTTCAAGGTTTACATTTTCCAGTTGAGATTCAATATCATGACATAAATCTTTAATATTTACTTTTTTCCAGTTGCGAGTAGTTACAGAAATGGTAGGTATGGGAGGTTTTTTAAGGTTCAAATTTACCATGATTGCATAATGATCAGATAAGCCAGGATGAATAGTTATATTCGAGATAAGAGGTGAAGTATTTTCACGCGTTATCATGAGGTCAAGACAGTGACCATACCGATGAGTGGGTGCTGTGATGTGCTGTATAAGTCCATGAGCAGAGAGCAGATCTTTAAACTGATTTGCATAATTGTTTGAAATAATGTCCATATGAATGTTAAAATCGCCGGTTAAAATAATGTCAGATGGGTGTAACAGATAATCGACAATTAATTTATCAAATTCCTGCAGAAAAGTGGAGAAGTTTACATGTTTACCATCAACATCCCTTTCTGGTCGATAAATATTAACAAGGCGAACAGATCTAGAGTTGCACGTTACCTCAGCATGCAGAGATTCAAATGTTAGGTAGTCAATGTTAACACTTTTCATACTGACAGATAAACTGGACCTAAAGAGTAGTGCAACCCCTCCACCGGTCTTTATTGGTCTGGGGATATGATGGAGAGAGTAGCCAGCAGGAGTACACTCACGGGGTGGCAAGTCATCATTAGGTTTAAACCATGTCTCGGTTATGGCAACAAGATCCAAATTGTTTTGAAGTACAAAGTCAACAAATTCATCCGATTTGTTACATATGGATTGAGTATTCAAGACACAGAGCTGAAGTTTAGACTCATCGTGAACATTTGGAGTTGAAGTTATGCTAATGTCGCTTGTTGATGTGGTTGAGTTCATCACTGCTGGGGGTTGGTAAGGCTGGAGTGCTAGTTGTGTAAGTCTGTCCATTCTCGGCGACCAGCTTTTTACCTCTATGTGTGCGGTATGTTTGGGGTTGATTAGCAAGTATTCCAAGACAGTTCAATTGACTCAATCCTAAATAAGATAAAGCTACATCAGTACATGGAGCATTACGAAGATTGAGTAGTTCATTACGGCTGTAGGAAATTTTATGGAGCTGAGTGGCGTTTGTGGGTGTGTTGATCAGTGTTTCAGGTCCAGGGTTTGGGTTTATGTCACCAGAAATTAAGAGTTCCAGGTGAAAGGTGGCAGATGAATTATCATAGTATGATATAGGGCGTCTCAAGAATTTAAGATGGCGGATTTTAGTTGAACAATCTGTAGATTGCATCTTGTAGCCATCTACTGATGAGTCATTGAGACACCATGGTCTGGATAGCAGGAGTAGAATAAACAGGATGTAGACCTCCATTGTCTGATCACAAAGTTGTTGATCCAAACAAAAGGCTTGTGGTCAAGCTACAGGTTATAATCTCTAGCTACAGGTTATAATCTAAATCAGAGTTGACTGCACAAATAAAATGAAGATCCAAAATGTGTATACACTCAACAGTAAATTTGTACTGCACAGACATACAAAAAAAAAACAGTTTTTCACTTATTATAAGAAAACAAATGTACAAATACTCACATAAAACGTCCAGTAGATTCCAGGTGTAATAAGAAATCCACTAGTATAAAAATGAAGACAAACTTGTAGCTACAAAACACTTACTTAGCACAAAAACTGGAGAGCTGTTATGAGTTGCTGCTTGTAAGGCGCTCACTCAATTCAGTAACTGCATATGTATCACAGATTAGAAACACATGTGTGCATACATGTCATGTGCTTGCTTTACTACTGAAGGATTTTGGAGGATTGAGGTTAGGCATACTTGCCTTTCCATGGTACATGTACATCCATGTTTGTTGTAGTGATTGCAAGGTCAGTGCTTGGGTCAGTGGACACTGTTTATTGCTCCATGCATGCAGGGAGGGTCCCTGGCCATGTACATATATGTGTAAGGACACAATACTGACCAATTTTCATGGTGCACAAAATGATTTTGATTTTCTTAAATAATTTGACTATTTTGAACTGTTTTTTATTTTAGATATTTGTATATATGTTTAAGAGACAAATAAAGATAAAATAAAGTGTGAATACGTGTTGTGTCAAAAAAAATTTCCGAACCACGTGGCGGGTTTATTTTTACCGCACAAACACGAACAATGGTGCCCACCAGAGCGTGACTGGTGAGACCGCATCTTCCACTGTATGCTTATGGCTCGTTGCCACGTCGACCGGGAATCTATACAAATATTCCCGAGAATCCTGTGGCGTGTTTAGACACTCCGATCCGCTGTCCAATTAACGTTTACAAACCGATTTTATTTCCAAAATGGCATCTAAAAACGGGACATTAATTGAACAAACTTAATCAAATCAAACACTTTACGTATCCCTTACTTATTCCTTACTTATTTTCCTTACGATGTGTATATAACTTGAGTAACTTAATGAAGTAATAAACTGGCTCCTAAAAAAAAAAATAAAAAAAATAAAAAAAAAAGATTTCACGAAGCTCAAATGATCGCTAAATCTGTATTCACGTTAGTTGCACATCGTGTCCGCCAAATTATACGATGTTAAAAAACGGCCAGATATTTTTTTTACAAAACTCATCCTTACCAAACTAAGCCATTTTTTATTGGGAATAAGCTACATAATCATGGTGTAAACATTTTTTGGCTTTGACTTTTATTGTTGGGTAGTAGACTGAAAAGTGGACACCAATGTAACTTACGTTAACTTTCACACGCCAATCGAGAAAATACAACAGGGAGGAAAATCTACTTGGCACATTATTTCTCCAATGCTATTTTCAAGTACAAAGTGTCCATTCTCATGACTTCCAAGTAAATTACAACTTTCCACCAATATTTTTTTTCACCCCCTGTGTCCCATTTTTGTCAGCCAGTATTGTACTGTGTCCTTCCACATGTATCACAGATTAGAAACACATGTGTGCATACATGTCATGTGCTTGCTTTAATACTGAAGAATTTTGGAGGATTCAGGTTATGTGTAAGCAAATGGGTCTAGGGAGTTAGGGTTAACATTAAAATTGGTTCCATTTGAGATGACGAAATCGAGGGCAATGCCCTTGTAGTGGATAACAACACTTTTCCCCCAAATTAACCCCTGAAAGTGATCCCCAGAAACACACTGTCAAACCTATGTACACATGCGTGGAATAAAGCAATAAATGAGCAAATATTTGAGTTGAATCAAATCAAGTGGAATGGCTAAAACGGATCCCAAGTTATTAAAATAAAAATACAAACTTACATAGAGAACCAAGGCACAGCTACCTGTCACTTATAATCAAACACGCAATGTGCGAAAAACATTGACAAATTGTTTGACATTGACAAATTTGCAGCAAAACTTCCGAATGGATTGCTTTAGGGGTGGGTTTAAATCATATCAAAG
>CM055819.1:23758168-23781253 GCA_029582265.1 Zoroaster sp. YZ-2022
CCCTCTGCACAGGAGACAGATATCTTAAAGGTCCTAGGAAATAGAAATTTTAACAGTGAAAACAATAAAGTATACCTATTGGAACATATATTTGTCATTTGTCTATTTTATCCCCGCTTTGCACCATTAAAAAATAATTCTGAAATTAGGGCCACCCTCCCTACCTACTCATTATCATATTATAATCCGCAAATCGTAGCGTGAACCTAGGAAGGTCCAGCACTGCTCATGCGAAGTTTCAGTCAAGTCGTACTCAACCACTGAAGTTGATGTGTCATATTAGATCTTCTTTTCAGCTAAATTTAGTAGATATCCCACATTTTTGGGAAATGCCTTGTAGGTGTGTTGTTGCTGGGTGTAGCAACACCACAAGGAAGGTGTCAGCCTTCACCGATTTCCACCAGACCCTAAATACAGGCGAATTTGGACGGCGAGTGTGAAGCTGACCAGGGCGAAATGGTCAGGACCAAGCAGACACTCTCTATGATATGTAGCGCTCACTTTGAGCCAACATATTTTGACCGAGGGCTCAGAGCCAGTTTGGCATGAGATTTAAAGCCATGCTGCCTGATGCAGTACCAACAATATTTCCTTAAGTCAGAAGGCCAAGAACGTCCAGAAAAGAAAAGAGTAGCTGTCCTGAAGCGAGAAAGTCTCAGGGTAAGTTGCTTTGTTTTCCGTGTAACTTACATGTGTATGTGCACCCACAAGCAATAGGCTTATTACTAACGTTAGAGGTCGATTGTTACACTTCGCACACCACATTAACGCTAAAAATGTCGTTTCATTGTGAAGTCACTGAAGATGTCATTGTACAATTCTTTGACAATGTTAATTATGTGTGATTTTGGATCTTGTTTCAAAATCATCGAGTGCAGAATTATGTTTTGAACGGTCATAACGACGGCTTACACAATTCACCAATGACTCCTGGCCATGTGTATCCATGCCATTGATTCGGCGGGCCTTGCGCTCGCTTTTACGGTAGAGCCTACAGTACAGATTTATCGGTGCTATAATGGTCATGTTTACTATGCAACTTGCAGAATGCGTGGTGCACATACACTGTACATGTGTGCGCTATGCGCACAGTTTATGACCCTTTTTATAATCCCACGGTTTAACCATGGAGCAACTAAACACAATGGCAACATTGGTGCCTAACATTGGAGCTTAGTTTATTCATGGTTTATTGCTCCTAGGTCTAAACGTCACGAACAGCGCCCACCGGCGTTGGGCAGCATTGAAATTAGATGAGGCAATTTTGTAAAAATCAAATTAAAAATAATTAGCCCAATCCAGACATAAATTAAGCGTAAAATCGTTTTTATTCATATCAATTGATAAAATAACAAAGAAAATAAATAAGCACAATTTGACTCTTCCTAGGACCTTTAAGTTAAGATAGTTAAGGTGTGAAGACAAGCTATGAGCATGATATTGAAACATGGATCCCAAGTGAAAAGAATTTTTGTATCATTGGTGAAAATATTGCATCTCCATTGATAGAGGTGCGAGCCAAGCGCCACCTCAGTGTTTATTTGAGCAGAAGGATTTGCACTGGTTGAATCAAGGTTCAGAACAGTCTGATCAGTTTTTACAGATCTCCTTGTGTGAATATTACAATTTGATAATGAGGTGTGAGCCAAGCGTCGCCTCTGCATTTGTGCATTGATGCAAGTACACTGTGTAATTGTGTACCGTGCAGTTGGAATTCATATCTGTGGATCAAGTCATAGGCTATTTAAGGACCACTGACTACATGCATCTTCTGGAGCATGGACCTATAAGCTGATTGAGTGAAAGATCCAAACTAGTCATAAGATAAGCCATTTGTAATTGTGAGTCGTTGTACACTCTTTATGCACATTGTGTGTGTGGTTTATAAGAAGTCTTACACATGTATTTACTGTATGGTGTGCATGCTCAAAGATTAACTGATTTAGAACATGAACATCTGCCAAGTTATATTGAACATCAGTAAAATGCATTTCAGTGAACTAGACAGCATTTGGTAACTGTATCATCCAAGTCCATAGGATGTGATTACATATTCAGTGTGATTACATATCTCCAGAATGGCCTTCCTTAGAAATAGTCACTGTAGATTTTGTCTTTCTTTTCTTACCACAAGGCGGTACAAATATGAAAGATACTTTGCTGTGATTGCCTAAGTTTTTAAGTGAAAATCACAGACGGACGTTTTCTTCATTATGTGTGTACATGACCTTATGTACCTAAGACTATTGGATAAAACTTTCATGTATTTAAAGAATGTCTACAAATTTCTACATGTAAGTGTGTTCTCAGTTATTTATGTTTCACAGCTCAGAAGTTTCATGAAGTGAAATTTACATTGTATAAGGTGCAGCATATATTTGGAATATGAGGAGATACGGGTAAAAAAAAGGTGTTGTTTTAAATGTATAGTTGTGATTACACAAAATGTCATCAATGTCCAGAAAGTGCAAGTAGAAAATCATGCACAGGTTAATTCTTCTTTTTTACCTGGTCTTATTCTGGGAAAATGGTTTGTGTTTTGAAATGTCACTTTAGTAAACAATGATTTTCAGTTTAAGCAAGGCCACAAGCACATGTTTAAGAAGTTGTTTATCAGAAAATATACATGAAGGGCCCAGGTCAAAGTTGTATTCTCAGGCAGAAATGATACAATGGTTATTACTATAGTGCAAAGAGGGTTTCCTGTTGTAGTTCAGAATTCTACTTGAGATATTGGTTATTGACATGCCAGAAAATGCCAGAATTGTTTTGTTTCCAAGTTGAGATTTTATTGTGAACCACACACAGTTGTGTTGAAACAAAATTGAAGATGTTTGTGTTTCGAACAATTGCAGAAGATGTAAACCACTACCAGTAAAGAAGATTTGGTGGCTTCATGCTGTGTGACTAAATCATGACATGAAAACTACCAGGTAAGTGAGCTTTTGTAGACCATCAAATGTTCCTAGTGTAATGAACTGATCTTGTTCTTGGAGCAATTTCACTGATTTTAATTTTGGACATGAATCTTAGATTGGAAAACAAAGTAGCGTTCAAACAAAATCATCAAAGCTCATTCATTTGGTCATTTTCAAAAATGTTCTTAGATTTTCTTTAAAAAAATATCAGTGAAACATTTTCATGACATCAAAAAATATTCCTGCCTAATGTTCAATCATTTTATAAAATTAACTTTACAAATGAATCTCAACAGACAACAGTTAAGTGCATCGAGAAATAAGAGGGGAAAAATAAAACATTTGCTGTACTTTTTAGAAATTTAAAATTACAAGTGAATCATGATAGACAAGACTTGGGTGCATCAAAAATACTCAAATTACAGTTGGACAAAATCTAACAGAACAGTGTTCAGATTATGACAAGCCTAAACACGAAAACAGTGGGTACTGCGTTCGAAACATGAATGAGATTGTGTAGATCATCAAATGTTCCTGCAGTAATTTCACTGATATCGTTGTTTGCCAGATTTCTAACATGGGAAAACAGTACGGTTAAAATTGTATTCAAGCCAATTTATCTGGTTATTTTCACCTATTTTCTTTGATTTCCCAAAAACAACTTGATGAAACGTTGTCATGGTGACACCATGTAGAAATTCTCTTTTGAGTAAAAAATAGTTCCAAAAAGAGTTGGTTGGTTGCAACTCAACATTTTGATCAGTATCCTCTGATCATATTCAGGAGAAACAAATTAAGTTTACTTTGTTTGGAAAATAAAACTACAAATGAATCTTATAGATAAATAGACAAAAATGTATTGCATCAAATTAAGAACATAAAATAATTTCCTTGTCCTACAGCCATGTGTAACTGAGAGTTTTGATTAATGTTACATTTTATTTTGAAAAGCATATCCATGTACAGTATAATGAAGCATGCTGGTTCCACCTTTTGAACACAAATTTTACAAATGTTTGTTGTCCCACAGGCTTCCCATTGACACGTTTTTCAATGGGCACACATGAACTTCCCACTTCATCTATATTTGTTTGCCATGAGATCAGTGGCGTAGCTATGGGCGGGCCAGGCAGGGCCTAGGCCCGCCCACTTCTTGTCTAGGCCCTGCCATTGCCAAATAAAGAGGCTTTTTGTATAACTTTTTTTTTTTATAAACGATTTATGTTCTTTGCATTCCTCTTCTATGTATGTTTGTGTGATATAGGCTACAGTGCATTTTATTTTATACTGTATACTTTAAAAAGGACAGGGGCTATCATGCTTGTAGGCTACTGGTTGGAGGCAACAACCTGTCTATTATTTATTTAAACCATTTAAATTTTGTTTTGTGTAGCGTCACTATAGCGTGTGTTGTAATTGGCTGGTTCAATGGCATAGCCGAATGAAATCGCGTGCGTCATATCACTCAGTTCGGTTATTTTCTAGAACCTACCATACCAGCTGTTTCGCTGACGCTAACGTTTGCTAATTTTTACCGCGACCTAGTAGCTTATTCAGCAGCAATGGCGAAAAGACTAAATGATTTGTGGCATTATGACTTTCCATGCGTTTCATGGTGTGTATCGTGATCTCCAATCCTTGTAAATATTATTATTGATGTCGGTGTGTGCTGGCGTGTGCGTCGGTGGCTGTTCCACCGGCACAAACATAAATCGGCGCCCGTGTATGGATGGATTTATGGATGAATTCTATGGCCCGTCCATTTTTACTCAGGCCCAGCCGAATCTTTATTTCTGGCTACGCCACTGCATGAGATGTAACTTCAGCCAAGAGAAATTGGTTGCTCGATGCTGCGTGATTGAAATTGACGACATGAATACTTACAAGGTTTGAAGACTTTGTAGACCATTAAATGTTCCAGGTGCAATTTCACTGATTTTGTTGTCTTGCAGCGATCTTAGATAGGAAAACAAAGTAGCGTTAAAACAAAATCATTAATGCCTGTTAATATGGTTATTTTCAACAATATTCTTAAATTTCCTGAAGAAAACGTTTTCATGTTATCAAACAAATTGACAATGCTTCGGGATGCAACATATAACAGAACAGTGTCCAGATTATCACCAGCCTAATCATGAAAACTTACAATTCAATGAGATTGTGTAGACCATCAAAAGTCCTGGGTGCAAGATTACTGATGTCGTTGTTGTACAGATATCTAAGATGGGAAAACACATTATGGTGAAAAAACATTGTATTGAAACATAAATCAATTGGTAATATTCAAAAACCGTTTTCATATTTCAGTTCACAGCATACTTAAATCCAAGTGATTGGTCATATACTTACAACATTATTCTGAAAGCATTATATAGTAACTACAATCAAAACTATAAAATGGAATTTCGATAGACAACACTGGATGTGTAGCTTGAACACCCTAATTAAATATAGTACAAATGTTGCCGATTACGATGTACACGTAGACTAAAATGACAATGCATAGACCTAAATATATTTCGCTCTGCAAAAAGCTAACTACACACTTCTAACGTAATTTGCTTGCATGCAGTGAAGTAACTTCAGTCAAGATAAATTGTAGGCTCGATGCTGTGTGATTAAAATTTATGACATGAATACTGTCCCCTTGCTCTGAAATTAGGGGCCTACAGCCAGTCATGAAATGCCCATAAGAAAAGAAAGATTTACCAGCTCTAAAAAAAATTACAGGAACCAACTAAAATAATTTTACAAGAAATAAAATAAGTTTAATAAAATATTCTGCCTCTCACCACAAGTTACATTGTAGGCACCCAGGGGAAAGCAATTTTCATCAGTCAACTATAGACTACGTTATTAAATAAAATAAGCAGTAGCCAGTATAATTGAAGAGTAAGTTTATGAGGTTACTGCACTTTGCTACGACTGAAACCGTAGTCAAGGGTACTGAACCTTAGGACAAAAATGGGATAAGTGTTGGGGATAGAGCATGGTAAATATCAACACAAGGCAAATAATAAAATAAAATGGTACTTACACAGCACAGTACATATGAGGTGGATGGTGCAATTTAGAATAAGACAAAATACTCCCCGAATAAAATAAATAATTCCAAAATGGGGCACCTGTCCCTAACACAGCATTTAGAAGAAAACTAAGTCAACTTGACTAGGGGTGACCAACAGAGGGCTCTACTAATAATCTGAAATCTTAAAGGAACAAACTAACATAACAAATATGGGCCAACATTTTTTTGTTACACTGCCCTCGCCTGTAGAAAAGGTGCATCTCTGTACCTGAAAAATACAAAAACAATTTGACATTTCAATTACCCCAAATTATGTATATACAGCCTCTGGCATCTACGTGTACATTATGACTTCACAGTTGGAGCAGAAAAACTCTAAACAATTTAGCTGTCTTCCATAAAGCAAAATTAATTATTTTGAAACATTCCACAGTCCATTGATTAAATACAACTGCCACAAGCTGTTTTCTATCTCACTTTAGTGTCCATCTCATCTGGTCTGCAGCCCGAATAAGACAGTGTTCTTATGCAGTTATATTCAATAATCATAACTTTGTTCATTTAGTTCATGCCACAAAATTTCCTGTAATAGTATACATCGGTAGTCGTTGTCATTGAATGTGTTTGGCGCCAAACTCCACATGTTTGTGACTTGACTGATCCGCCTCCTGTAGTTCTCCCTGTTCTGATGTTGCTACTCCTTGGTCCCCAGTTAAAGTTCTGGCGATGTTCTCTCTCGGATGTATTTTCCATGGTAGAATTCCTCCTCTACATCCGTCTCACCACCACCTGCGGTTGCTGCTGCTTCTCTGGTAGGGGAATGGGTTAACATCTTGGTTGCTGGACGTTTCTCCTCCGTGCCCCAGGTTCTCATCAGTAGCATCATTGCCAAGCCAATCCATCCATCTGTTCTGTCTCACCGTTGTCAATAGCATCTCTGGTAGTAACACCCTGACTGCTGTTATCGCCCAAGACTTCTTGTGAAAAGAGCTTGAAACACACAATTTTAGTCTATCAAAATGAACAACTTTTTATGTCGTTTCTCCATATGTTTGATACAGTAGACTGTATCTGAAATGCGTTGATGACTTGATATGGGCCCTTCCAGTGTCATTGGAGTTTAGAGGCTAAGCCCAATTTTACGAAGATACCTGTAAAAGCCAAACTCGGTCACCCTTTAAATTGGCATTGTACAACTGTTTTTGCCCTTTTTGCTCTCCTTGATCATTTTCTTGCCACTTCAAGGACTTTCTGCGGGTAAAGTTCGGATACTCATAGAACTTGTGTTTTCTCTCCTTTGGGATGACTATCTAATAAATCTCTTCCAAACATTTTATTTGGGCTGTCGTTTCCTGCTCATTTGCTCGTCGCCATCATGGCGTATGGAAGATGTACATCCCAATCAGACTGGTCTTCACTAACATACACACTGAGGATAGTCTGTATGTCGTACAGTTTAACCGTTGACAAGACCGTCTGACTGGGGGTGGTAAGAAGTCGTCTGAGTTTGTTTATTCCTAACAACTGACAAATTGACTGAAAAAGTCGGCTTTCAAAATTAGTTCCTTTGTCAGAGTGTATACTAAGTGGAACACCAAAGCAACAAATAAACTGTTCAACTAACACTTTAGCAACTGTTTGTGCTTCTTGGTTGCGTAAAGGATACACTTCTGTCCACTTAGTAAAGTAATCCATGACTACTAAAATATATCTGTTGTCATGTTTCGAATGGGGCAACCGTCCAAAAACATCTATGCCCAGTCTTTTTAATGGGGCAGCAACAGCAGAAGGTTGCAGAGGGGCCTGCAACCTTGGAGCTGGAGACTTTCTTCTGACACAGGCATCACACTGACTAAATGTTCTACCTCATCACGGTAGCCAGCCCAGTAGTTTTGTGCCGATTGCCAGACCTATGACAAATATCAAAATCAAAAGAACTTAGTGTATCTAACCACCTAACAAGTTGTCCCTGGATATTTCTGATATTAAAAGCCATTGAACCGTGATCGGACAAAAGCGAACAACGACTGAAGCTCACTCCTGGTGATGCTGTAATTGAGTTCTGCTTTGCTAAGCTTTTCGG
Organism: Zoroaster sp. YZ-2022; assembly: GCA_029582265.1. Taxonomy (NCBI): domain Eukaryota; kingdom Metazoa; phylum Echinodermata; class Asteroidea; order Forcipulatida; family Zoroasteridae; genus Zoroaster; species Zoroaster sp. YZ-2022. The sequence continues at coordinate 23,766,198 of CM055819.1, forward strand.
CCCGCATACCAGATACCTTTTCTTGAGTATTCTGAATTTGTGAAGAACCACACCTACAGCATCTCAACTGCTGTCTGTGTCAGAGATAAATGGTAATGAGAAATCTGGAAAAGTCAAAATTGGTGTAGAAGTTAATTTCTCTTTCAACAATTTAAAAGCCATGTCACATGATGTGTCCATTTAACATGATGGTGTAATTGTACGCAATACAGCCAAATTTAATATAAATCACTATAATACGAACACAACCTCAGGAAACTTCTCTAACATCTTTAAGATAGGCGTGGAGTAGGTCAGTCACACACTTTAGCATTCTTCTCTGGATTCGTTGACACACCTTGTGTGCTGATACAATGTGACCAAGGTAACAGACTTCAGTTTGAAATAAAGAGCATTTCTTGGGTTTAATTTAAGACCTGCTTAGGACAGATCGTCTAAAAACTTCACCTAAGGATGGTGCAAAAATAGAATATCATCTAAATAGACAAGACAAGGTTCCAGTGGAGCCCACTTAAAACCAACTCCAGTCTTTCAAGGTGCTAGGGGCATTACAAAGCCCGAAGGGCATGATATTGAAATCAAACAGGCCACTACCTGTAGTGAATGCTGTCTTTGACTTGTCCTAAGGGTAGATTTCAACCTGCCAGTAGCCACTTGCAAGATCTAACGATGAAAACCACTTGCAGCTAGCAAGAGCATCGAGACTATCGTCTATTCATGGCAATGGATACACATCTTTGAGAGTTACTTCATTTAGTTTTCTATAATCTATACAAAAACGTGTAGATCCATCCCTTTTAACCAACACCACTGGGCTTGCCCAAGGACTGCAAGATGGAGAAATAACACCTGCATCAATCACATCTACCCATTTCTGTGCTTCATGTCTTTAGTGGTAAGGTAATCGTCGCGCATGGTTTGGCATTACCTGTGTTATGCTGTGATACAAGCTCTACTCAGCAAGGTGGTTGAAGAAAGTGAAAGAAAAGGACTAAGCATCAAATGCAAAAAGACTGAATATATGGTAATAAGCAAGAGAAAAGATGTTCAAAAAATGTATACTAAAGGTTGGAGACAAGACAATCAAACAAGATAGCAAGTTCACGTACTTAGGAAGTGTTATTACAGAAAGATGGAAAGATCCGACACAGAAATAAAGCAACAAATTGGAATAGCGAAAGACACATCCGGTCAACTGGGCAGAACTACGCTCAAGCAGTTCCTCCACAGCTATGCCTAATGTATTATCTGAACTGTGTGCTTGCTCATTTTCCACTGGATCTCCTGGTTGAAAAAAGCAATGTGTGTGCCTTTATGCAACACGGAAGGCTTGGGTTGCACGTGGGACTCATATTGGAATCAAGTTTTGTGAGGGTTTGCAAACACTCGTCCAGCAAATACCATTGTCACTATCTGCAAAGGGACAATTGTCTCTTAGTTAGTAGGGATTAGAACTGTCTCTGCAACTGAAATCGTCAACACATCTAAGTGGTAATCTCTGTGATTATTGAACTGTTACTTTCCTTAACCTAATTTTGCATTGAGGAATGTCGAAGATTTGACAACGACTTGTCAAGAATCCAACCCCAAAAATACCAGCATAGGCTATTTCTGCTACAAAGGACTTTGTGGCGTCTGCGTAATCCACCAACTCTAATAGGCAACATAAAACCCTCAACCTGTAAATAAAAACAGAATTTTGACAACACTGGATGTGCATTGGTATAAAAAAAACTGTTCGGTGGAATTAATGCTACCCTCCATTTGCAAGTGTTATTGTATGGGACATGTTATTTATTATTTGGAAAAAAACAAAAAATAATAAATTAAAAAAATAAATGATGTGTACAAATGTTGATTATGATGTGTCATACATAGACTAAAGTGACAATGCATAGACCTAAATATATTTCGATTGTCAAAAATGAACCACGCACTTCTAATCTAATTTGATTGCATGCAGTGATAAGTAAATTCAGTCAAGATAAATCCTAGGCTCCATGTTGCGTGATTGATATTTATGACATGAATACTTACAATTTAGTGAGATTTTGTAAACCATCAAATGTTCCTGGTGTAATATCACTGATTTTGTTGTTGTACAGCCATCTAAGATGGAAAACAAAGTAGTGTTATAGTCCATTAATTTTGTTATTTTCACCAATCTTCTTAGGTTTTCCTGAACTTCCTCTCTGAAACTTTGTAGTGGCATCAGACAATCATAACATGTATCATACCCAAGGTTCACATATTTGGGGAAAATAAAATCACAATAAATATAAATAGACAACAGTTGAGTGCATTGAAATTTTAGAAAGTTTGTTGTCCTACAGGCCTCCCATTGACAAGTGTTTTCGATCGCCAGACATGAACTTAGCACTCTGTCAAATTTGTTGCCGAGATGTAACTTTAATCAAAGAAATCAGTTGCTTGATGCTGAGTGATTGAAATTGATGACATGAATACACAAGGTTTGAAGACTTTGTAGACCATCAAATGTTCCTGGTGCAATTTCACTGATTTTGTTGTCAATCAGTGATCTTAGATAAGAAAACAGAAGCATATTAAAACAAAATCATTAAAGCCTGTTAATATGGTCATTTTCAACAATGTTCTTAGATTTTCTTTAAGAAAACGTTAGTTAGTGAAACGTTTTCATGGTATCAAACAAGTTGAAAATATTCCTGCCTAATGTTCAATCATTTTATAAAATTAAATTTACAAATGAATCTCAAACAACAGTTCAGTGCATCGAAAAATAAATGAGGTAAAAAAATAAAACAGTGAATCATGATAGACAACACTTGGGTGCATCAAAAATACTCAAATTACAGTTGGTCAAAATCTAACAGATCAGTGTTCAGATTATGACCAGCCTAACTATGTAAACAGTGGGTTTTGCCTTCGAAACATGAAAACTTACAATTCAATGAAGTTGTGTGTAGACCATCAAATGTTCCTGGAGCAATTTCACTAATTTTGTTGTTGTTCAGTTGTCTAATATGGTAAAACAAAGTATGGTGAAAAACATTGTATTGAAACATAAATAAATTTGAAATATTCAAAAACGTTTTCGGAATTCATAAAAGCATACTTAAATGTAAGTGATTGGTCAAATGCTTACAGAAATTATTCTGCCAGCATTATATAGTAACCACAATCAAAACAATAAAAAATGGATTTCGATGAACAACATTACATTGGATGTGCATCGATATATAAAAAGATTCAGTGGAATGCTTACCCTCCACTTACAATTGTTATTGTATGGGACAAGTTATTTATTATTTGAAACAAAACAAAATTAAATATATGTTCTTGGGTTTTCCTGAACTTTACTCACTGTGAAACATTGTAATGGTATCAGACAATCTTAACATGTATCCTGTCAAGTGTTAGTGCCAAAATCATCACCAGTAAACTTATATAGCGCCCTCTCTTGACTTAGTTGCATGAGGCTGACAGGACCATGGTAGAATATAATTTCATTTCATTTATTATTTCACAGGGCAGAAACAATCACAAACACAATGGTAAAAACAATTAGAGAAAAATATAAAATACATATACATGATGAAAATAAGGTAAACATGACAAAATGTTGACAGCACCCCTGTAGGATTACCAAAATGCGAACCAAATCACAATCTAGTGGCTCTCCATAATGCTGCCAAACATAATCAAACAATAAATTAAAATATATAATATAAAAAGCCAAAAAAAAATCAATCCAAGGGATTAAAAACAACTACAAACAAAATAAAACGACAAAAAGGAATATAAAGCATTAGCACAGAGTGTTATGTTAAAGGCAAGTCCAAATTTGTACCTGGGGACAGGATATTTTTACGCAGTTCAGTTATGAAAGGTAATAAACCAGATATGATTAACTCCTTAACATTTAAAGGCAGACCTTCCCACAATCTAGGAAATCTGGAGAAGAGTGAATGATGTAAAGCATTTGTTCTTGATCTCTGGTGATGAAATTTAATAGTTTCGATATGTCTAGTGTTAACTTTAATATACCTGTGAACATCAAATATCAAAGCAATTATACAAACACTTTATAACAAATGAAATAGAAAGAAAATGAATTCTGTTAAGTAAAAACGGTAATCCTAATTGAATACATCTAGCTCGGTAACTTAAATTTCATTATCAGGGTTAATAGTGGTTCTTTTTGGAAGTCCAAGACAAGATCGAGTAAAACGCCTTTGAATTCTTTCTAAAGTTTCCTGGTGGGGGCTGCATACTCAAGAATTGGCCGACAAAGAGAACAATATAATTTAACAAGTATGTCAGGATCTTTGCTCTTAATAACCCTTCTAATAAAACCAGATAATTTGGATGTTTTTACATACAATAATAATAATAGATCACGTGAAATAATGACACCGAGGTATTTATAACTATTAATTAACCATTTCAAGAGTATCAGACCCCATTTTGTAAATAAGTTGAAATGGATGTTTAGACCGTGTTATTACTGTCATAAGTTTACATTTCTTTACATTAAGAGACATATGATTGAGATTACACCATGTTATTATGCTATTTAAATCATTTTGAAGAATAACTGAGTCTGCCTCATGTCTAATTGCCTGTACAAGACTGTATCATCAGCATATTGTCTCAGGTGAGACTGAACACAAAAACAAAGGTCAAATGCAAAGATATTATATAACAGAGGTCCGAGAACTGACCCTTGGGGCACTCCAGAGTGAACTGGTGCCCAGTTAGACTGGGAACCTTGAAAGATAACCCTTTGTGATCGGTTACTTAAATATGAATGAAACCAGTTTAAAACAGATCCACAAATGCCGTACTTATGTAATTTATCTAATAATATTTTATAACTTACACGATCAAAAGCTTTAGACCAGTCGAGAAAGATGACATCAATGCGGGCAGGTTTGGGAATTCATCAATAGTTTCTGCCCATTCATGGTATAAAGTTGTTATTTGAGTGATACAAGAACGTTTAGGTATGAAACCGTGTTGAACATCAGTAATAATGCCACTCTGGCCTATACATATGATTGACAAGACGTTTACTGACAAGTTTTTCAAGAATTTTACCAACTGTTGAACAAAGAGATACTTTTCTCTTTCATCTGGAACTGTGCCTACAGAATGGAAACTTGCTAATGTTGTACCTCTTTATAAATCTGGTGACTCTCATATATGTCTAATTACATGTAATTAGACATATATGAGTCACCAGATTTATAAAGAGGTACAACATTACAAGTTTCCATTCTGTGTACAGTTCCAGATGAAAGAGAAAAGTTAAATAATTTAGTAAGTGGTTCGGCTAGACTATCACTGGCTAAGTTAAGGAGCATAGGAGAGATATCGTTCTGGCCCAGCCGATTTATACATATTCAGGCTCTTCAATAATTTCCTAACTTCATCAACAGTTACTACAATATCATACAGTCTAAATTGTGAAGAATGACTACAGGCACTAGTACATTCAGAGGAGATAGAGTCAGCCTTATCAATTGTGAAATTACTTTGAAAGATGGAATTAAAATTATTTGCAATATCCAAATGGTCAGTGAAAACCGATCCATTAGCTATACTGAGCTATTAGGACTACTCTTAACCACGCTGACTGTTAACAAATGACCAGAAACGTTTTGGAGAGGATGAGCAGTTCTGAGATAGGTCCTTAATGAAGTTTGTATAAGATTCAGCAGTGAGATATATTTAACCTTATTACGAATTGATTTATATTTAGTCCACAGATAATTGTTTGTAGGATTTCTTCTAGCTGCATTATATGCACGTTTTTTCTTTCTGCTGAGAATAACAATTTCATTAGTGATCCAAGGTTTACGTTTTTTAACATTTTGCCTTCCTATAGGAACCACATCTTTGATTACAGCAAATAGTAAATCTTTAAATGAATCCAAACATTAATGTTAAACTCAGACAAAAGCATATATCCCATGGAGTTCTATTCAGGGTATCACAGAGAGTATTTAAATTAGCTTTATTATATTGATAAATGTACTGGGTATAAATTTGAAAAATGAGATACCATCATCACTTGACCCTAGCCTGGTTGGACATGAATGTTTGTAAACAAATCAGGTCTATTTGGCTGAAAACAAGATCGATTACAGAGCCAAGATTCCCAGATGAATTGGGACGTGTTACCAAAATCTACCAGTTGATGAAAATTAAGGATATCTGAAGCAGTGAATAAGCGTTGTACATTTGCATATGAAGGACTAGAAACAGATGAGGTAATATCAATATTAAAATCGACCAGCAATGGCCAAGTAATTATGAGAAATTGCAAAATTGAATCTAAAACCATTTGATAATTTTCAAAGAATTTAACACCGACACTTGGTGGTCTGTATAAACATCCTAAAAGAATAGTACCATGTTTACAATGAATCTCAACCCAAATTAGTTCTAAATCCAAATGTTCAAATTTATTTACATGTATACGTACAGGCTTTAAATGATTAGATACCGCAATAAATACACCACCACCATGCCGATTGCGATCCTTCCTGAAGATACAGTAGTTGGCGTTAAAATTTAATTCACCGTCATTTATTGCAGAGTCCAGCCAGGATTCAGTGATAAAAGCAATGTCATACTTGTTCACCAACAGTTCAGTCTGAAACAAAACACTTTTGTTGACAATACTTCTAGCATTAAACATAACAGGTAATACTTGATCTTGAGACATTGTTGATCTGTGTGACATTTGCTGAATTTGTATTTCTAGAAGAAACAGCATCAGTAGGGCCAGGATTGGGATGAACATCCCCACCGAGTTCAAGTTGAAAGGTAGAAATTGTAGAGTTAGAATAATAGCTAACATGACAATTGCCAAACCTTCGATGAAGACATTTGAGATGTCAAGGAATACAGCTAGGAGATGACTGTAGAAACTTGGAGTTGAAAAACTTGAAGTTGAAGACGTGAATAGGGGTAGGATGCATATATGTGTATGTGTACACAGTTCCATCATGATGGTTGTATTGTGAAGATAAACCATGCTTGCTCAGAACAAAGGCGTGTGAAAGCAGGATGCCAACTGCTGGGATGACCATAATGGGGTTGGTCAAGCGTAACGTGAAGAATGCAGCAATGACTTGATACAGTGCAAGATTCTGGCTGAAAATACTGAGAATCCATGAAGAAAACTGGCCAGGAATCATACCAGAAACATTGAGAATGTACATATTTTACATCAGAAGAAACAGCAGTCAAAGCCCCATCAGCTGGTATGAAATTCATACAGTATTTTAAACTACAAATGGCAAAAATAGTACAGTTTTAGTATATAGTATAGTTTTTCAACCTCCATAAATCTCTCTCTCTGTCGCAAAGTAAAACCACTGAAGTTTTGTATTAGATAAACACTGTTTCACCCATTGTAGTAGGTGAGGCATCAGTTGGAGCGATCATAAAGGGCTTTGAATAACCCTTTCATTACCAATTTGTTTCAACAGGATGTCCCACTGGTTACCAATTGTTTGCCCAGTCATGCATGAATTCACACATTATTGCACAACAGGATGCATCCATTTACAGGCACTTTTCTAAACTCGTTTTTCATGAAGAATTTGTTGGAGAAAGATACCTTCAATGAAATGATTGTTGCTTATGAAATTCCCTTTCATGTGATGCCAAAATCATTGGCATTGCATATAAAATGATCAGGTTATTTATTTTACTTCCCTGACTTCGTTCACAAACACAGAGAGCATTTTGTACACAAGTGTATGGCGTTCCACAGCACAAATAGCCATTGAAAGATTCACTTGTTGTGTCTGATTTCTATAATAGCAACATGTAGGTTGGGCTAGAAAGATAAGAATCAGTCTTTCCAACCATATATAGCATGGGTATGGACTGCGAAGAGAGGGAAAAAATACAGCTGTTTTAAAGTTGGTCATGATACTCCCAATGTGTGTGGTGACCTTGGTCGATTAAAGTCGCCAATATGGTAAGCAACAGGGAGTATGTGTGTTGTCCCCAATGGTAGTGAAAGGGTTAAAGGTGTGTAAACTTGTGTAATTTAGGTGGTCGCATGCGATAGCAGTGCAAACACCTCTTGAAATTGTTTTTTCTTTTTTTTCTCCTTCTCGATGAGACTTCTCCAAAAAAACTTTAAAAACACCATAGTTGCCAAGTTCAGAATGACTTCATGTTTTGCAGTAACAATCCTTGGAATTCCTAGATGTAAATAACGGTGACGATGTAAGAATTTCACTACTGTGACATCAGTGATAATTTCATTGAACCGCAAGTTTTATGCTTGTGTTTGGGCGCTGAAACTCACATGAGACCTAGTTCTGTTGGAAGTATACGAATTAATGTTACATATCAGATAGGCATGTACATTTAAGTTGAAAAACGGTTTTGCTAAAATTAAGTTTCATCAGAATAAGCAAAAATGGATGAACTTGAGGACAGTGTAATTATGTCCAGTGTAGATCCATGGTTACCGGCACCTAGAGCCAGTCAAGGCATGCCAAGTGAAGATTTTAGTATTACTACTACTGGCATGACTAGTGATCGAGAGTGGAGGCAAAGTACAGGATAATGCTCTGTCCTCTTTTCTTCAACATCAGGGGGAAATGATGATGCAACAAAATGAACTTATGAAGTTGTTGGTTGAATGCCACATGAGATCAGCCCTCCCTCAAAGACAAATACAATCATTCAGTGGAAATCCGCTTGATTATCATGACTGTACTTTGTAAGGGCTTTTGAACGTTCCATCAAATCTAAGACCAACAATGATAAGGACAAATTCTATTTCTTAGAGCAGTATATCAGAGGGGAAACAAATGCCATTGTGAAAAGCTGCATATATGGTGAGGATTCAGCACAAGCTCTCTCAAAGGCTAAACTTCTGCTCAAAAGGAAGTTTGGAGATAAGCACCGCATCATGGACAGCATGGTGTCAAAGATTTGTGGTTTGACAAACTCTGCCACTCACAGTACATCTGCAGAATGCCTCCCAGGAGTGGTACCAGTTATCTTGAGGTGACAGAGGACAGGCATACAAACAAAGACATATGCCTTTAATTATGGACTATGGCAGTAATGCTGTATTTTGTGTTGATGCAGTGGTGAATAGGCTAAAGGAGAAAGGAAAAGCCATCAACATACAATTAGTGCAAACTTTGACTGACGAGAAGGTTGTGAAGGGTCATGTTTTGAGAGATTAAAGATTATGAACCTACAGACTCACACAGTCATCAACCTTCCAGAGGTTTATACCCAGGCACAAATACCAATGGCTACAGAGGACATCATCACCAATGATGACTTAAAGAAATGACCATATCTACATCGTGTTGAATTACCATCCATAGATGCTGAAGTGGGACTGTTAATTGGAAACAATGTCCCAAAAGCAGCAGAGAACCACTTGAAGTTATCAACAGTGAGAATGGTGGCCCTAATTTGCTTGTCCATCAGTCCTTGGTTGGCAGGTTTATGGGTCAACAAAGAATCAAGATCAAAAGAGAGTCATCTCCCACAGAGTGAAAGTACTGTATTTGTACTGAGGGCCTCCATGGAAAGCAGTGCTGTGCACTGATCGGAGTTTACCCTCATTAAAGATGACGTAAATAAACATTTATGACACATTTAGATCAATTCCATGGGCTAGTCGATTGGTTGCCATGGGCTAGTTTTTCCTCCTTTGCTTGGCATTACAGTAAATAGCAAACAAATTGCATGTACATTAAAGGATTGCCCCTTTATTGGAAGTGTGCTCCTTTTTTGTCTCACTTCGCTTTTTTCCCCCAAACCCACATCTGGTATAACTCCAGCAATGACAATACATACTATAGGAGGTAATGGTAGTTTTCACAATAGTACAGAGTTATACACAGCTGTGTTCATTGCATGGTGTTTAACTGTAGATTATATTGAGCAATTCCAGTCAAGTATTATACAATACTAATACGTCTCCATAGATATAACATTAAAAAACAAATATTAACACTTACAACACTAGTAAGAATGAAAAGTCTTCAAAAAGACCACTTTGCAGGATGCTCATATTTCCACCCGATAACAGACTGCAGATAAAATAGAAAAAATAACACTTTATTATACAAAGTGTGACATTAATTAATTTAAATTCAACTGACAAGCTTCAGCGGCCCTCCAGTGGTGTAACGGGGCGGGGAGGGGGATGGGGGTGTAAAGAGGTATATAATGTTTAGTGGGTTTCTTGTGGTAGGATGGCCTTGTAGAGGTGCTGGTCACCTGTTCTATCTTACCACTCACTGGCTTTGTTTAAAATGAATTTTTGTGTATTTGTAGTTTATTAGGGTTTGGTTTTATATTTAATTGATGTAATCTGATTGCCAGTGTAAAATGTAATAAAATAAAAAATAAAATAAAAAAATAAAACAAGAGACATGAAACTACGTTCAAATCTTTTGTTTGTTTCGTAATGTAATTGAATTATATTTGTATTTCTGCTCATCCAAACTCCATGTACTTACATTATATTTGTTCCGTTCATGATGTCACTGATAGTTGACTGGTTCCAACCATCCTTGCAAATGACAATGGTATTATAACCACAATTACAGACATGAGGACACCGGTGATCTACATATCCTGGATCAAGAAGAATAAGAAAGAAGAACGTTGTAAAATCAAGTCAAAAGAGAGGGATACATTTGTGCCCCCACATCTTTTGATATTTTTGTATATTTCCAGAATGCTTTGACCAATCACGCTCAAACTCTCAAATTATTATTTTGAACAGGTCCAACTGAATTTACAATTGTTAGTGGTAAACACTGGATTGCAGTGAACGATTTCCCCTGTATCGCATCGAAAAATGCGACGTAATTTGGACAATCTGCGATGGAATTTCAAACAATACATCGCAGATTTTGTGATACAAATTGCAACAGATTTTTTTTCACTATTGTGGTTTAATTTTTGAAATCATATTCGCAAACCTTTACTGAAATAACGTTTACATGTATATTTCCGACCAAAAAATATCAAGGAATCCGTCCAGACTGGGCTCGTTTTCCGTTTCGCACGTGTTTATTTTTTCTTCTGCTGAGTTTGGGGGTTGGAACATTGAGCAATTGAGCCACCCTCTATACACAATAGTACCATGTTCAGTTCACACATGCGCCTTTCATACGATCACTATGGCCATATTGAAAGGAACTCTAGAAAGTTACAACTTCGTTTTATAATAAAGTTTTTGAACATTTAACAAAATGAGCATTCATTTATACATGTAGTGGTGAGATTTAGAATAATTTTGACACACAATATGATGGCACTTTTAACCACGGTGAGCCACTCATTTTCCAGACAAATTTTTAATAATCAAAATCAAGCTTGATCATACCACAAAGTAACTTTACACTCGGCGAAATTCACTTTGAAAAGCACCCGAACATGTCGTAGTCAGTAATTTGTTTTCGTGATATTGCCTCTGTTTTAGCGATCGACATAACAATGTAAACAAAAAAGAAAATGGACGGAGGACATGAATGACTGCAATTTGGTGAAAATAATGAAGTAATTGGCCTAGAAGAAAGAAACACATGAATTTTGCTAACACATGTGGCTTAATTTCCGGACACTAAAGATGATAATTTCTGGTAAAATTTGGACATTCATATTATGAACGACGACAGTAAAGCCTTGAAAAACAACACCTTTACCTATGCACACTACATACTATAATTTTAAGCATTTTAAATTTGCTACACAAAATTCACAGATTGCTATACAAAAAATGATTTTGCTCTGCAAATTAATTTTTTGCATCGCAGTTTTGCTATGCAAAATTTTTGATGATTCTGTAATCCATTTAACCCTAACCTCACTGAATACTACAAAATACTACTTGAGTAAACTGCAGTATGGAGTACTTTTACTCCACTGGTCTATGAGAATTGAGTAGTATTTTGTAGTACAGTGTGTACTTTTACCTACACTGGTCTGTGAGAATTGAGTAGTATTTTGTGGTACAGTGTACTTTTACTACACTGGTCTATGAGAATTGAGTAGTATTTTGTAGTACAGTGTGCTTTTACTACACTGGTCTATGAGAATTGAGTAGTATTTTGTAGTACAGTGTGCTTTTACTACACTGGTCTATGAGAATTGAGTAGTATTTTGTGGTACAGAATACTTTTACTACACTGGTCTATGAGAATTGAGTAGTACTTTGTGTACAGTGTACTTTACTACACTGGTCTATGAGAATTGAGTAGTATTTCTCAGTAGTACAGTGTGCACTACACTGGTCTATGAGAATTGAGTGGTACTTTGTAGTACAGTGTGCTTTACACACTGGTCTATGAAATTTGGTAGTGGCTACTTTGTAGTACAGTGTGCTTTACTACACTGGACTATGAGAATTGAGTAGTATTTTGTAGTACAGTGTGCTTTTACTACACTGGTCTGTGAGAATTGGTAGTATTTTGTAGTACAGTGTGCTTTTACTACACTGGTCTATGAAATTGAGTAGTATTTTGTAGTACAGTGTACTTTTACTACACTGGTCTATGAGAATTGAGTAGTACTTTGTGGTACAGTGTGCTTTTACTACACTGGTCTATGAGGAATTGAGTAGTATTTTGTAGTACAGTGTACTTTTACTACACTGGTCTATGAGAATTGAGTAGTATTTTGTAGTACAGTGTGCGCACTACACTGGTCTATGAGAATTGAGTAGTATTTTGTAGTACAGTGTACTTTACTACACTGGTCTGCTGAGAATTGAGTAGTATTTTGTAGTACAGTGTACTTTTACTACACTGGTCTATGAATTGAGTAGTATTTTGTAGTACAGTGTGCTTTTACTACACTGGTCTATGAGAATTGGTAGTACTTTGTGGTACAGTGTGCTTTTACTACACTGGTCTATGAGAATTGAGTAGTATTTTGTAGTACAGTGTACTTTTACACTGGTCTGATGAGAATTGAGTAGTATTTTTGTAGTACAGTGTACTTTTACTACACTGGTCTGTGAGAATTGAGTAGTATTTTGTAGTACAGTGTACTTTACTACACTGGTCTATGAGAATTGAGTAGTATTTTGTAGTACAGTGCTTTTACTACACTGGTCTATGAGAATTGGTAGTACTTTGTAGTACAGTGCTTTTACTACACTGGTCTATGAGAATTGAGAGTAGTACTTTTGTAGTACAGTGTACTTTTACTACACTGGTCTCATGAGAATTGAGTAGTATTTTTGTGGTACAGTGTACTTTTACTACACTGGTCTATGAGGTTGAGTAGTGCTTTGTAGCACGTGTACTTTACTACACTGGTCTATGAGGAATTGAGTAGTACTTTGTGGTACAGTGTGCTTTACTACACTGCATGGTCTATGAGAATTGAGTAGTATTTTGTGGTACAGTGTGCTTTTACTACACTGGTCTATGAGGGAAATTGAGTAGTACTTTTGTAGTACAGTGTACTTTTACTACACTGGTCTGCAGAATTGGAGTAGTACTTTGTAGTACAGTGTACTTTTACTACACTGGTCTATGAGAATTGAGTAGTACTTTGTGGTACAGTGTCTTTTACTACACTGGTCTATGAAATTGAGTAGTATTTTGTAGTACAGTGTGCTTTACTACACTGGTCTATGAGAATTGAGTAGTATTTTGTAGTACAGTGTACTTTTACTACACTGGTCTATGAGAATTGAGTAGTATTTTGTAGTACAGTGTACTGGACCCCAAATGAATGCCTAGGACGTTCATCTTCTAACCCTCCTACAATCAGTGAAATTTTTGAAACAACCCATTCAGGCCACTCCAAGCCATTGCTATGGTAGGCAGTGGCTAAATCAATACAGCTTATACTGCGCATAAGTAACATAATGCCTCATATGCGTTCTGTTGGTTTTAGTGGTTTGTGATTGACATATTACCCAGTAAGCATAGTGACTTTGTCTCCAGACTCAGTGGCTGGTGGTAGTTACTATGGAGAGTCTGTGTTTACAAAATAACTGCTGAAAATCCCAATGGATGATGGATGGCTTGGTCATGGTTTATTGGTCTCATCAGTGGCTGATGGGTGATTTATTATTGGGGATTTTGCTTTACAGTATAACCCGCTGAAGTAATAAGGTCAACTGTGGTATACATGTGTCTTTGTGGCGGCTGTATGTACATTGGAGATTACTTCAAAGGGTCAGTGTGGCTTATATGCACCAATGTGTGTACAACATATTGGACGTTTAGTGGTTTACAGTGGCCTCTTTATGTGTAGGAGGGTTAAACTTTGAACTGGACAAGATTTAGTCTTTAGTCCAAAGCACACACGGCAACCTGGGAAACACAACCTGCGCCAAAAAGACCACGTACCACGATCGTGAAGTAACCAAAGCCACAAGTGCCATTACCAGTCTGTCTCCGGGAGGGGCGCTACTACTGGAATTATTCATAAACCTCAGCAAAATGAATAATTTATGTATGCAAATTTATTTAAACCAATCACTGTAAGAATAATGTTGAGGCTTGTCTATATTTAACCAGTTGACGTCAGGAGATATATATATTTTTTCCGGTCCCCCATGCAGGTTTTATTTTCAGTGAAAAATCTGAAAAAATTTCTAGCCATTAATAATTTTTTTGTCAATGAAACTAAAGTCCGGACACCCAAATAGGCAACTTACCTTTACTCATTGACATTTTGAGAATTAAATGGCTATAGTTTTTTAATTACGGTTGTGTTTGTTCTTTAGACATTAAGACCGTTGTATAAGCTCCGATGCAACAGCAATTAGCTTAACTAGTGCGATTCGAACAGACTTGGCAGACCCCAGAGAGAGGGAAAAGGCCACCGTGAAACAATGGATAAAAATCCATCTTTACAAATTCTTGGCTGGGACGTCAAAGGAACACGTCTTGGATAAAGGATTACGCCAAAATGTGAACTCGTTCCATTGTTTGGTGCCAGTGTTTTGTCCGGGGCCACCGAACCGTGACTATGGACTCCGAGAAGCGATTAGCGTGTATACAAAGTCAGCCGCCACGGGCCGCAGCCGGTTGGGGTGTTGGGTT
>CM055819.1:23781753-23924876 GCA_029582265.1 Zoroaster sp. YZ-2022
TATACTCAGTGCTTTCCGAGTGTCTGTGAAAAACTTCACAGGTGATTCGGATGGGACTACTATTTTGCATTTATATACTACAGGTCCATTAGGTTGGTAAGCAGTTTGCAACACCTAATTCTCTATTAAATTTTTGTTGTTGAATATTTGAATATTTTATAAAGGAGCTTGATAAATTCACATCTTTTTTTAATGAGTTAGGCATTACGCTTTGATTGGTTGATTGAATGAAAAAGAATGTTTTAATGCCTCGTTAAAAGTTCATCAAGGTGACTCTTGGAAATTGCAATTTGTCAAGGTACAATTGGCCAAGAGCACGGAATATACATACTTAATGTTAAGAGGTCTTACTATATATAAATACTGATATTTAAAATAAAAAAAATTTAAAAAAATAAATCCTTATGAAGACAGTTTAACATTTTTGATGGTATGATTATATTTGCAGGATAAAATTCTCATTATAAAATTACAACCTTGATTTTCAGTTGGTGCTGGCCATGGGAAACTACATGAATAAAGGGAACCAGAGAGTTACCGGGGCAACGGGCTTCAAAATCACATTCCTCACTGAGGAGGTAAAGACATCAAAACAAGGCTGTGTGCACAGATTTAATAAAGTTCCTTTTCACATTGTTATTTTTTTGTCTGGTTGCCTGACTGCCACTCTAAGATTATGAAAAACAAATAATTGTTGGTAAGGCACCACTCTATTTTGGAATTTTGGATTAGAAAATCAAAATGGCTGCCCTTTGAAAAAGATCAGTTTCTCTGCTTTACTTTTCAAGTCATTACTTTTAGAAATCTCACATTTCTTTTATTCAGAATTGAATTTTCAAAAACCTCTCTTTTTAAAAACAATTTAAAGAATAATTTCTAACCAGATAATGGTGCGGCCATTTTGAGTCTCCACATGCAAGTCTGTGGGAAGCAAATTGATGCTCAATTCCGAAATAGAATGGTGCATTCGGTGTCATGACCCATTAGTTGATCCTTACCATACAATTATTAGGGAACTAGACAGTGAAGGCACCTGTGTGGGACACGAATAAAATACTAAAATGATTTACGAGTTTTAATTCTAAGAAGTGATATTTTGCATTTTTCTTAATTTTCATCTCCTTTTTCTTTCTTGTAGTTGGACACGGCAGACAACAAGTCTACATTCCTCCATGTTGTGGCCAAGGCAGTGACTGCCAATGTCCCAGAGGTCGTGACCTTTGGAGAAGAGATTCCCATGGTGCCTAAGGCTTGTAAAGTGTCTCTCAGAATGGTCAACGATGAACTTAAGGAAGTGAAAAATAAACTGGAGGTTTGTGTGCCATGTTAATATAGTGTTTAAATATATTGTTGAAAAATCTGAAAAGTCTTGAAAATAATATGAATGCTTTATCACTGTTTTCTCCTGAACAACACAACAAATTAGGCTTAAAATATCAAAGATTGGTTTCTGTACATAACGATTGGATCTTAAAAAGATTTTATGATTTTACAGACATTTATCCTAAGTGTATTCTGGTTTAAAGGGACCGTATCATCACGATCAGATCAGACTTTCAACAGGGCATGGAATCGGTGTCCTAGTTTAATATGAACACAGTGACTGAAAAATTACTTGCTCATTTATGCAGCAGCTGGCTCATTTATTCCCTTATCTGAGCAGACTTTCAACAGGGCATGGAATCGGTGTCCCAGTTTAAGATGAACACATTGACTTAAAAATTACTGGCTTATTTATGCAGCAGCAACGGTAATATGACCTTATCATGTGGGGTGTTATTTTCAGTCACTGAGTTAATCTAAAACTAGCACTTGTGACGATATTGTCCCCTTTATTAAGCAGCTTTTAGAAAATTGCCCCCCCCCTGTTGACATCAATCCTGTTCAATATATGCAACCCTTATAAAAACTAAAAGAGCGCCCTCAGAGGATAAAAGAATAATAATAATAATAATGTGTGGACTTATATATAGCGCGTTTATCCACCAACTGAGTGTGCTCAAGGCGCATATTATTACCCCTGCTCATAAGGCTCATAAATCATGCCTGAAACCATCTCAGCTCCCTGGGGAGTATACAGCTCAATTGCTGCTATTACAGCGCATATAGGGCTAATCAACCAACTCTGCCCTCACAGGTACCCATTTAACCCCTGGGTGGAGAGAAGCAATTATGGTTAAGTGTCTTGCTCAAGGACACAAGTGTCACGGCCGGGATTCGAACCCACATTCTGCTGCTAACACCAGAACTTGAGTCCGGTAAGCTAGACCGCTCAGCCACGACACTCCACAAGAAGGTAACTCACTGGTTTATGTGTATGCGCCCTTTAACCTAGAGGCCACTCCAATCCACAAAAGTCTGTTCTTTAGCAACCTTCAGTACATACATGTACAAGCATGCTGTCCTTTCCAAGTAATCTTACAAAATCAACTGTGTGTCACCCAAGGCCACTGTAAATGTTTCAACATATTAGTATGGCCTGCAATGTATCGATGGGAGACCACCTTACCCTGTAATCTCAGTGGTGTGACAGTACACAGAAGGGCAACCATAGGAGGCCACTGGCAACAGCTAATGGCTTGGAGTGGCCAGAATGGGTTGTTTCAGAAATTGCACTGATTGTAGGAGGGTTAAGTGTGTTCCCAAGTAGGATTTGAAGCTTTGCATGGTGGAAGTACAGTTGGAGTAAGGTTTGCAGTAGCATCGTGTAAAAAAACATTCTGTAAGAGATGTAAAAGTTGGTGTTTCTGAGAAGAATTGTTGGTGAGAATCATGTTTTCTCATTGTTTGCACTGGTCGAGTGGTTTAGTGCATCGGATTTGTGTTCTGATGGCTCTGTCGTCAGAATGTGGGTTCAAATCCCAGCCGCGACCGGGGTGCTTGTGTCCTTGAGCAAGACACTTTACCATAATTGCTTCTCTCCACCCAGGGGTAAATGGGTACCTGTGAGGGCAGAGTTGGTTATTATGTTTGATTAGCCCTATATGCGCTGAAATGGCAGCAATTGAGCTGTACCCTTACCAAAATGACCAATTCATTCCAATTCATTCCAATTGGAAAATTTAATTGGATCCAATTTGTTTTAATTGGAATGAATAGGTTTGAATTGGACTTCATCATCACTGACTTGTGTCTTTACGTTTCCAATTGGAGAAGTTTTGTTGTCCAATTGGAGTTTCAGTTGGAAACCAGTTGGGTTGAATTGGAATCTATGGGTAATGCAGTAAAAATATTTTCCAATTGGAGGTGGTTGGAATTACACAACTGAAGATTATTGGAACCAATTGGTTTAAATGTACAAATCTTTTTCCAATTGGAGAAGTTTTGTTCCAATTGGAGTTTCAGTTGGAAACCAGTTGGGTTGAATTGGAATCGATGGGTAATGCAGTAAAAATATTTTCCAATTGGAGGTGGTTGGAATTACACAACTGAAGATTATTGGAACCAATTGGTTTAAATGTACAAATCTTTTTCCAATTGGAGAAGTTTTGTTGTCCAATTGGAGTTTCAGTTGGAAACCAGTTGGGTTGAATTGGAATCTATGGGTAATGCAGTAAAAATATTTTCCAATTGGAGGTGGTTGGAATTACACAACTGAAGATTATTGGAACTAATTGGCATTTTGCAGTCTCATTGAATTGTTGTTGAAAACCAATTGAGTTTTTAAAGAATCAATTGGTTTAAATATCCTATGGACCACCGACTCCCCGGGCCAAAAAGTGTGGGTACATACATCAACCCACCCCTACCCCCATCCCCCACCCTATCCATCACCCTATCCCCATCCCCCACCCCTATCCCCCACCCCTATCCCCCTCCCCTATCCCCCTCCCCTATCCCCCTCCCTTCCCCGGATTTATGCCTGTGCTTTGTACAAATGTTACATAGGCCTATACGTGTACATAGTAAAAGTGGCATCCTGTTTAGAATTTTGTATATTAACCACCCCTTATAATTTTTGTTTAGACCCATTCCCTTATAATTGCACTGACCTCTCCTGACAATGGAATATCCCAAAGACCAAATAAACACCTTGTGCAGGATCTTTGTGCATGTGAAGGTCATTATATTCCATGTGATCAGTTACCACCAGCATGGATGGATTTATGCCACAAGTAAGAATAAAGCTTGGAGAAGTTCTCTTTTTCATCTCCTGATTGTTCATCTTTTCTTCTTTCAGGTATGTTACTTTCATTATCATAACTTTGATAGTTTATACCACTGAATTGATATGGAATAATTTAGTTGTTATTGCTTTGAATTGCTTTATAGAATGTATATGGGAGATGTGAAGAAAAGGAAGTTTCAATTCCTTAGTTTCTTTATACAGTATACTTATTGTTATGAAGATCTAGGAGCATTGATGTATAGTGCTTTTATATCTAGTAAAAATAAGTTTTGTTGTTACCTACATCATGCTTACATATAGGCTTATTAGTATTATTCAGTTTCCATGTATACTTTAAGCTCTATAGCTGGAGTATCAGGCATGAAACAATAAGCCATTCATTCACTACATGTATATGTGGTCAGTGTGGCTCATTAGTATTCATGGTGTGTGCATGTGTTGGCTATGGCTGTACAGCTTATACTGGGAACATGCGTGACCCCATGCTGAACAAAGAGCCTTGATTCTGATACCCTAGTATGTTTATGGTCCAGTAGTTTTGCAATGCACTAAAGTACAAAGTACATTGAGTGGAAGTAAACATTAGAGTTATGAGTTTGCATTATTTTATGAGAACAAGAACTTCAATGACAAAAGTATGTTAATCATGCATCTGTGATTGAAAGGAATGAAATGTAGTAGAGTTAGCATTTACCTTTAAATGTTTTTTAATTTACAGTTTAGGTTTCCTAGAATGTCATTTCAATTGTTTTTTATCAAGATTGATTGTATATTCCATGTGATGTTCCGTCACCACCATTAAGAATAAAGATCTGAGAAGTTATCTTATTCAACTCCTGACTGTTCATCTTTTATTCTTTCAGGGTCATCAGCCATTGAATCATTAATGTACCCCATGTAACTGCAGTTATTTGGCAGTCAGACTGAGTGTTCCTGTCCAACCAGATGACATACAATTACGCCCCTACACTGTGATGAGTACCCTCAGCCCACCAGAGTACAATGGAAGTGGAACCATGCAGAAGATGGGCCAGTATTACCGACATCAGCTGAGGGGATAAGAAGGCAGGACATGTAGCCAGAGGGTGAACCATCAGTGAGCACGCAGGATACAGTTGAAGACATTAATAGTATCATCCAGCTATATCTACCAGACGACATGAGAGACTTGAATATGGTCTTTGAGCACGACATAATGGCCTCACCATGTATCCATCACATAGGAGTGGGGACAGGAGAGACAGCAGAGAAAACAAATGGTCGTAACTGACTTGCAGAAGGTACTGAACCATGTGAACAGTGACGAGGTGTAGGACAATTGAAGAATATAGGGCTGGAGATGTAACTAACAGACACCTTGGACCTTCCTCGAAGGAGTGTCCCAGACGTAGAACCAGCAGAAATGACAATGATCAACCCCCGCCCCTGAGTCTCTGTCACATTATTTCTGTGCAGTAAAGGGCAGTTTGCTTACTTACCTTCATCATGAAAACTTTCCCAGAAATTAACATTATTGATCAGCAGATCGAAAACAATTAAAGATAAAAATGGAGTCATTGTGCTTTTCCGTGTAATACCATGTAAGGGTTGTATTCAATTTGCTTCTACAATATTTATGCACTTGTTGTGTTGTCACTTGTTGTGTTGTCATTTATAAAAATGCCTTGAAGTTCAATTAATGACTTCTTTATGACTTCTTGTTCTGTGTTTGTAAATTTGTGAATGCCATCGACCCCCATCTTTTTTAACCCAAATAAAGAAATTAATGTAGTTAAGTAGAAACATCCGTCCTGTTGCAGAAAAGGGAAAAAAGTCCTGGAAATGGGACTATAGAAAGAATCTAATTGGGAAATATATTGTCCAACCCGCTTCCGCATCAGGAAAAAATTGCAATTGGGAATATAGGACTGTCAAAAAAGCAAGTAGTCAAATTGGGGGAAAAATCCAATTGGAAAATGGAGGCAAATGTCCAATTGGTTCCTATTGGAAAATATTTCAATTGGGATTTGAGTCAAAAAGTCCAATGGGTAAATATCCAATTGGGAAATTTAATTTCCTATTGGTTCCAATTGGTTTGTGCCAATTGCCAATGGGAAAATATCCAATTGGTTCCAATTTAAAAATTCAATTGGAAATGAATTGGAAATTTTGGTAAGGGTATACTCCCCAGGGAGCTGAGATGGTTTCAGGAATGATTTATGAGCCTGATGAGCAGGGGTAATAATGTCATGTGCCTTGAGCACCTGTTTGGTGGATACGTGCGCTATGTAAGTCCACATTATTATTATTATTATTATTACATGGCTGTGTTGTGACCTCAATGTAAGCTTCTGCTTCATGTAAATGCCTATATGCTGTGCCACTCTGTTCATTGAATCTTTCTATTTGAATGTCAAAATGCACCCACAACTAATCTTCAGAACCAATTTGTTGACAAGACTTGGTGGACCAGATAGATCAACTGGAGCAAGGAGATACTGCACAAATTCCTGAAGACAAGTTCACTCAAGTCATGGATGTATCCTTTACACATAGAGCTAAAAATAGTACACCGTTATGGATTTGGCACCATTTTCCAACCCATCCATAAATCTCAGTCATGCTAATTTGTTGTATTAGATGTTTATGATGAGGTTGCTCACATTGTGGGAATAGTTAATTTTTTGTTTTCTCTTAAGATTTCCATGACCATCAGAGTTCAGTTTGGTAGCTTGTCTATGGCCAAAACATTTGAATGGATCGTTGTCACCTTGGGTACTCCTCATTGGAACCCAGGCAATCTCAATACTGTATTCGTTAGGGAGAATATCTTTCCCCAAACTCCATTTCTCCCCCATTTTTGGCCGGTTCCCGCTGGTTTTACCCTCTCTGAACGCTACAATAGAAGATTCTTGCTGTCTTGTGATAGCTATTGTCAAGGGTTTATAGAATTAGTTTAGTTGTGAGTAAGTAAGACTAATTGCGGTGACACCATGTGAGATTCTCTATTGAGTAGTAATTAGTTCTGAAAAGAACTGGAGGTTACAACTCCACATTTCGATCAGTATGCTCTGATCGTTGTGGTTGCTGTTTCTGCTTGTATCCATAACCATGGATTATGGGAGGATTAATTCCAGAGTTAAGCGATCTCTTTGTTGGGCTACTAGGATCTGGCAGATAATGAGCTCATTATAATACCCTGAGGGAACTGGCCGAAGTTTGGAGGTTGGGGAAAGAGGACTTTTATGATTAGCTGGGTACCATTGGGATGTACACTAGGTCACAACAACCCCTTCAGCCAAAGTGAAACATTTTACAGAAATGTCTTGTCCATAGACAAAGCATTTCTGTAAATATTTCACGTTTCATGCATTACCAAGATTATGGCATTATGTCCCGAGCTCTGATGATCATGGAAATCTTGAGAAAAACAAAAAAGTTAAATATTGTATGAAGATTATAATCTCTATCATTGCCACAATGCGTGATTGAAATGGCCATTCAGTGCAACTACACAAATCCGATTTGCCAACTCAGTTCTAAGTTTGTTAGTAACAAAAATGCACCATTCTGTTATGACGTATTATGCGCAAAATGTTTTTTAAGACATCGTACCTTAATATATCGTATAACAGAGTTTCACTTGTGAAGCAAGAGATCGCCTTGCAGTCACCGAGAACCTTCACCTCAAAGCCTCGGAGGCGTTTAATAAGACGGCGCACTACTTCGGTGAAGACCCCGACAGGACAGAAAGCGACTCCTTCTTTGGAATATTCTCAGTCTTTATATAAAAGTTTGCTGTAAGACTCTTTTTAATTATTTATTTCTGTTAGGGCAGGGCTGGCATTTCACTGAGGCCAATGTCATCCGTTGCCCTGGTCTTGTATGGCCTCATCAGTGCCCCGTTAAAAATGTTCCCATAGACATTCTGATATTCTACTGGAAGTGCCCTTTACTCAGGAAAGAGTGGCCTTGCCCTTACATGAATGAAATTCACTCGGGAAAGAGTGTCCTTGCCCTTACATGAATGAAATTCACTCAGGAAAGAGTGGCCTTGCCCTTACATGAATGAAATTCACTCGGGAAAGAGTGTCCTTGCCCTTACATGAATGAAATTCACTCAGGAAAGAGTGGCCTTGCCCTTACATGAATGAAATTCACTCAGGAAAGAGTGTCCTTGCCCTTACATGAATGAAATTCACTCAGGAAAGAGTGTCCTTGCCCTAATTACATGAATGAAATTCACTCAGGAAAGAGTGTCCTTGCCCTTACATGAATGAAATTCACTCAGGAAAGAGTGGCCTTGCCCTTACATGAATGAAATTCACTCAGGAAAGAGTGGCCTTGCCCTTACATGAATGAAATTCACTCAGGAAAGAGTGGCCTTGCCCTTACATGAATGAAATTCACTCAGGAAAGAGTGGCCTTGCCCTTACATGAATGAAATTCACTCAGGAAAGAGTGTCATTGCCCTTACATGAATGAAATTCACTCAGGAAAGAGTGTCCTTGCCCTTACATGAATGAAATTCACTCGGGAAAGAGTGGCCTTGCCCTTACATGAATGAAATTCACTCGGGAAAGAGTGGCCTTGCCCTTACATGAATGAAATTCACTCAGGAAAGAGTGGCCTTGCCCTTACATGAATGAAATTCACTCAGGAAAGAGTGGCCTTGCCCTTACATGAATGAAATTCACTCAGGAAAGAGTGTCATTGCCCTTACATGAATGAAATTCACTCAGGAAAGAGTGTCCTTGCCCTTACATGAATGAAATTCACTCGGGAAAGAGTGTCCTTGCCCTTACATGAATGAAATTCACTCAGGAAAGAGTGTCCTTGCCCTTACATGAATGAAATTCACTCAGGAAAGAGTGGCCTTGCCCTTACATGAATGAAATTCACTCAGGAAAGAGTGTCCTTGCCCTTACATGAATGAAATTCACTCAGGAAAGAGTGGCCTTGCCCTTACATGAATGAAATTCACTCAGGAAAGAGTGGCCTTGCCCTTACATGAATGAAATTCACTCAGGAAAGAGTGTCATTGCCCTTACATGAATGAAATTCACTCGGGAAAGAGTGTCCTTGCCCTTACATGAATGAAATTCACTCGGGAAAGAGTGGCCTTGCCCTTACATGAATGAAATTCACTCAGGAAAGAGTGGCCTTGCCCTTACATGAATGAAATTCACTCGGGAAAGAGTGGCCTTGCCCTTACATGAATGAAATTCACTCAGGAAAGAGTGGCCTTGCCCTTACATGAATGAAATTCACTCAGGAAAGAGTGGCCTTGCCCTTACATGAATGAAATTCACTCAGGAAAGAGTGTCCTTGCCCTTACATGAATGAAATTCACTCAGGAAAGAGTGTCCTTGCCCTTACATGAATGAAATTCACTCGGGAAAGAGTGTCCTTGCCCTTACATGAATGAAATTCCAGGTCAATTGCATTGTCAGGATTTTCAGAGTTGGGCAGAAAACATTTTTGGGGGTTAAATTTTACCGACACAAAACTCAAATGAACCAACGAAATCAGAAACACCAACAAGTTTGTGAATTTACCGACTATTTACCGAATTTTGCCAACAAGTGAAGGGGGAGGCGGGGCTGCCTCCCCCTTTGGCTATGTCACTGTTCCAGGAACATGCTTGTATGTTCATTTGGTCCATCTGCAGTACCACTCTTCAATATTATATTAAGGGAATAAATGTTTGTCGCACGGTCTTTACCGCAGGTTAATGACCGGTTTTGGGTGTGGTCACGGGGCAATAAGGACCGAGCCGTAGCTGAAGGTGAGGTCCTTATCATCCTGTGACCACACACAAAATGTGAACATGTGAAAATGTACATTTCACTGATTACTCTGGTCTCTGTTCAGATTTTGCCCAAAAAGATCTGGAATCACAATTTTGTTATTTGAGAGAAAGCTTTATAATGTGTTGTCTGGGAGTATTGTTTTTAATTATGTCATTCTTTCATTTGTATTTATTCCTACAGAAAGCTCACAATGAAAACATACAGAAAAGTAAAACACCGTGATTACGTCACAAGTCTGGAGATCACATAATAATAATAATAATAATGTATAGATTTATATAGCGCACGTATCCACCAACTAAGTGGCGCTCAAGGCGCATTATATTATTATCCCTGCTCATAAGGCTCATAAGGCTCATAAATCATTCCTGAAACCATCTCAGCTCCCTGGGGAGTATACAGCTCAATTGCTGCCATTTCTAGCGCATAGAGAGCAAACCATCTCTGCCTTCACAGGTACCCATTTAACCCCTGGGTGGAGAGAAGCAATTATGGTTAAGTGTCTTGCTCAAGGACACAGGTGTCACGGCCGGGGCTCGAACCCACACTCTGCTGCTGGCAACACCAGAACTTGAGTTCAGTGCGCTAGACCACTCGGCCACGACAATCCACTTTACGTGCATTATACAACACACGGGACCTACGGCTTTACGTCCCATCCGAAGGACGAAGCAATTATGGTTAAGTACCTTGCTCAAGGATACAAGTGTCACGACCGGGGCTCGAACCCACACCCTGCTGCTGGCAACACCAGAACTTGAGTTCGGTGCGCTAGACCGCTCGGCCACGACACTCCAGCAATGACCAATGTATGTTATCAGGAGTCACATGTTTTAATCTGGCGTCACATGACCACTGTGCGGATTCTGTAGGAGTCAGGAGTTACGAGATGATAAATGAACCATTGCTTTGATGTCCGTCATTCATGGCTGTAGCCTATTGGATGTGTCACCTGACCAGGGTCAGAGGTCATACATGCATGACTGGTGAATTGAGAAGTACAGCTTTATGATAGACTGTGACTGTACATGGGTGCAAGGAAATTTCTTCTGACAGTAGTGCATAGATGAAGAATGTTTGGGTTTACTTTGTATCAGACAGTGAAAAAAAAATTATGACATGACAAACAAAGTTTGTAAAAATTATTAACTTTTTTGGAAAGTTCACTTGTGGTTTTCAGTGGGATAGTCATCTATGAAGATGAAGTAAGAGATGGATGATTGACACCAACCAATTGTTGTAATGTTATGTTTGTGATGTGTCGCCTGTGTTTTACAGTATTTTAACGGACATTTTTTCATCGGAACATTGCTATTTTATAATATGAGGAAGTGTTTTACAAATACCCTAAAATGACACATTTCTCAAAATAATCGTGAGAAACATGGTATTACAGTAAATATGTAGCAAAATTAATTGATGGCGGGTCCCGTCATATATTAATTTTTAGCATTTCTTTTTAACTGTTAATCCAAACTATTTGGTGAAATATCTGATTTTGAAGTATTTGTGTTCCTTTCTAATAGGAAATTATCAATGTTCCAATGAAAACAAATAAATGAATCAAAATTGCCAGTAAAACAGTGGTGATAACACCATTAATGTTTAAACACAGGTGTCTTGCCTTTTTGTACAGCGTATAGTGAGTGTTTTGGTTTGGTTCATATCTGTCGGTCAGCTTAATGTTTGTTCACCACAAGGAATATTTTATCTGTCATGTTTATTGTAGAGGTGAACAGCCGTTTTATGTTGTATGTATGTGTGTTTGCTTAATTACTGTATTCAATTTAGCAAATGCTTTGATCCATTTTTGTGTGGTAAATATTTGGTTTTTAAAATTTGAAAATATAAATGTACAATTTCTTTGTAATAAAGGGACGGTACAACATCGGTAATTTTGGAAAACTGTGTATGCTTACATTCTTTGATTCAATACATTCAACAACCATTCTGTGGAAGTTTCAGCTCAATGTGGAGTTTAAGTCATGAGAAAAGTGTGAAAAACTATTCACAATGGTAAGAGCAAACAAGTTTCAAAAATGTAATTAGGTGTTCATGTGACAGCGCAAATTTAGACCATATCATGTAGTTTTATCAAGTAGTGACATCATCAGATATTGAATTACACAACAAAAATTTTGTTTTTTTTGAGGGAGGGGTGTTTTCCTCTGAAATGGAGAGCACTTTAAACAAGATGATTGTATCTTGCAATTTCTCATCAAGTTATCTTTCAGATAATAACTCGGATAATAATTTTGTAATCAGGGAATCACTGATGTTGTACCTTCTCTTTAAAGAGCGGACTCCAAGCAAAAAGGCCTGTCAGTAATTGACATTTCCTCATTTTGAGAGAGGTTATGTCATCATAAAACTAAACATCAGGTTTTATCATTTCAACCCAAGGTAAAAATAAATTTGTCTCGAATTCAGAAAAGCAAAGGTCTCCTCTAATATTTGGTGTTATTTACACCCCCAAAAATTGGGTGATTTTGCCCAATGAGGGGATGACATCAGGAAGGTAATTTTTAAACGTAAGAAGACCTTTTGGTTTCCCCCAGTGGATCTCAGGTTTTTCTGAGAATCTGAAAAGGTAAAATTCTTAAACAAATTTACCCATGGAATTTACACTAATTGTGATCGCTTTGTTTTTGTGTGCGAGTGCTTCGTCTTCCATTAAGACACATATTGCCAATATATATTTCGAGTACACATGTTTTAACCCTTCTATGACTGCAAGTGTAAAAATCAGTCAAAATGTTGATATACTCGCCAAGGTATATCTAGTACACTTAAAAGTCAAACCTTACGTGTAGTAAGTACATTTACAGGTCGAAATGAGTCGACTGTTTTTGACCGGTAAAAGCATCGTCTTGTATTGTTGAAGGTGGTCAAAATAACAGTAAAAACCAGTCCAAAATGCCCCTGTGTGCACATTTGTGTCAACAGTCAAAACAGTCAGTTGACTGATTATGACCACTCTAGCTACTTGCCACAAAAGTTCAGCTACAGTAGGAGGGTTCTGAAGCAGATAAGTGCTTCGTACCAGTAAGAATGGCTAGCAGGCTGACCGTTAAATCTGACCACTGATGACCAGCTCCAATCATTGTGTTCATGTCATTTGCTGTGTGTAATATTCTCATGGCCATCCTATTACTAAAATAGTCTGGTACCGTCAGCATGGGACTCTGCTTAATTATAGTTTTTGCCATGGCTTCAATAAGGGAACTAGAGAAAGATGGCTGCCTGTTGACAGTAGATAGAAAATCATTCAGATGTTAATTTTAAACGAAGTAAAAACTTAAAAATAATGTTATGACAAAAACCACAAATGGAATCACATTTGACTTTAATTGGACATCCTTTTTCATATAATTATGATGAATAAACAAGTCTACATATTTACATAATTGTACAATATAAATATTACTTTTTTTAATATAAGATACATACAGAATGTAAGTTTTTATGGGCTTTTAATAAATGGTGTGCTTTAAGTTATTTTTATGGTGATAAAGTACAGACTTCTTCGCAAATATCACAGCGTGCACGTTTTGTGCAATACATGCTGGTTTATCTTAATGATGTGTTCAGTTTAATAGCGCAACTATGTACATGTAATAATAGTAATAATAATGTGGACTTATATGGCGCACGTATCCAACAAACTGGTGCTCAAGGCGCATTATATTATTACCCCTGCTCATCAGGCTCATAAATCATTTCTGAAACCATCTCAGCTCCCTGGGGAGTATACAGCTCAATGCATATAGGGCTAATCAAACACAACAACCAACTCTACCAACTCTGCCCCTGGGTGGAAAGATGCAATTATGGTAAAGTGTCTTGCTTCAAGGACACAAGTCGTGGCCGGGATTCAAACCCACATTCTGATGACTCGGCCATCAGAACACAAATCCGATGCATTAACGTACCGCTCGACCATGGCACTGTTGACCAGCTGCCAGTGCTTTTAATGTGTGCTGTTGGTGGTTATTTTAAATCTTGTTTAATCTTCGTGTTTTTTAACCATCCTGCTCCAATCTTCGTTGTGGTGATCATTTTAACTGTTTTCTATGGATATTGTGAAATTTGTTTGAATTTTAACGTATGCATCAAGGTTTTATTAACTTTTGTGTGGAAAACTTGTGTTCAACTCATCGGCAGCCATGACAGTTTATGCATTACTGCATGTTGTGTTTATAAGTCATCTACTCACACTGGGGGTCTATTCTTCAATTGCTTACACTGGACTCTCTGCAAACCACCTAGAAACTCATCCAAGTAGGATTCTACAAGAGGTATGGTTTGGACACGAATTAGTGCGATTTTTCAATCGTCTTCATGTATGTCTATTGATGCAGTACCGTTCCAAGTCTAATTCACTGATTCAAACGCCGGCGGCCAGTTGGGGTAAGCATGGTCACACTTGCTTAGCTGTACCTGGTCATGATCCTCCAATTGATCTGACTATATTTAATGATGTCTCCCAAAACCCGGGTCCAGCTGTCATGATGGACAACATCAACCAAGTGAGAACTCGTTATTTGGATACGCCCATATGCAGTCAAGCTAAAATCAAATACTCTCGCACACAGCTTCTTAGTTTGCGGCATACCTGTACATGTTACTCTACTAACTCACACACCCTTACTGCTCTGAAGATGTGTGGTCTCTTAAGATTTAGAGGAAAACGTGCTGGTAGTCGCAGAATTCCGGTAGTCATCAACCATTTTCCACGTTATCCAGAAGATTGTAAGGATGGATCGTCACGTCGCAGGTTGTATCAGAAGGAACGAATCTTATCTCCAGTGCCATTTATGCACATCCCACATCATCCGGTGGTTACGACCCTGCCACCTCTGAAGCTGTGCTGCTTAAATACGAGGTCGGTTAAAAGTAAATCTGCTGATTTCGTGGACTATGTTTCAACTAGTAAAGCTGATATATTTGCACTGACTGAGACTTGGTTTACCGATCAGGATACAGCTCATAAAATAGAAATCACTCCACCTGGTTTTAAACTGAAAGATCATCCACGCACCGGTAGAGCTGGAGGGGGTACAGCAGTTGTGTTTAGGGAAAACATGTACGTTTCTGAAATTACTGAATTTGACTTTAGATCTTTTGAATATTCCGAATGGATTATTAAGTGTGGAAATTATTCACTGAGGCTTGTCATCGTCTACAGACCACCGTATTCTACTAATCACCCGACTACTACCAGTGTATTCTTCACCGAATTTAGTTCTTACTTGGAATCGATTGTCTTGTCATCAGAACCACTTCTCATTACAGGAGATTTTAACATTCACATGGACGAATTTAACAATACTGATACTGTGCATCTGTCAGAAATCCTTGAGACAATGGGACTGCAGCAACACGTCACACAATCAACTCATGAAAAGGGGCACATACTGGACTTGATCATCACCCGTGGGTGTGATGATGTTATAGATGGTGTTCCAATCTCGGACTATCTGTTTTCAGATCATTTATCTGTACTGTGCAATCTAAAAATGACTAAACCTGCTTTACCAGTTAAACAAATAACATTTAGGAAAACTAAATCTATTGATATAGACACATTTAATAACGATCTTGCCAAATCTGATTTGTGTTTTAATCAAACTAGGGACTTGGATGAACTTGTTCACTGTTACAACAGAACTCTTACAAGTGTATTTGATTGTCATGCACCTTTACAAGTGAAAATAATTACAGATAGACCTCTTGTGCCATGGTTTAATAATGAAATTAAAGTTGCTAAGAAGTTATGCCGACAGGCAGAAAGGAAATGGAGACGTACTGGTGACAATTTGGATTTGTCAATTTATAAGACGAAAAGAACCATAAAATTTATTTAATGAACCTAGCACGTCATGAATTCTACTCTAACTATGTTAAGGTGAATAGTTGTAACTCTAGGAATCTTTTTATCGCTGTTAATACGCTTTTGAAACCACAAACAAACATTGTAATTTCTGATTCTAGTAATTCTCGTGATCTAGCAAATGAAATGGGTCGATTTTTTATTCAAAAGATTACTGACATTCACTCAAAGCTAAGTTCTGGTAACATACAGTCTGTGCAAGGTAAAGATACTCACGTACATGTACCATCATTTGAGCAATTTTCACTTCTCACTGTGCAAGATGTAAAAGCTCTTATTGAGAAAGGTTCAAAGAAATCTTGTTCCCTTGACCCAATGCCAACACAGCTTGTTCTTGGTTGCCTGGATAGTTTACTACCTGTTCTCACAAGGATAATCAATTTGTCTTTAGAAAGTGGCGTTTTTGCAATTGACTGGAAAGAAGCCCATATTCTTCCGTTAATTAAGAAAGAAAATTTAGATTGTACAAACTTACAGAATTTTCGGCCAATTAGTAATCTCCAGTACATATCTAAGTTAACTGAAAAGGCAGTGTATGAACAGGTTCATAAACACATGACTGATAACTCATTGTATCCATTGCTACAGTCAGCTTACCGAAAGAATCACAGCACTGAGACTGCACTTCTCAAAGTAAAAAATGATATTTTACTAAAAATGAATTCTCAACATGTCACTTTACTTGTATTGTTAGACCTAAGTGCTGCTTTTGATACTGTGGATCATACAATTTTACTGGATCGATTAAAGTCTAAGATTGGTATTTCTGGTGTAGCTTTAAATTGGTTTAGTTCTTATTTATCCGGTAGGAATCAACGTGTTTTAATGAAAGGGGCTCTCTCTGATAAGTTTCTTGTCAATTGCGGAGTCCCACAAGGATCATGTCTAGGACCGCTGCTTTTTAGTATATACTCATCCAAACTGTTTGACATAGTAGATCGGCATCTTCCTAACACTCATTGTTATGCTGACGACACCCAACTGTACATTTCTTTTAAACCTTGTAATTCTGTTAACCAAGAGCAGGCTTTAGCAGCCATGGAAAACTGTATAAAGGACCTACGACTATGGATGTTACAAGATAAACTTATGATTAACGATGCCAAAACTGAATTTATTATTATTGGTAGTCGATTGCAACTGTCTAAATTAACTATACCAGACTTAACAGTGGGTGGCTGTTCTATCACACCATCCTTGCAAGTTTGCAACTTAGGTTGCTGGTTTGACTCCAATTTGACTATGAACAAGCAAATTACAAAAACTTGCTCAACTGCGTTTTATCATATCCATAATATTAGAAGAATCAGGAAATACTTATCAAGAGAGGTGCTAGTTGTGCTGGTTCATGCATTCATTACTAGTCGTCTCGATTACTGTAACAGCTTATTTTATGGTCTTCCAAATTCGCAATTATCTAAACTACAAAAGGTACAAAATGCCACTGCTCGGCTTGTATGCGGTACACCACGGTGGAGTCATGTTATGCCCTTACTTTATCAGTTACACTGGCTGCCTGTACATTATCGTATTGAATTCAAAATTATTTTGTTGACATTTAAGGCCCTTCACCACCTTGCCCCAGATTATATTATTGATATGTTGCACGTTAAAGATAATTCCAGCTATTCTTTACGTTCCAATAACAGGTTACTTTTAAATTATCCTAAAGAAAAAATGAAAAAATCTACCGGAGACAAATCATTCTTACAGGCTGCGCCCACATTATGGAACAAATTGCCCTCAAATATCCAATTAATTCAGTCTCTGTCTGTCTTTAAGAAAGAGCTTAAGACTTTTCTTTTTAAACAAGCATTTGGTTAATTTATTTATTTGAAGTGTAACTTTGTTGTTTTTACATCTTTTGACTTAATGTATTAATCTGTTTGTTTTACTATTATGTGCTAGTTTTAAGATTGTAATGCGCTTTTGTACATTTTTATGGGAAAATGCGCACAATAAATTCATTATTATTATTATAGGTTGTTCAATTATAAACTGTACTGGGAAATGGGCCAGTAATTGCCAGCTTGATTGTAAGCAATGCATGCGTGCGTATATTTACCAAATAGTCTATGGTAACATGGAAGCGATAAAAGCAATGAGCAGTGGTTGTGATCTATTGGATGTAGGACAGAATAGCACTGGCAAGCTTGTCAAATGCATTTTTCATTTCAGAGATTCCGTATATTAATTGTAGTGTCCATATTTCATTCTTAATAGCCATTTTAATGTGTTAATGCATAATGGCCAAACAAAATAAGTATCCAGTTTCTGGTCTATGCACACATCGCATAAGACCCGTGAGTTGCAATTTGTAGTTTTCTTTTTTTATGCTATGAAACAATATTCAATTGCAGGCAAGATGGCTGTGTTTTAAAGAACTTGTTCACATTTTACGTTTGCCCGATTTGTGATGGCCTCTCTTAGCCACCATACTTTGATCATGGGAAATTTGGTCTGGTTCCAATAACCGCATATACATGTTAACAATATGTCTGTCACAATATACAACGTGAACTGTGTTTACATTATTGAGATTCAATCAATTTTGCAACAATAAACTGTAAAAAGGGACAATATCATCACGATCAACAGACCATGGAATCGGAGTGCTAATTTTAGATTAACTCAGTCACTGAAAATAATTTCCCACAAGGTAACGTCATATTTCCGTTTCTTCTGCATAAATGAGCCAGTAAATTGCACTCACTGTGTTCATCTTAAACTAGGAAATTGATTCCATACCCTGTTGAAAGTCTGCTCTAATCGTGACGATACTGCCCCTTTAATGTTTTGATTGACCTAGGCATCCCGATATAAAATGTAAAAACCTCTAAACTGAAACGATACAATACATGTTGTTACTACAAACTTCCACCACAAAGAAATATTTCAGTCTTATAAATTGTGTTTCCAAACTTTGCCATAATAACAGTGTTGATAGCTTTTTATTAAATTTCCAAATGAAATGCAACAACCGATTGTATATAAAAAGACATGAACATTTACAGTGCTTTTTTTCTTGTTGATGTTAACTTAATAATAGGAATGCTAAATCATGAACATTTTGAGGAATAAAATTTTAAATCTTTTAAGCATACATTTAAGTGATTCTTGATTTTTTTTTTGTAGTTTGTCTCAATTCCCAGTACACTTTTATTGATAAGCATTCATGAATGCCCAAAGACAGTTTAGACAATCTGACTGGTAAAGACATGGCTTATCACAATCAGAACAGTGCGAATGCGTCAGCTGTTTTGTGTGACGCACGACGCGGATTTGAACCAATCGGAGTGACAAAGATTGACATGCGTCTGACTCATGTACTTTGGAAGTGTTTGCCCAATTTCTATTTGGCTTTATTCAACAAAAATTTCATTTTTTTTTCTTCACATTTTGAAAATGAAATCGATACAGGCTCCTTAATTATGGCCCTGTTCCATGTCCATAACCGGTCATTAACCTGCGGGTACAGACTGTACAATAAACTGTTATCCTCTGATTATGTTATTATGTGTAGAGAAATCAAATAGCGACAGTTTTAGCTGTACTACTGGTCCTCATATTTTTGTCTTGCACTTTTTAATGAAGGGCGGCATCTTAAAAATAAGTAAATTTTTCATTCGGGTTTTGGGTAAATTCCAATATTATACCTTGCCATTAATTAAGGCCCTGACACATTTTTGGGTAAGGTAATTATGAATATTCATAAGAATATAACTGAATTGATTCTCATAAATATGCATGCACATGGTTGATATTCCACCAATCAAAAGCGTTTCAACAAGAACCAAAATATAAATATAGACCTTTTGGACGATTGAATGAAGCAAGTTTTCAAGTGTTGGATATTAATTCTAGAGTGTTAGTTTTAACAGATGTTGAGACCAACCTGGAAAAAGCTGTGCACGGTGAAGCGGAAGGCTAATTAGACTTCGATGTTACAGCCCCTGTCTAGATGACCTAGAGGTCACTCGAACGTAGTCTCTTGATCAGCGTGGGATAATTTGTTAATGACAAGATGGAGGAGATGGTTTTGTTCTGATGTCAGGTGCTTCCTGTAACAAATAATATCAAAATATATCAAAAGATATGTTCAGAAACCAACCAATGTCTGTAAATGCATCCATACTTTGTATATTAACTACATTGTATATGAAGTGTGCCAGCCTGCTGTAATCCATACCACAGAATTGTATGCATGCATAATGGGAGCATCAAGGGATTAGCTGTTTGACCCATGAACTAGACGGGTGCGAACAATCAGCCATTGGGGCGAACCTCTTAGTGCACAAATGAGATATAGTTCTCTCACACGCCGGGTAAGTCACCCAGACTACACTGCTTCTTTTTGATACATTGCGCGTCAGTCTGTGGAACAAAACGTCATGAATGGTCCAAATCCATTTTCGCTGAAGTGATACATTGTATACACAGGGACCAAATTTCCCATATACAAAGTATGGTGGCTCAGAGAGGCCTTACAAATCAGGCAAATGTCATTAAAGCACAGCACGGCAGAATTCCAATCGATCCAGCAATTTTGGCTTCAATTGGACATCATTTCATAGCAAAATAAAAAACAATTCAAAATGCCGACGCGCGTGACTCACCTCAGACGCCAATGCACCTCAGACAGACAGATTTATATCAAACTGTGAACAACTATGGTATTTTTGTTTGTGTGTGTGTGATTACCAATAGTTTTGAGTGGCTTTTAAGCTTTTGTTGATTTCTCTAGAGCACATAGAGTGCAATGCTACCACAGGGGTGCACCCCACTAAATAGTGAGGAATTCATGCACCGAGCTGTTTATCATAAAGTGTAAACCCTCAATTTTTTCTGAAAAACAAAGATTTGAGGCCCATACATTTGATGGATTGTGTAAACATGGCCCAATATCATAACCTGGGATCCTTGGCATCCAACTGTGAGTATTTTGGATACACTAGGCCCTGAAAAAGTGGTCTTAATTTGTATTTTGTTTTAAACAGTAAGGCCTTTTTTCCAAAATGGCTGCTTTTCAGTGTGGGCATTTTCACTACTGTAGAGGGTGGTTTCCATTGGGATGAGAATAACTCGACGGGCGCCTGAACTATCCACAATAAATTGAGAGGAAAATAAAAGGTTAGACATCAATCAATATTTTTCTTTTGGTTTTAAAACATTTAGGACTTCTACGTATTTTTGAATGATTTTTGAATATTTTGTATTTAGCATCGGTTGCTATGGGAGTTTATTTAGTGGGGTGCACCACGAGCCTCCCCTCCAGGCTAGTATCCCTTCAAGTGTACTCACCACAGGTCAGCTTGAAGTGCTTGTAAGGAGTCTATGTCCCTTGACTGACATGCCATCTGTAACAGACAACAAATATGCATTTATAAGACAAAATAAAGTGGTTAGAATTTGCCGGTGGTCTACTAGCCAAATGCCAGTTAAACATCGGTGGACAAGTCAATACCCCTCTCCTAGTAGTCCGGCAGGCCTAGTCAATACCCCTCTCCTAGTAGTCCTGCAGGCCTATAGTCAATACCACTCTCCTAGTAGTCCGGCAGGCCTAGTCAAAACCACTCTCCGAGTAGTCCGGCAGGCCTAGTCAAAACCACTCTCCTAGTAGTCCGGCAGGCCTAGTCAAAACCACTCTACTAGTAGTCCGGCAGGCCTAGTCAAAACCACTCTCCTAGTAGTCCGGCAGGCCTAGTCAAAACCACTCTCCTAGTAGCCCGGCAGGCCTAGTCAAAACCACTCTCCAAGTAGTCCGGCAGGCCTAGTCAAAACCACTCTCCTAGTAGTCCTGCAGGCCTAGTCAAAACCACTCTCCTAGTAGCCCAGTGGGCTAGTCAAAACCACTCTCCTAGTAGCCCAGTGGGCTAGTCAAAACCACTCTCCTAGTAGCCCAGCGGGCTAGTCAAAATTACAAAGACTTCACTGAATCTTAGTTGTTATAATAATAATAATAATGTGTGGACTTATATAGCGCACGTATCCACCAACTAAGTGGTGCTCAAGGCGCATTATATCATTACCCCTGCTCATAAGGCTCATAAATCATTCCTGAAACCATCTCAGCTCCCTGGGGAATATACAGCTCAATTGCTGCCATTACAGCGCATATAGGGCTAATCAACCAACTCTGCCCTCACAGGTACCCATTTAACCCCTGGGTGGAGAGAAACAATTATGGTTAAATGTCTTGCTCAAGGACACAAGTGTCACGGCCGGGATTCGAACCCACATTCTGCTAACACCAGAACTTGAGTCCGGTAAGCTAGACCGCTCGGCCACGACACATTTTATTTCACTGGGCCATGAAAAGTAATCTCTGACTCTCTTTGTCCTACCTCAAAAATATTGACAATTGTGGTCCACCATGCGGACTCTTATAAAAAGTACTTTCAAAACATGCGGATCAGTGAAAGTGCTTGTGGAATAGCTAAAAATCAACTTACTGGTCCGGCCAGCTAGTGAAACAAAATTTTTTAGGGCAACTCCTGAGCATCCATATCGGTAAAAAAAATGGAAAAAAAGAAATTGTCTTGATAAAGATTATAAATTGGTTAAAGCAACTAATTCAATTCATTTACATTTATTTCCATTTCACAATTCTCAAGTTAAAGTATACAGATAATAGTATTAGACATAAGAAAGAGTGAGATGGAGGCATGTCCCAGTAAGCAGTTGCTTGTGTCGACCAATTGGTTTATTTCAATTCTGTGAAAGACAACATCTTGTATCATTACACAGAAAGTAGACAGCGATTCTGATAGTGACTTAACCACGCCCCTAAGGCAATCCATTCGGTTTTGCAGCAAATTTGTCAATGTCAAACAATTTGTCAATGTTTTTCGCACATTGCGTGTTTGATTATAAGTGACAGGTAGCTGTGCCTTGGTTCTCTATGTAAGTTTGTATTTTTATTTTAATAACTTGGGATCCGTTTTAGCCATTCCACTTGATTTGATTCAACTCAAATATTTGCTCATTTATTGCTTTATTCCGTGCATTGTTTACATAGGTTTGATAGTGTGTTTCTGGGGATCACTTTCGGGGGTTAATTTGGGGAAAAAGTGTTGTTATCCACTACAAGTGAATTGCTCTCGATTTCGTTGTCTCAAATGCAACCAATTTTAATGTTAACCTTAACTCACTAGGCCCATTTGCTTATGCATAACCTGAATCCTCCAAAATCCTTCAGTAGTAAAGCAAGCACATGACATGTACACATGTGTTTCTAACCTGATGATACATGTACATGGCCAAGGACCCTTCCTGTATTGCATGGAGCAATAAACAGTGTCCACTGACCCAAGCACTGCCTTACAATCACTAACAACAAACATGGATGTACATGTACCATGGAAAGGCAAGTATGCCTAATAACCTAAATTCTTCAAAATCCTTCACTTTAGCAAAGAGGATTTTGGAGGATTTGGGAAGGTTAGGGTTAATACTGCCAATATGTGCAAGAGCCGTACTGGGCGAACACCTCCGAATTTGCTTGGTTACAACTAATTGTTGTTAGGATTTATGGAAGTAAAGATGGGTTGCATTTGGCACCCCATTTGATGACTGGTTCAATTATTACTTACTACATTACTTGAATCCATACTGCCGTTCCTTGTAAATTTATTTATTTGAGATTGTTAGACTGCCGCCCAGAATTGAAAGCGGCAACAAAAGTGGAAAAGTTGGTCTTTCTGTGATTAGTTCTGGTTTTTGGTTTATTTTTTAGTAACCGGTTATTTCTTTTACAACTCCCACAACTGGCGGAATTCCTGAGAGGGGGGGGGGGGGTTTCTGTTACAATATGCAGTTAATAAGTTCCCTCAAGACTAACTACATAATCATAAATGTATCAACAGTTACAGCACGGAACCATTTTTTTTTACATTTCTCTTGGTGAACTGTCAATGAAATTCAACAGGTTTCACAGCAACTACAATTAGCAGAATATCACAAATGACTTACCACGACCGATTGCATCAACAGAAACAGTTCTTCACTTAAGCATTCTACAACTGTAACAAGAATGAGGGGGAAAAAACATTCTTATATGAGGAAAAAATTGTCAAAATTAAAAAAACTAACTTGGTGTAAAGATAATGATGGCATCAAACCATCCCTTGAAATGTCTTTCTTGGGTGCTTATCGTTTTAGTAAATTTAGTGAAATAATTTCTAAAATGAACTTCTGTCATCTGAAGACAAATATTCCATAGTGGAATGAATATCAACAATCTGAATGCATTTTCACTATTTTCTGTAATTAACAAAAATAATATGTCTTTTAGTTTGGTAAGCAGTTATGCAACATCTAATTCTCTATTTATTACACAGAAATTAATAAACTTTTACAAAAACAATTCTACATATACAAGTATGGATGCATTTATAGATATTTGACTATAAGTGTATATCGGCTTTTAAGATATTTAGACAAATATAAAAATCAACCAAGAATGGTTTCCTGAAACCAACAATCTGGGGCGTGTTTTGGCAAACACGATCAGAAACTTGTTTCTGACGTCACATTCTTGACTAGAAACAAGACGGCATAGCTACGCGAAAACGCGAACATAACCAGAAAATTGTTTTCAATTTGCGACGTATTCAATCATCAACGTTTCTCAAAATATGCGGTGTAATTCAAATTTTGGCAAAATTAGAACTTACTCGTGAGTGCTAGTAATAAACTTGAAAGATATACTGGTATACAAACAATCATTTCATCATGTTTTAATAAATAATTTACAAGACTTTCATAACTTTTTACAATCCGCCATCTTGAAACCAAGCGTAACTGATCACAATCTTTGGTCAGAATAATGACGTCATTGCAGCAGAACCGAACTCGCGAAAACGCTTAACCAATGACCGAAGCCAAAACATGTTTTTAGTTGGGGTCGCAAAAATGTGCCCCTGTTGTGGTTTGATCAAATCAAGCTTTCAAATACGGTGGAAAGATTGGTAACCTGTATCTCTCCTGACATTTTATATGCAATAATGAGTAGCCTCCAAAGAACCCGACTAATGTCATAAAATCTACAAATTATGAAATAAAAATTTCAAATGGTGTCTAGATATTTATGCTCATCAAAAGCCAATCAAATTGATTCGGCCAAAAGATACCCCAATTTGAGTTACGCAGGCTATGAAGACAATGCATCAATTTTAACCTCTTGCCCCTTGATGGTTTTACAGCCGAAATGAATACAGCACAGAGATATAATTACCTGGGCTAATGTCTTCTGTTGTCTCCCATGCGTAGCGCTCCAATGTCTGAGCATGCTCAGGTCGAATACGCTGCGGCGTGGGCTACAAAAGGAACCAAGGAACCAAGAGGTTTTAATAATAAAAAAAAGTTTATCAATAATGCAATAGCTCAATTCATCCTTGACCGATTATAAATAAGAAATTTGTATTATCAGTTTCAAAGAAAGACAATAAAGTGGAGAACTTTTTAGTGAAAGTTTAGGTTTAATTAAAAACAAATTTGTAATATTTGTAGCTTTGCATGGTGTATTAGACTGTTTGTGGTCACACCATGTGGAAGTTTCAATTGAGTAGTAATTAGTTCTGAAAAGAACTGGAGGTTACAACTCGACGTTTCGATCAGTATGCTCTGATTGTCTTCAGGAGAAACTCATTTATTTACACTGAATGAATGAATATTGGGCATCGAATTAAAGTCATTTTCAGGTAATGAGTCGAGTTGAGTCGGGTTATTGACAACCCAAGGTCAGGTTAAATCGAATCTTCTCATGTCAGGTCAATTCAAGTGATATCATATCTGATGGACACATGTGAATGAATGTTTACCTGTAGTAGCATGAGAAGCAAGACCCTCGACACCTGACAGTTAGCCAAGACATCTGAAAATGCCCCGATGGGTCGACCCCCGGCCCGCTTGATCCCTCTCCTGGGCTATTCCATCTCGGTCAGAACACCGAGGGCACCATCATAGTCACCTGAAATCATCACATATATAAACAGTGACAGGATAGATAAACTGAACCCATGATTCTGATGAGACAACCTGGATTCAGTTATTACTGAACCAATTCTTGGAGAATCAAAATTCAGGTTTGGCCGGATTATCAGTAGATCATAGGCTTGGAAAATCACCTATTTATTACTTTTGAACATTCACACCTTACCCAAACATTAAGCAAGTTTTTATGTCATAACATCGCACAAGTTGAAGGCGCTCAACTCTCTGAATCATTCGGGTGAAAAGCAGCTTTTAACGTCAAAATTTAATTTGTATGAAAGTATGAAACGTCCTTTCGCAACAGATAAATTATTACTCACCTGTTTCAATCTTACAAGATGCAACCTGACCCAATGAATGCAGACAATCTAGAGGGCTCTGTACACAATTATATAAAATAAAAAAAAGTAAAACAGATTATTCAACTTAAAGAGATAATATCGTCACAATCAACAGGGCATGGAATCAGAGCGCTAGTTTTAGATTAACTCAGTGACTGAAAATAACACCCCACATGATAAGGTCATATTACCGTTGCTGCTGCATAGATGAGCCAGTAACTTTTAGTCACTGTGTTCATCTTAAACTAAGGACACCAATTCCATGCCCTATTGAAAGTCTGCTCTGATCGTGACAATACTTCCCCTTTAACTTACAAAGGCAGGTTATTGATTAAAACATTCAGATTTGTAAAACAAGCGCCGCCCTCCCACCCCCCCCAACCC
Source organism: Zoroaster sp. YZ-2022 (assembly GCA_029582265.1). Classification (NCBI taxonomy): domain Eukaryota; kingdom Metazoa; phylum Echinodermata; class Asteroidea; order Forcipulatida; family Zoroasteridae; genus Zoroaster; species Zoroaster sp. YZ-2022. Next base: position 23,808,286 of record CM055819.1, read on the forward strand.
CCACCTGAATAAAGATATTGACCAAATAGGGCTAGATGGTTCAGTGCCCGCACGTTAACCTGGAGGACTTGGGTTCAAATCCTGCTGTAATAAATGTATTCTTTGTTCACTCCCAGTGATAATATTTCATACTTGAAACCATTCAGTGCTTTGATTCAGTATGTAGCACAGACGGATTAACCCTCCTACTATAGCTGCACTTTAGTGGCAAGTAGCTATAGAGGTCAAAACCAGTCAACTGTCTGTTTTGACTGTTGACCCAAATGTGCACACAGGGGCATTTTTGACTGGTTTTTACTGTCATTTTGACCACCCTGAACAAAACCAGAGAATGCTTTTACCAGTCAAAAAACGTAAGGTTTGACAGTGATCAACTTTTAAGTGCACTTGATATACCTTGGCAAGTACATGTGTATCAACATTTTGACTGATTTTGACCCTTGTAGTAGCAGGAGGGTTAACATCCCTTGCATTAACACTAACCATGCGCAGTGCAACAAGATGAAACAAAAGTAAAAAGTTGTTGCATCTCGTTGCCCTCAGCAGAGAACAAAAGAACCATTGTTCTATTTGGTGGATCTTGTTGCATTGAGCAGGCCTGTACACTTTTGTTGCATTTTGTTGCATTTTGTTGCATTCAGCAGGGTGTCTGTGAAACGCCTGTAGGGGGTTAGGGATAAAGGACAATATTTACCTGATATTGTAAATCTGCTACTCTCTGATAATGCCCCATCGCTTCTGATGGCTTCTCCAGTTTCTGCAAACAAACCATTATTACCAGATTAAACACACTGTATAAACAAGTCAAAAATCCTAATGATCTATCAATCTACGGCATGAATATTTCTACAACAGCAAACAATGTCTTCACCGATTGTAGCAATTTATAGAAATAAAAAGGGAAATCGCCGCAAAATAATAATAATAATAATAATAATAATAATAATAATAATAATAATAATAATAATAATAATAATAATAATAATAATAATAATAATAATAATAATAATAATAATAATAATAATAATAATAATAATAATAATAATAATAATAATAATAATAATAATAATAATAAATCACATTTACAAAGCACATTCCATCTATGACAAGACCCCAAAGCGCTGTACATGCATAGTACATTTATAGTAATCAAACAAATAACACATGATATACATGTACAATATATCTTTATCACTAACAATCCCAAGTCCATCCAAATCCACCCCCTGGTTTTGCTTGATTTTGGTGGATTCAGTACAGTACATGTATAGCCCAGCAAATAGAACATGCCATGGTCGAGCGGTTTAGTGCATCGGATTTGTGTATCTGATGGCTGAGTCATCAGAATGTGGGTTTGAATCCTGGCTGCGACCGTGACGCTCGTGTCCTTGAGCAAAACACTTTACCATAATTGCTTCTCTCCACCCAGGGGTAAATGGGTACCTGTGAGGGCCGAGTTGGTTGTTGTGTTTGATTAGCGCTATGGCAGCAATTGAGCTGTATACTCCCCAGAGAGCTGAGATGGTTTCAGGAATGATTTATGTGCCTGAAGAGCAGGGGTAATAATGTACAGCGCCTTGATCTAGTTGCTAGGATGCGCGCTTTATAAGAATCGATTAATATTATTATTATTATGTGTACCATATGGAGTGTATATTTATTACGTGTATATGGAGTGTCATGGCCGAGCGGTCTAGCTTACCGGACTCAAGTTCTGGTGTTAGCAGCAGGATGTGGGTTCGAATCCCGGCCGTGACACTTGTGTCCTTGAGCAAGACACTTAACCATAATTGCTTCTCTCCACCCAGGGGTTAAATGGGTACCTGTGAGGGCAGAGTTGGTTGATTAGCCCTATATGCGCTGTAATGGCAGCAATTGAGCTGTAATGGCAGCAATTGAGCTGTATACTCCCCAGGGAGCTGAGATGGTTTCAGGAATGATTTATGAGCCTTATGAGCAGGGGTAATAATATAATGCGCCTTGAGCACCACTCAGTTGGTGGATACGTGCGCTATATAAGTCCACTCATTATTATTATTACCAAATCCATCAAACTCCACCGGCTGCTTTTGTTGGATTCAGGACTGTGTATAGCCAAGCCATAGATGCTTTGCATTTTGCCACTGTACCAAATCCATCCAAGTCCAACAACTGGGTGAGTTTCTAGTGAAAAATGCCCCCCCCCCCCGATTTTTGATTGGGCATCAGGAAGGCAGACAAAAATGAGCAACAAAAATGTCACGTTTGCCAAGTGTGCACCCGGGTCTGACCTCTCCGCCCCCCCCCCCAAAAAAAGGAACAAAACAAAATCTTCTAACAAACCAGTCATGATTTATGTGGACAGACTAACTTAATTTAATGACAAAATGCTTGTTCAACATTCCATATTTTCATCCTGCCAAACTTTGAAACAAAGATTTTGAGACAAAGAAACCGATTTGAATATTCTTCCCTTACCCTGATCGCATGATTGTAGCAGTTGATCCCCGCCGTCAAGTTCTCTTCAAAGCCCGGACATGACAGGGCGTGGTCCACCTCCTCGGCGTGCATGAAATGATGAGTAGCACCAATAAGCGCCTCCGCCTCTGCTGGCATATTGGATAAGGTGTGTTCACATCTGAGAAATCAAAGAAGACGTGTTGAGTATCAGACTTGTAGTACTCATACTCATAGTAAATGTACTCCAGTATAATTTTTCTGCACTTATACTAAAAAAAAGAAAAAAAGAGTACTTTAGAACAACTACGGAGTTTGAGTCCTCATTACTCATACTCGAATACATAAATCTGTACTCGTACTCGTGAAAAGTACTGGAATACGAAGCCCGGGAAGGGACAGTGGTAAGAAAAAAAATTCAATGGAGTAATCCGTGCGCACGGATTGCTAAACTGTGTGAACGGATTACTAATCCGGGCGAACAGATTACTAATCCGTGCGAACGGATTACTAAACCGTGCGAACGGATTGTTAAACCGTGCGAACGGATTCCTAATCCGTGCGAACGGATTCCTAATCTGTGCGAACGGATTACTAATCCGTGCGAACGGATTACTAATCCGTGCGAACGGATTACTAATCCGTGCGAACAGATTACTAATCCGTGCGAACGGATTACTAATCCGTGCGAACAGATTCCTAATCCGTGCGAATGGATTCCTAATCCGTGCGAACAGATTACTAATCCGTGCGAACGGATTCCTAATCCGTGCGAACGGATTACTAATCCGTGCGCACGGATTACTCCATTGAATTTTTTTTCTTACCACTGTCCCTTCCCGGGCTTCGTACTGGAATACAAATATATGTATGTTGATATGTTGTGAATAAATCTGTACGCGTGAAAAGTATTCGAATATGTTGATATGTTGTGTATAAATCTGTACTCGTACTCGTGAAAAGTACTCGAATACAAGTGTGTCGAAATGTTGTGTATAAATCTGTACCTGTACTCGTGAAAAGTACTGGAATACAAGAATGTATATCCGTGACAATATTGTCTCTTTTAAGAAAGGATGTTTTTATAACACCCTCAATTTTGGTTCATAGGTTTTTGTTTCGTTTTCCTTTTTTATTAATTTTTCTTTTATTAAATACAAATAATCAGGAGTTTTTGCAAAACATATAACAGTGGTCAAAATTAGTTTGACAACTCATTGGTATACTCACGGGTCTCAATCAGGGTACAAGTGTCATCAGAGTATCTCCCAATGGGGATAGTATTTATAAACAACCTTGACAACTCATTGGTATACTCACGGGTCTTAATCGGGGTACAAGTGTCATCAGAGTATCTCCCAATGGGGATAGTATTTATAAACAACCTTGACAACTCATTGGTATACTCATGGGTCTCAATCGGGGTACAAGTGTCATCAGAGTATCTCCCAATGGGGATAGTATTTATAAACAACCTTGACAGCTAATTACAGTACAGTCTGATTCTGCTGTGTATGTCAGTCAAAAGGAACTAGTCTCCGCTCAAGCTGCTGATTATATATGAAACCAGCCACTGATATATGTGCCTCGTTGTGGTGACAATAAGGCACATTTTCATGGCAGGGTGGACAGCGCGTGCAAGCATTATTATGGAAGCAAATGATGCTTGTGTAATTTGTGCATACATGTGCAATTTTTTAGGTTATCTACAAATCCAATGCAGCTGGGAGTGCATAATTGACATTATGTTATCAATGATCCGATCGATATGTTGATTTACCTGGCTTTGGCTAGACTGCATATGGCTGCGTAAGATGTACATTCTTGGTTCTCCAATGTCTTGGCAAGCGCACCTGATGAAAAAATATAACAATAAATCTTAAAAAATCTTAAAAAATATAAATAATTTTGTTTGTATGGGCGTAAATACAGGGGGAGGGGGGATTGCGATTAAGTGTCGATAAAATTAAAATGTATTCTTCAGATTCCTGGGGAAAACTCATAAATCGATTCCATCGGACATGCCGACATTTTCAGCAATTAAACAAAAATAAAACAAAATTGAGTGAACAAAATAATGTCCTGTGCCATTATTGACAGTCTGTGCTGTAAACCGAGTAAAAAAACAAATTATAACATTTAATCTTTAATTAAAAATTATAGCACACTTTTCTGTCAAATTCCGTAGATTTTTAACACTACTCCTTCTATGAGTATGCTTTATGTACATGTACTTTAATAAAATAAACAACCAGTCTACAATGAACATTTCATTTATATATGAAGGTTTTAGCTCAAAGAAAACAAATGGAGCAAATATTTGCATATGTCAATAGTAATTTCGTCCACGGAAGGCACACCCAAATGCCATATCACTTAAACATCCGGTTTCGACTGGAAGGGGAGGTCAGATTGGGTCATGTCTGTGTACAAAATGTTACATAATTCAAGAACTGTAAGATGGTGCAAAGATTGTGTAACTATCTTTTGTGGTTCATGACATCACCACAATGTCACAACTTTACCTGAAACTATATGTCATAACGTTATTGATAACTACATATTATGGTCTAAGGTTGTGTCAAGTTTGAAGGCTCTGTGAACTTTGGAACTATAGTTCTTTTGTTAGATACAGTTTTGTAAGTCTCATCGAGGAGAAGAAAAAAACACGAACACGAACACCTAAAAAAACAAATTATAACATTAACATGAGTTAATTCTATGAGTGGCCTTGGGTGGCACACAGTTGATTTTGTAAGATTACTTGGAAAGGACAGCAGGCTTGTATATGTATGTACTGAACGTTGCTCAAGTGCAGAATTCTGTGAATCAGATCGGCCTCCATGTGGAGGAGGGTTAAGAGAAGGTTAGTTTTAAGAATACTTTCTCTCTTTTCTCTATTGTTGTCATCTTACCAAATTGATCGCTTGCTTCAGCAACATTGGGCTTACGAAGAAATCGTCTTCATGTAGAGAAAAAAAGAAATAAAGGAAGAAATAATAATAAATGTGCATGTCTTCCTATGACACAAAGAAAAGTGATTTATTTGTACTTGTGCTGGGCGAGTAGTGCGATTACTTGATTAAACGCGAGTATTAATTGCTAATCGTACTCACGTCTTTTTACTAAAACTCCCACCTCAAAAGTACTCGCTAAGTACATTCACAAGTAATGACTGATTCTTTTGCCGTTTATTTATTAAGAATAAAAAAAATCAAAAATGACATCTTTATGTTTTCAAAATAAATATCATAAAAAGTATGTTTGAAATACACGTAGTATACTTTTGAAATACTTAAATAACCAATGACCTAGGCTATCAGGGATCGATATTAACATGAATTTTATGGTAGCACACAGGACTAGTTATGTCAAACTTTTTACTAGTCCTTCACAATATTTTTTTTAGAAAAAGTGGCAATGTGGAATCCATATTTTGTACGAGTTGCTGAACAGGCATCCATCAAGTACAATGTACCAGCATTTTTTAAATTTTTTGTTTTAAAGTAATGATCGACTACACAGCATCCCTCCCACAATAATTACACAACCAGAACCACCTCTTTTACATTTAAAAACCTAGTTCGCAATCAACAAATCTGTCCACCAAAATTTGTTATTGGAAAGAATGTCGTATCCGGCTGCCACATTTTAAGGGCTTTTTTGGATTTTCTTTTTGCAACCACTAACCAGTTAAAAAATCATTCTATCGATTTTTGGTGGTACAGAAAGCGAAAACTTTTATGATGGTTTTCGGACTTGATTTCCCTTCTAAAAAATCCTCCCCTTCAGAAAATAGAAGGATCCTATTATAGTTGCCACTACGCATGTATAATGACTCTGTTGGTCACTAATTGTGGAGTTTACAAGATCAGACTGACATGACTGAGGAAGCCATCGTATACCAAAAATGCCTGATTTTTCATGAAATAAATATCCTGGAATAATTGGAAGTAGGCCTATAATCCATATTGTTACGAATCTTACCCTTTGATTTTGATAAATATTAGTACCCTCTATTTTACTTCTTCCACTTCCAATATTTTGCTTACGATGCAATTTCAAGCAGTCTAAGTCCCAGGGTTGTTTTCCCGGACCCTCGATTGTCCGCTATGAATATGCAATCCATACAAGGACGCTACTTTTTGCTCATGCATATCCAGCGCTAACGCAATGCATAATGCAACACCAGCGAGAGCCTTGCGTGCGTGCCACACCCTCCCGCCACGTGGCTGGGAGCCGTCCTTTGGACTTAGTCTATTTTCCGAATACTTTCCTCAGAGTCCACCCGTTCACACCGAACACGGTTCATGGGTGAACCACGGCCAAACAGTCGCCGTGACTGACCCGCTCAGTCATTAGCCGTGGCCCACGTGTAGTGCTCCCTACCCAAGCACAGCCACTGTTCCCCTCATGCACTAATAGCTTAGCATCCAAGCAAATAGCTTAACATGCCCGGTAAGCATTTTCCCCTTGAACACGCCCTCCTTTCTAAGTTGTCGATCACTTCACTTTCGTCAAATACCTTTCCTTATATGGAACAAGGACCTGTTGCATGTCATGATTTTGCACACATTTCTACCCTTAGACGCGGAAGCAAAGCTTCTCATTGACTAAGACGCTAAACTAGGCTTATGTTTTATTCATTCCTTGGCCCCATAGATTTCTATATAATCCCCAAGATTTCCTGATCTCGGAGAAGTGCGATTCCGAATGATATCTGTGCGACTCGATCTATGACAGTGCGATATACCGAACTATTACGGTCCAGAGCCTCGTTCGTTGAACCAATGGTGCAGGGCGTCGATATGGCCATTGGTTCGCCTACGTGTGGCTAATGCGGTATGGTACACACTCTGGTCTCTGGCCCGTCCAGACACCCCGTGTAGTCAAGCCCCGGTGGTCCCCGTCGTAGAGACCGACCAGCCGCCCGTCTCTCGGTATAGCAGTGCCCGTACCGTATGCCGAGTGACAAGCCGCATGAACGAACGATGGTCCCAACTGACTGTACCCAATAGTTGGTATTCGTACACCCTATTCGAAACTTAGCACAAGTATTAGTTTAACTATTGACATGTACCTACACGCTACCACTCCTGTCATACATGTTACTATAGTGCCATTGTTAAATAGTGATGTTAATAATAAACCAAACCCATTGATTGAGATTGTCACCACAAAGTTTGTGTCCGACTAGTAATAGTATTATTTTGTTGAATGCAACAATAATTATGATCTCCACCTTACCAGGTAGGTAAGATTACATTATTGGTTATGTTTAATGAAAAATAGTGGCGGCCAGATACGACATTCTGCCCTTGTTATTCAGTTTGATTAATTTTATTTTTTAAATGCACTTACTTCTTCAGTTTGCTTGAAATAGAGCGATATCTGCCAAGAAAATCCGTCTCCCTGTCCATTTTTCCAGCGGTATAACTGCAACTCTTGAGGGCGTCTTTTATTTACATGTGTTGAGCACACACTTGGGATTTGCGCAATCTCGAGATTGAGCAAAATTGGGCGCAATCTGTAGATTGCGCAGCGCAAACTCAAGATTACAGCGCAAACTCGAGATTGCGCTGCTTATGATGCTGCGCAAATTAGGAATTTGCGCAATTTGGGAATTATTTGTGTTAAAATAATGACACAGGACTCATTGGCGGATACAGGAGGGGCTACGGGGGCTGTAGCCCCCTAAAATCGTACAAAAAACAAACAAACAAACAAACAAACAGAATCAGATACAAACGGTAAGGTATTCCCCTCATGTTTCCCCTCATTTCCCCCTCACTGTGCTTTGTTTTTCTCTCCTTTGATTATTTCATTGTAATTTTTGTAGTACTGAAAAATCGTTCTTGATTCTCAGCCCCCCTAAAAATATTCTGGATCCGCCCATGCAGGTAGGTGTGCAATAGTTTCACAACACAACTTTTATGTAAGTAAGACTAATTGCGGTGACACCATGTGAACTTCTCAATTGAGTAGTAATTAGTTCTGAAAAGAACTGGAGGTTACAACTCGAGTTGTACCTCCAGTTCTTTTCAGAACTATAATTAGTACTCTATTGAGAATTTCACATAGTGTCACCGCAATTAGTCTTACCTATCCTCCTCACCAAGCAAAGCTACAAGTTTTACAACTTTTATGTATTATATTGCCCAAAAGAATTTTGAGGTAAACAAAATAAATACACAATAAGCGGCCGGTACACTGAAAAAGGTAAACGGGCCAAAAGTTAAAGTGGTGATCAAATTTATTTTCACACAACAAATGACAGAATGATACTGTAACCCATGCTGTAACACAACAAGCTCTATTTTGTTTTAAGCCAAAACAATAACTTGGAGAAATAAACCACACAAATTTCAGGGCAACTTTTTTTTTAAATCACGCTCTCTTCTAATGTACAACTTTGATTGAAACACCTTACATATAAAAAGTGAGTGAACTGTTTTATACACAAGCATCAATAAAATTCTAGCTGCAGTGTACTGTAGTCGCCGCGCCGAAGTCCATAATTTTCGCGTGTTAAAAGTCGGGGACAATCTCGAGATTGAGCGCGCAATCTAGGTCGGAACGAGGCTGGAAATCTGCAGATTGCCCAAATCCCTAGATTGCGCTCAAAACATGCACTGAAACTAGGCGAATTAGACGTTAATTTCCAAACACCACACCACAAGGCATCCGAAAAAAGAGAAAAAAGCTCTGAAACGAATGAAGGCGTTGTAAAAGTGTGACAATGACTTGTTCAAGTCCAACTCGACATACGTACATGTACATTATTATAGCACTATTCACAACGTTCGCAAGGATTAACGTAAGGTTTAAAGGACCACAGAAATAGAGACGCAAATGCCACGGAGATGCTAAATTATGGTATTTTTAATGATAAAAAATAAATAGCTCATTGATTTTTAGCGAGATACTTATAATTTGAAGCTTTTCCGAAGAGCATGTCGGCGCCGATTAACACGCCCCTAAAAGGGGCCATTTGCACTACATCCTGAACGTATCTAAGTGTGACGTCACGTAAAGAAGAAGGCTTGCTTCCGGGGGGGACGCCAGTCACATACATATACAACAGTGAACGCGTTCATTCACATGCCTGCGCTTATATTGCCCATGCTGAAAAATAACATAGAAATGGCTGAATCGTCGTCAGATGAAATTGTGATACTTTACTGAGGTAATAAGTAACTAATAAACTATCTAATTGTAATTTTCGTTCACCAAACTGCTAGCTATCTTTGTGAAGAAATCGATCATTTAGTGACCCAAACTCGGTTGAAAAAAATCGAAAGGTCCCCCCCAAAAAACACCGTTGGTGTTCAGTAAGACTAATTGCGGTGACACCATGTGGAATCTCAATTGAGTAGTAATTAGTTCTGAAAAGAACTGGAGGTACAACTCGCGACGTTTCGATCAGTACGCTCTGATCGTCCTCAGGAGAATGCCGGACTCTGGAAAATGCTGCTGCTTAAGTAGGCTGCTGGAGGATCATCCCTTGAATGGATGCTGGAGGATTGGTTCGTTGAGGCGCGCAGGCGGGAACTGTTGGGACTAGGATCCTAGGGGTTGGGGGAGAGAGGAGTGTGTGCTCACTAAACTGAATCAGTTGTTAACAAGCACAGGGGGAAGGAGGGTGGTTGGCTTAGGATATAGGACATCCCTCAGTCCGTAGTAGTGGTCGCCAAATGTCGCTGATGTAGAAGCCGATGTCCTGTGGCACAGTGTCGTGTTTGACGATCTCGACGGCCTCTCTGATGCGTCTGGGGTGCCATGTGTCGATGGGTGTGATGATGCCAGTCGATTTGGTGGTCCTTGATGTGCGAGTGCTTGACGATGGCTGACTTCTCGAAATCTCCTCTGCGGCCGTGTGCTCGGTGTTCCTTCAACCTGATGGGGAGGTTGCGTCCTGTTTCGCCGATGTACACCTTACCGCACTCACAGGGGATCCGGTAAACTCCCGCTCTGTTGTTTGGGTCCGGTTTGTCCTTGTGGGTGTGTAGAAGTCCTTGGAGTTTGCTGGGGGCTGAGTGGAACACATCGATGCCTGCTCGTCGGAGGATGCGCTGTAGTTTGTGAGACGTCGAACCTAGATAGGGGAGACAAGCAGAGAGGGTTATATTACTTACCTTGCTTTCGGGGTTTGGAACCGGCTTCGCTGTGCTGATCTTGCTGGGATTGTAACCGTTGCGTTTGAGAGTGGTTCGGATGTGCTGTAGTTCCTTTGGAAGGCTGTCCTTGTCACAAATGTTGTAGGCCCGTTGTACGAGGGTACGGTTGACCGATGACTTGATGCTTGGGTGATGGAAGGAGCGCTGGTTCAGGTACCGATCTGTGTGCGTGGGCTTTCTGTAGACGTTGTGGTGTAGGGAGCCGTCTGGGTTTCTGGAAATGCCAACATCAAGGAACGCAATCTTGCCGTCTTCTTCTGTTTCCATGGTGAACTTGATGCTCGGGTGTTGCTGGTTGAGATGTAGAAAATCCTGGAGTGTGTCTCTGCCATGTGGCCAAACCACAAAGGTGTCATCCACGTAGGGAGCCACAGCTTCGGTTGGAGGTCGGCGGTGTTGAGGGAAGAGTTTTCAAACTCTTCCATGAAAATATCAGCAAGGACCGGGGATAAAGGAGATCCCATGGAGGTCCCAGCTGTCTGCTCGTAGAACTTGCCCTGAAACTGAAAACACTTGAAGAGACACATGTTAGTAGCAACTCTGTAGTTTGGACATTGGTGAATAGGGAGACAACATCAAAACTAACCAAGATGTCGCTGGGTTGAAGGGTGAGGCCCCGGATGATCTCAACGAACTGACCGGAGTTGGACACATGGTGTTGAGTGAGACCCACCAAGGGTCGGAGGATCTTAGCTAGATGACGGTCTGTGTTGTACGTAGGTGAACCTCTGGAGGCGACGATAGGGCGGAGAGGAACATCAGGTTTGTGAATCTTCGGCTGGCCAAATAACCTAGGCCAGGATGAGCTGGATGGTCTGAGATGTCGGTAGAGTCGGGTGGAGAGGGCACCGGCACGGTGGAGGGCAAGGAGTTTGCTAGCGACTCTTTTCTCTATGGATGGGATGGGGTTCTTCTTGAGGGGGCGGTATGAATCGGATAATAAAATGTGACTTACCTTGTCGGTGTATTGTGCTCGGTCCATGATGACTCCTCTCTCCCCCAACCCCTAGGATCCTAGTCCCAACAGTTCCCGCCTGCGCGCCTCAACGAACTAATCCTCCAGCATCCATTCAAGGGATGATCCTCCAGCAGCCTACTTTAATAAGCAGCAGCATTTTCCAGAGTCCGGCATTCTCCTGAGGACAATCAGAACATACTGATCGAAACGTCGAGTTGTACCTCCAGTTCTTTTCAGAACTAATTACTACTCAATTGAGATTCCAAATGGTGTCATAGCAATTATAGTCTTACTTATCATTCTCACCATGCAAAGCTACAAGTTTTACCTACCGTTGGTGTTCATTGCTGCCGACCGGAAAATCTAGTCACAGTTTTCATCATCGAATTCTTCTAAATGTTGTAAAAATTACACTGTACATGTATATATGACAATAAAATATAGTAAATATTTAAAGATTAATAAAAAATATAAGGTCATCCTTGGGTCATCCTCTTTACATTGATACCTAACAGTGCCCGGACAAAAGGGTCTGACCACTAGAAACTGACCATTACATATGGGGCGTTTTTAACAGCATGTAGGCCTACATACACTGTATATATGACAATAAAATTAAGTAAATTTTTAAAAATTAATACAAAATATAAGGACCCCAATGACCGGGTCAAGGTGACCTTTGAGGTCATCCTTGGGTCATCCTCTATACATGATGCCTAACAGTGCCCGGCCAAAAGGGTCTGACCACTAGAAACTGACCAAATGCAATTGTCTCCCATGATATAGGACATGCATTAAATCGAATGTCAAACAACCAGTAACCGTTACTTGTTTGATATTGAATGTCAAACGTCGAATAAGTAACCAACTTCACGCCGGTGTCTGTTCTCACGTTTTAGCGAAGCCTCGCTGCGTCGCTTTGGCTTGTAGATTGAAGGATTCACAGGCTTCTTTATTTTCGTTGAAATCAAAGTCTTCTTGACATCCCAAATTCCCCATGAAGGCTCGTTTTGAAGTCTTCAGCGGTAAAATGATCGCTACATATCACGCTGGTTGGAGACGGCCCGAACCATTTTGCCCTCGTCAACCGCACTTTTGTGGCTCAAATTTTTTGTAGTGCCTCGTCTTTATGGAACCTATGGAGGCTTACACCTTCGCTAGGAGTATTACTACAGCCTGCTAGTATACGACACATCTTGTAGGCATGATGTTTATTTTCAAAGAAATTCAGGATGAAAATATGTATACACATATATTGGAATTTTGACATAAGCGCATCGGACACGTACACACACAAACAAACAGCTGTGCATAGCTACGAAATCGTTCTTTACCTGACGTCACGGTATCACGTGATGCATTACATCACTCAGTTGCCAATAAAGTGGGGGGGGGGGGGCTTGTGAAGTGGCATAAAAGCCTCCAAAATGAACAGAACAAACTTTACTTATGAAAAAACTAACAAATATCTTGTTTTATTATGCAAAACACATTTATTAAGAGCCATAATGGTTTTTAATTCTGTGATCCTAATCATGAGATGTGCATGTAGGAAATAGGAAGTGCAATAAGTAGGGAAAACACCACAGGGCGATTTTGGATTTTGAAGCACTACTTAGGTACAATTCACTCAATTAAGGACAATGATTCTATTAATAAGGGTTTAATTTAAATCTTGTGATTTTTGGGGGCAACCATTTATATTTTTAATATTTTTTATTGAAAAACATGTTCCACTCATACTCATACAACGCATATACATGCGTTGTGTAAGGCTCTACTCAATGCCGTGTGTACATACGTAGGCCTACGTTGGATTTTGGATTTTCAGAACTACTTAGTTATTATTTACGTGTTTTTTTTTTTTGCCTTTTTTTTTTTTTTTTTTTTTTTTTCCAACAAGGAACCACGTGATACATTGTATAGCACGGAGACCAAATTTCCCATACACAAAGTATGGTGCTAAAAGAGGGCCTCACGAATCAGGCAAACGTTCTTACCCCTATGTGAAAAAGTCGTTTAAAGCACATCCAATCGATCCAGCAATTGTGGCTGCAATTGGACATCGTTTCATAGTAAATAAAAATCAAATCAAAAATGCCAACGCGCGTTACTCGTGATTTTATACGTACACGCACCGATCCGCTGTGATTTGATAAACCAACCGCCGCTGTGGGCGCCATTCACGGCCGCACCACCTTGCCTTCCCGTGATTCACGGGTGCAGCTATAAACCATGCCAGGCACTTCGTGTCTGACGTCACTGTGTTTGATCTGGTATTGCGCGGCGCCCAGTTGAGAACCCATTTGCAAACATAATTATAAACAACATGCACACGTGTGCGTGCTTCATCATATCGAGTCACAGTGTTTGCAGTATTTCACTCATAATTGTAAACAAGTAGCTAAGTATAAAACATCAGTTTGCAACAAAAAATGCCTGTTTATTGTTTAAAAAATGATGTCATTTTTTGACGAATTGAGAATTCGTAAATGGGCCTCATGTGATGAGCCTGCACTTGGTGGCGTCATACACGAAGTGCCTGGCTTATTGCCGCACTTGTTATTCAGCGGCTCTGGATCGTCAAAATTGTATAGTGCCAGCTTCGGTGGGTGATTTATGACTAGCGCGGGATCGTGTAACTTGGATCCACATAATAACGGTCTTGCACCAAGACTAAGGCGACGCGCGCGGAGAACAGAAACCAGAGACTTAATTAAATTATATAGGACTTTGCATTGTTTATCACATGTAGTTGGAGCCTCGTTGGATCCCATGGTATTATTATTTTCGTTTTGCTATTGCATGTTCCAATGTTTTTCCCCACTTGGCAATTAAATTGGAATTGGAATTTCATAAACATTTATTTATGTGCACATAATAATAGAACGTAGAAAGCAGAAGGTTGTATGCCTTGCGGTATGTACTAACACGTATAAAGTTGAAGACTTTTACAGATTTGACCATATAATATACAACAAATTAACACGAGTTACAAGAAAACGTGAAACAAATAAAAGAAAAATAACAGGAAAACAGGAATAATGGAGATAGGAGAAATATAAAATGATGAATTTGACAAAGAAACTATGTTTCATATAGTGGGAGACATAAGGCTGTGTTAAATACGCTGCTGCCGGATCAATAGCTTTCCAAAGATGAGGACCGTGATAGTTTTGATAGATTAGGATGTGTGTGCAGAATGGACATAAAGACTATTTGATGGTGTATAACAGTGGACTCAATAACCCAGTGTAGAAAAGGAATTAACAATATTATATGAGGCAGAAGATTATTGGTCTATTTGAACATGAAAGTGCTGCGCACTCGACCAAATTTGTCCGTTTGTAAGCAGCGGCGTGGCCAGGACTTTTTCAGTGGGGGGGGGGGGAGGGGGGGGGCACTGCTTTTCAGTGGGGGAGCAGGGTTATGTTTTGTTCCCTTTTTTTCTTTTCTGTTTTTTGGGGCACTATGAGGATTTTTCGTGGGGGGGGGGCACTGGAATTTTTTAGGGGGTGGGGGACACGTGCCCCTAGGCCTCTCGTGGCTACGCCGCTGTTCGTAAGTGAAGGGGGGGTAGTGTGCTAATGTTATTTTTGCACTAATTTTTTGCATGATTTTGCCCCTCATATACACCTTTAATAACAAATTAATATGTACCATACCCCCACTCTTTAGCAGACAAGTCTAGAAATACCATTTCTATGAATTGTGGTTTTGCCGTCGGGATGGGTAGGTGTGCCAATTTAATTTTTGTACTTGTTTTTTGGCATGTATACAAAGGTTTGCGACAAGAAAGACTATTTTGCGAACAATTGGAGACGGCCGCCCGTACCCGGTACCTACCACCTTTTAACACATCATATAAACGTATATTGAAGGACTGATATCAATGAATTTGTTCAAAACACGTTTGAGTTAGTTTGTGAACCGAATGACATTTCAAATGGACTCCGTCGACTGAATTGACCAAATAAAGAATCCTATACAATTGTAATATGATTTTGTTCATTAATAAAAATATTAATAGGCGGCGGAAGCAGAGGGTTTACAAGGTGGCACTTCCCCCACGCTAGAAAAGGTCCCGATTTTCCCCCACCCCACACACATTAAAAAACAAAAAATTACATGTATATATTGGAACCAGACCAAACTTCCTATACACAAAGTACGATGGCCAAGAGAGGCCTTAGTAATCGGGCAAACGTTCATACCCCTATGTGAACAAAAGTTGTTTAACACTTGTTGCATCGCTGTAATTTGACATCGTTTCATAGCAATACCTAAACAAACACCCAAACAGACACCATAACAGACAGACAGACACACAGACACACTGACAGACACGCGGATTTGAGGCAACACACGTGGAAACCAGAATCCGGAGACTTTTTTATTGATGGTTTAAAGAAATTTGTTTAATAGGTGAACATTTATTATAGTACAATTTTCATAAATAATTTATATTCGTGAGTACCATAATATTATTTATGTACAGTTCGTACACGGAGGGCCATACACAACGCACGTATATGAGTGGGAACATATTTGTTTATATAACAATAAAAAATAAAAAAATATAAGTAGTTGTCCAAAAATCTCAAAAGAACTAAATGAAACCATTGTTAATAAAATCCTTGGCTTTAATTGATTGTACCAAAGTAGTACTAAAAATCCAAAATCCAAAATCTATATAAAATTATAAATAGTCATCCAAAAGGTCTAAAAAAAATTACAAGAAATCTTTGTTAATATACTACTCAAAACAATTTAGGGAACAACGGAATAATCTCAGTTAAAGCAAGATCATTTATTTCAGATAAACACATTGTTTCGGTGGGGTCAACAAAGCGAATTTAGACATGTGTGGCCATTGTGTCAATATTGCTGGTACATGACATCACTGTACATGGCCCAAACCTATTTGATGTTAAAAATCCGGTGTTCCCTAAATTGTTTTGAGTAGTATAGAATACATTAAAGGAAGTGTGCCAAAGGAGACCTAAAAACCAAAACAAAGTCTCAAATCTAGAACAGTGTTGCATTCCCACTATTGTGGGTCAACAAAATAACAAGGGCGCACACAAACTATGTTGTGACAATCAAATGGGGTTGGTGTAATAACATTCTATTTATTCAACAATAATAACAGGCACTAATAACATGCACGGAATAAGTGGTAGTGTAGTTTTGGTTCATGTCAATAGTTAGACTTAATACTTGTCTTATCCTGTATACAAGTTCCGAATGGTGTGTACGAGTACCAAATATAAAGGGATCGGATACAGCCAGTATAGGACCATCATTCGTTCATGCGGCTTGTCACTCGGTATACGGTACGGGCACTGCTACACCGAGAGACGGACGGCTTAGGTATACCATACGGGATGGCTGTACAACACACGAGATACGTACACTTACCAGAGATTTAATCATTGCATAAAAAGGTCATTTATTAGATAATCTAGGAATAATATATAATAAAATATTTTATGCCTAATAGTCACCTATTAATAGATTAATTTTCGTTTTTTTAATCAATTAAAACATTTAAAAAAATAAAATTTCATTAGGCCTAATCGTTTGCATTGTAGCAAGCCTAATTTTTGCAGCGCCCCCATTGGTTGTTTGGAAATTAACCTGTATTTTATGAATAGCTTTCATTTTGTTCTTCTTTAGGGTGTAAATTTTAGACAATTGTGGCCATCGTTGGCCTTGGCATGTTGTCACTTAGTTGCCAAATAAGATCGAGTATCCTGTGTACAGAAACGGGTTAAAAGCTGAGTTTATCGGTAGGATAAACACGGCAACCCAGACATACATATCTGCACTAAAAGGAACCTTCCCTGTCTGGGAGAGAATCCCCATGATAATGACTGGCATCCAACACGCAAAGTCCGTACCGACTAAGAGTGCCATTTTGATTGCCATCTGGATCTCCCGCTTGCGGCGACCACCCACTCTGACACTCCTGGCCGAGTCACGTTTGACGCTCACGAACATGGCGATGTAGCTACAAAGCACGATCATGAAACATAACATGTTCACGCCAAGAAACAGGACAATAGAGTAGATCCAATTTGGTTCTCTTCCCTTGACAACTGAAATGTTTAAACTGGCAAACCAGTCAGGGTATTTAATCTCGTAATCTACTGTAACAGAAGTACTTGGACGTGTTATTAGAGGAAGCCCAATACACACATCCGATAGTCCATACAGCTTCGAATATGGCCCACTACTTATGGCGTTTGGAACAATACTAAGACACGCAGCCGCTACCCATACAATGCATACGATAACTTTGGATGTTTTTCCCCGGATTTTGATTGGGCTGTAGGGAAACACGATGCCAAGGAAACACTGGATACTGATGATGGTGATGAAGAAGACAGATGCCTCACTTGATAACACTGAAAACATTCCAGCAATCTTACAAACTGCACCAGACCGCCATCTCTCCGCTACATTAAAGTACTTCTCCCCAAATTGCAAATCTGCACTCGCAACGATCAGCATATAAAACCCCATCATGAGGTCAGAAATAGCTAAATTGAGCACCAAGAACGAGTGCGTCTTATTCCCACTAGTTTCTTTGCGTTGTCGATACCTCCATATAACAACCATTGAATTACCAATGAGGGCGCTAACACCAATCATCCATATGAACGCTCTGAGTACATGGTTCCTCATCAGACTGCCACATCGGTCAAATTGTGACTTTCTGAACAGGCAAGATTGTTTAAAACCAGGAATAGCTAAAACAAATTCACAGCAGAGACGGTAATCATTGACGATCCTAAAATAAAAACACAAATTAGAAAATAACATTCATGAAAAGGTGATCAAAACATATTTTTCTGCAAAAGTTTAAGGGTTGATTATGACTCGAAAATATGAATATTATTTTTGAAAGACTGTTTCTCATGAAAACATAATTTGTATAAACTGCAAAATATATGTTTAAACTGCAAAACAGCACAATGCGTTGAATTTGCTAATTAACTTCAGACCATTTCAGCCTAAATGTCAACATAGGACTACTGATAAATATAAACCTATATATCATTCTTTGCTTGATCCTCATGAATAAAGTATGAGTAAATAATATGACCGTTTAATGTTAGACACTAATGTTTGTAGCTTTGCATGGTGAAAAGGATAAGTAAAGACTATTTGCGGTGACACCATGTAAAATTCTCAATTGAGTAGTAATTAGTTCTGAAAAGAACTTGAAGTTACAACTCAACGTTTTGATCAATAAGCTCTGATCTATTATTGCATGTTGCCATTTTTCGTCTGCAAATACACATGTATAAGAATGTCCAAAAGAAAAATATTCTGGCTGATGGACGAATTTCTAAAATGGTTGACACCTGTCCATAATTGTGGTTTTCCACTTCAATACGCCATGAATGCATGGTTGTCGGCTGATGTTATAATTTCTGAAAGTAACAATTACTGTTTTGGTGTTGATTGGCTTACTGGATGACGTGACCAAATCAAGCTCGGTATATAGGCACCTAGCACGTGTATAACATTTTGCGAATTTACTCTCCACAATGCCACTTTTGCACATTATGTTCTAAAGATAGGTGAATTTCATTGGTGAAGAGCATGCATCTTACTTTCTAGAAGGATTTTGGTACTACGTCTCATGGTGTATAAGGTGTCACACAATATTTACATACAAGATAAAGTGTTAACATAATTAGGTCTTTACAAATATAACAAATGCTGACTTGTATTCGAGTCCTCAAACCTCGAGTCCGAGTCCCCAGTGTCGAGTCCCCAGTGTCGAGTCCCCAGTGTCGATCGAGTCCGAGTCCCGAGTCATGTGGGTCGAGTCCGAGTCATGAGTCACTTACAAAATTCAAACGAAAAAAGAAAACCTTACAAATATGTCAAGGTTCAAAGTTAAGTGAACAAATATTCGAGATATATAGGCTAGTATCTCATGTTCCAAAAACTTCCCAATTATTCGAAAATGGGTTGAAATTTCTCAAATCTTTCGTAACAGGGCTAATAATGTTTTCGTTTTTTACGTGACGAAAAGTGGGGGATGATTTTAAAATTTTGGTGCACGGTATAGCTTGAAGTTCTGCATGTGTATTTTTATTATATATATAATATTTTTCAACGCATGGAAAATTGGGGAGGGGGGGGGGGTGATCCTATGGACTATACCCCGGTCCAAAAAATGTGATTTACGCCCGTGACGTTTAGAATTGGAATTTGGCATCATTATTTTCAACTGTGCATAATAATAAAGAAAAACCCCTGACCAAGTTAAGAACAATTTATAATTCTCATGACCCTACACCGTTGTACATTGTATATTGCTCTCTCCGGATTCCATTTCCCAATAATCACGATGGATTTAGCAAAATATCTTTCCCACATTTCGGACTGCAACAATTGCTAGAATAAAATTTAAATAATAAATCAATAATAAGGAGTCGCTCTCTAATGTCCCCAAAGTAATTCACGACAACCAAATACAATAAACACAGATGTAACTAGAAAAGTACTTTAGAGAGCATACCTCTACCAAGTCGAGCTTTTTCAGAGAAAAAAATCCTAGGAGTTGTCAATTACCCTATTTGATTATGCTGTACATAAATTTTGTAAAACAATATAATTTTTTTTAATCCCCAGGATTTGAACCAGGGTGTATGACGTAACAGCCGTACATCTAACCCGCTGAGCCACGAACAGTTCTTCGAACTTGATGAAAACATTAGGTTACAAGTAAATAGATCATTAGTGCGCCCCCAATCGGTTCTACTTATTAGCTCACTGATCCACGATAACGTTAACGTTAGATATGGTCCTAAACATACGCTTTCTTTCCTGAAATCGGATCTTCATCAAAATCTAATGGATTGGTCCGTGTAGTAAACTCAACACATTCAGCAAATTTCATCCGAATCCGTGGATAACTTTTTGAGATATCTTGTACAGAAGTACAAAAGTACACCCACCCCCACCCCACCATTATCCTCCTATTATCTCAGCTCTTTTCTTGTGGTGTACACGGAAATAAAGACCGACTTGTAGAGTACTATTGTCCCCATTCAAAAAGTACCCCAGAAGTGGCCTCCTGTGCACCCATGGGTGAAAAAAATTGGTCATAAGACAACTGGACAACTCGAACTTGTGACAACTTGATCCACGAGACAAGTTTAAATCTATAAGTTTAAATCTATAATTGTATTTATATCTCTCATTCGTCCACAAGGGAGAGGGAGAAAAGCCGGTACTGGCAATGGGCATGAACACGTTTTAAATTTGAATGGTATTCAATAAAATGTAATATTTAATTTTGTTTATACATTATATTTATACATTATATTTATTTAACATTATATTATCCCTGGGGATTATCCGATTAGGTATATTTACTATAACTAGTATTTACTACATTCTTAAAAGGATTTTTCAAGAGTTGTAGCTTTGCATGGTGAAAAGAATAAGTAAAGACTGTTTGCGGTAACACCATGTAAAATTCTCAATTGAGTAGTAATTAGTTCTGAAAATAACTGGAAGTTACAACTCAACGTTTTGATCAGTAAGCTCTGATCTATTATTGCATGTTGCCATTTTTCGTCTGCAAATATAAGGATGTCCAAAAGTAAAATATTCTGGCTGATGGACGAATTTCTAAAATGGTTGACACCTGTCCATAATTGTGGTTTTCCACTTCAATAGCCTACGCCATGAATGCACGGTTGTTGGCTGATGTTATAATTTCTGAAAGTAACAATTACTGTTTTGGTGTTGATTGGCTTACTGGATGACGTGACCAAATCAAGCTCGGTATATAGGCATCTAGCACGTGTATAACATTTTGCGAATTTACTCTCCACAGTGCCACTTTTGCACATATGTTCTAAAGATAGGTGAATTTCATTGGTGAAGAGCATCTTACTTTCTAGAAGGATTTTGGTACTACGTCTCATGGTGTATAAGGTGTCACACAATATTTACATACAAGATAAAGTGTTAATATAATTAGGTCTTTACAAATATAACAAATGCTGACTTGTATTCGAGTCCTCAAACCTCGAGTCCGAGTCCCCAGTGTCGAGTCCGAGTCATGATTCACTTACAAAATTCAAACGAAAAAAGAAAACCTTACAAATATGTCAAGGTTCAAAGTTACGTGAAAAAATATTCAAGATATATAGGCTAGTATCTCATGTTCCAAAAACTTCCCAATTATTCGAAAATGGGTTGAAATTTCTCAAATCTTTCGTAACAGGGCTAATAATGTTTTCGTTTTTTACGTGACGAAAAGTGGGGGATGATTTAAAAATTTTGGTGCACGGTATAGCTTGAAGTTCTGCATGTGTATTTTTATTATATATATAATATTTTTCAACGCATGGAGGGGGGGGGGTGATCCTATGGACCATCCCCCAGTCCAAAAAATGGGATTTACGCCGTGACGTTTAGAATTGGAATTTGGCATCATTATTTTCAACTGTGCATAATAATAAAGAAAAAACCCTGACCAAGTTAAGAACACTTTATAATTCTCATGACCCTACACCGTTGTACATTGCTCTCTCCTGATTCCATTTCCCAATAATCACGATGGATTTAGCCAAATATTTTTCCCACATTTCGGCCTGCAGCCAATATAATATATTGCTAGAATAACATTTAAATAATAAATCAATAATAAGGAGTCGCTCTCTAATGTCCCCAAAGTAATTCACGACAACCAAATGCAATAAACACAGATGCAACTAGAAAAGCATTCTTAGAGAGCATACCTCTGCCAAGTCGAGCTTTTTCAGAGAAATAAATCCTAGGAGTTGTCAATTACCCTATTTGATTATGCTGTACATAAATTTTGTAAAACAATATAATAATTTTTTTTAATCCCCAGGATTTGAACCAGGGTGTATGATGTGACAGCCGTACATCTAACCCGCTGAGCCACGAACAGTTCTTCGAACTTGATGAAAACATTAGGTTATAAGTAAATAGATCATTAGTGCGCCCCAATTGGTTCTACTTATTAGCTCACTGATCCGCGATAACGTTAACGTTAGATATGGTCCTAAAGATACGCTTTCTTTCCTGAAATCGGATCTTCATCAAAATCTAATGGATTGGTCCGTGTAGCAAACTCAACATATTCAGCAAATTTCATCCGAATCCGTGAAGAACTTTTTGAGATATCTTGTACAGAAGTACAAAAGTAACTTGAATGGATAAGGGTTGAAATTCGCCAAAAAGGAACGCATGTCCAACGCACAGGTCAAACCGTGTTGTTATTTTGACGGCATTTTCCAGACATTTTTTTTCACCGGATCATTACACATTTTTCAAAATATATGAATCGTGGTTTTACAGTAAATAATGTCCCAGTCATCATTTAGGCGCTACTGTTAATGTTAAGCATATGACATAATTATATTCACTTTTCAAACAATTTGTTTTCCTTTCTATAATGAAATCAAGGATGTTATCGGTAAAACACGTTTTGTAATAATTTTTCAAATAAGTTTAAATCTATAATTTTATTTATATCTCTCATTCGTCCACAAGGGAGAGGGAGAAAAGCCGGTACTGGCAATGGGCATGAACACGTTTTAAATTTGAATGGTATTCAATAAAATGTAATTTTTTTGTTTGTTTATACATTTTACTTTTTATTTAACATTTTATATTTTCCCTGGGGATTATCCGATTAGGTATATTTACTATAACTAGTATTTACTACATTCTTAAAAGGATTTTCCAAGAGTTATCACAGGAGGTCGAGTTGTAACAATGGTCGAATTTTTTGTGAGTCGAGTTGTCACAAGGGTCGAGTTGTCTTAACCCCCGAAAAAATTACATCCACTACTAACGGTGGTAGTAATTAAACTCTTTTGTGTTAGTCTGACAGCTATGATGATATACAGGATGTATCAAAAAAGTATACAGTCGGAAAAAGGTCTCAAAAATGAAAATTGTACTATATTCAGAAAATCTCTCAATACACATTGGTTGAAGATGGTCTCCTGCTTTTATTAGCATCATGATTATCGTCAGCATTTCACGCCAGAGTGAACACGGGCTACTTTCGTTAACCACCTTAAAATTGGTTTGCGCACAAAATTGCTAAGTTCATAACTGGATCAGAGGCCATGAGTGGCAATTGTGGCATGTTCTTTGTTAATTATCAATTCTTTGGGGGAATTTTCTTAACCCTTAGTCCTCCACAAGATGGTGCCCCACCACATAGAGAGAGCGCTTGACAGAACGCTTGACAGAACATTTTGAAAACCATGTGATTGCATTGAACCGGCCCGTGGAATGGCCGCCCAGATCACCAGACTTAACGGCATTTGACTTTTTTTCCTGTGGGGACATCTGAACTCTGAAGTCCAATGTTTATGTTACTCCACCAGCAGACCTGGATGACCTTGAGAGACGGATAATAGCCGAGATCAATGTTCTCAGGCAAGACAGAGCACTGAGTGATTAGGCTTGCCGTTGCCGATATGCTGAGGAGGGCACGAATCTGTATGGAACGAAATGGCAGTCACGGGGAAGACTGAGGGTTAAGAAAATTCCCCAAAGAATTGATAATTAACAAAGAACATGTCACAATTGCCACTCATGGACTCTGATCCAGTTATGAACTTAGCAATTTTGTGCGCAAGCCAATTTTAAGGTAGTTAACGAAAGTAGCCCGTGTTCACTCTGGCGTGAAACGCTGACGATAATCATGATGCTAATAAAAGCAGGAGACCATCTTCAACCAATGCGTATTGAGAGATTTTCTGAATATAATACAATTTTCATTTTTAAGACTTTTTTCTGACTGTATACTTTTTTTGATACACACTGTATTACCGAAAATAAAAATGAACAGCACTGTAACAAAAGATAATTTCGACAATCCAACATATGTCAGCCTGAACTTTGAATTTAAGAGACCAGTGTTTGGGACAGTGTAATAAGTCTGGTATCCATCACTATTGTGCTTTTATTCCCACGATGTGCTGAAGCTTGGGTACGTAATTCATTGTAATCGATTTCTGGAAGACGCACTTTGTTTTCATGCGGCTGCTGCGCCTGTAAGCGATTCCGATCGCATTACTACAAACAGAGAAAGGACACAATGGGCTATGCTACAACTGAATAGGATACACGGCGTCAATTTTATGAAACTGTTCGCATTGTTTAAATTAAGCAACAAGACTTAAACACTATGTTGCAAGAACATTCTTTAATTTGTCAATGTTTTAAAATAGTGAATATTGGGCATTTTGCAGTCGAATCCGAATCACAAACACCGAGTCTGAGTGACGAGTCCGAAGGGTCAAGTTCGCGTCCGAATCGGAGTCATAGTAAATGGTGACTCGAGTCTGAGTCCGAGTCACCAAAAAAGTAACTCGAGTCCGACTCGAGTCTGAGTCCGAGTCCGAGTCCGAGTCCGAGTCCGAGTCCGAGTCCGAGTCCGAGTCCGAGTCCGAGTCCGATTCACATGTCATACAAGTCTGAACAAACGACATATCTTCATTAGCTGAAGTCTCATGTCGCATGCACAGACCTCTTCGCAAATACCACAGTGAGCACCGGCACGTGGAAGACCATTTGCGCAATAAATGCTGGTCTATCTAACGACAAAACCTTACATCCCCAGATATTGTCTATCATTGTTAATGAATAACAGTTAGCCACGCTTTTCTTCCATTTTGTGTGTTCAGTTTAATAACGCAACGGAGAGATGCAACGCGCACGTATATTTGTGAAGTATCCATTGTTCTCATTCAGGAAAAGTAATGTTTGAAGTTTCTATTGAATTAGTGTTATCCATGTTCAAGCAGTTGCTGACATCGTTCCCTTACAATTCATTGAGGCTCACAAGGTCGTTTAGAGCTCCGTCCTGGACATCAGTTGGATTAGTAGTGGATGTTTTACTTATGGACCGTATCCTGGTAAATAAACAATGTAAAATAACAAACATTTACTAATCCATACCGAAATTTAAGATGGAACAAATTAAAGATGACATGTGTTTATTTTTTAAGCCCAAAATCTGAACAAAAATATGCAGATAGAAGCGAACATGGATTGAGGAAGCCCTATCTTCACCACACTGCAGCACATGGACTGAGGTAGTTCTATCTTAACCACACTTCAGCACATTTCTAACCCAAGATGCAGACCCCAATTATAAAAAAAAGAACAATGTCTTACATATACAAGGTCGTTAGGTTCGTGAGTCCATCGAAGGCGTGGCTATGTATGATGTCTAGAATATTCCCGACACTCCTTAAAAACAAACAAATTTATTTACTACATATGTGTCGGGGTGGATCCAGAAATCAGATGGAAGGGGTGAATTTTGTAATTGATGGAGTAATTATATGGGGAACAGTTTAAGAAAGTGCCGGAACTATTAATGCCTCTTATATCGCTTCAGTTGGATGTACATTGATTGGCATATCCGATGCTTCGACACGAAGGCATATTGCATGAAACTTTGCGTCAATGTTTTTTAGCAGTCATGGGGGGGGGGGGGGGGGGCAAATGGTGGCTAAAGGCACATAATCAGGGAGATGAATGCTTTGGCTCCACCCAAGCCCCCTCCTGTATCCATGTGTATTTCATGTTTGTAATAGAAGTAACATGCTCGTATTCAATGCAACAATATAGAACGTTAACTCGTAAAAGATAATAACAATGTTGTTTACTTGTTATATATTGTTGGTAATGAGAAGCATTTTTGAAAGGTCCCAGCATGGACACTTGAAACCGACCCTTCTATGAAGCAATTGGTACGTTGTGATTATAAGTGCTGCTCCTTTAATTACACGTCATATTATTGGGTTAAACATTTGTTTCATTTTTCACACCAGCTTTATCTTTAGTGCAGCTGACAGTTTTGAATAAGGTTGCATTTTATTTTGGGGAAAAAAGTATCCAAGTACAGTATAATGAAGCATGGTTCCACCTTTATTTTGTGCTTGACTGCAATAGAATTTGAAAGAAACAAAATTTGTTTCATATTTTCATATCATGTTGTTGAGTCTTTAAAAGGTTAAATAAGTTGAATTCTGATATTCTGATATTTAATGCATTAAATGATTTTAGACTCGTACTCGTATTTTTATTTTTCATGGCACTTATCGAGAATTATTTTATTTTAATTGTTAAATAATTATTAACCCCATAGGGTCTGAGCTTTGTTTTGTTCTCGTTGTCAGGGGAGGGGGACATATAATGCCACCCATATTTTCTCTGATCGTTGGTCGGGGATGTTCACTGCGGGACAACATCTATAAATTGTCATAACATTATTTCCCGCATGACATCGTTTGGGGGCAATACTCATTTGAATATTTATCAGTTGGTCTTCAGCTTGGCACAGATATAGCAGGTATATTTACTTAAGTTAACAAACCCAAATTATGTGCATTTTCACCAAACATTTTAAATCAGTTGGTCGATGCTGCGTAATTGAAATTTATGACATGAATACATCCAAGGTTTGAAGATTTTTTAGACCATCAAATGTTCCAGGTGCAATTTCACTGATATTGTTGTTCTCCAGAAATCTAACATGGGAAAACAGAGTAGGATTAAAATATTCTATTCAAGCCAATTTATTTGGTTATTTTCACCTATGTTCTTTGATTTACTGAAAACATACACGTATCATGCCTGAGGTTTACTATTTTAAGTAAATAAAACTATACGTGAATCTTAAAGATGAATAGACAATAGTTTATTGCATCAAATTAAACAACATAAATGCCCTTGTGCAGCTGAGAGTTTTTGATTAAGGTTACATTTAATTTTGGAAAAATGAGGCATGGTTCCACCATTTGGCCACAAACTTCCTTTTGTGCTTAATTCTTTGACAAATAAGTATGCTATTTGAAATATCTTTACGGGATCCAAGTTTACAATATCACAGAAGCAGGAAATGTTTCTGGAATACAAAATAATAATAAAATGTTTGTCACATGAATGTTTATAAACCAACAAAGTGAAAACATACCAATTTAAAGCATATAGCATATATTTAAAGCATATTCAATAAATTGTGTTCATTTTATCATTGCATATAAAGAGGAATGGAAAACGTGTTCTCTTACTAAGGATCATTTGATACACTATGTACAATACACCAATGTTTAGTATATAGAGTGCACTATTAGAATGTGATCCAATCCTATAATGAAATATGTGTCATATTTTCATATCATGTTGTTGAGTCTTTAAAAGGTTTTTAAAATGTTGAATTCTGATATTCTGATATTTAATGCGTCAAATGATTATAGATCCACATTGACTTGTACCGAGAGAGTGTAGTGCACAATAATTTCTCATTTTTCATGGCACTGATAGCGCAAATTTATTTGTGTAATTGTTAATTAATTATTAACCCCATAGGGTCTGTGCATTGTTTCCAAAAAGTATTTCTTCCATTCATTTACCTGAATATTTATCACTTGGTCTTCAGCTTAAGTCACCACTGGGGAGCGCTCAAGAATGTGGGTAATTTTGAGCAAACCCAAATCATTTGCATTTTCACCAACCATTTTGATGTATATGTAAAAATTGTAGCTTTGCATATTAACTTTGCATAAGTAAGACTAATTGGGGTTACACCATGTGAAATTCTTAATTGAGTAGTAATTAGTAAATATCAGGAGAATCCTGAGGACGATCACAGCATACTGATAGAAACGTCGAGTTGTACCTCCAGTTCTTTTCAGAACTAATTACGACTCAATTGAGAATTTTACATGGTGTCACCGCAATTAGTCTTACTAATTTTGATTATAAAATCACACAATCACAAACAGATTGTATTTCAATCGGCAAACATGAACTTCACACTTCATCTATATTTGTTTGTTGTCCGACTAACTTCAGTCAAGATAAATCGGTTGCTCGATACTGTGTGACTGAAATTTATGACATGAATACTTACAAGATTTGAAGACTTCGTAGACCATCAAATGTTCTTGGTGCAATTTCACTGATGTTATTGTCATTCAAAAATCTAACATGAGAAAACAAAGTAGGGTTAAAACATTGTATTAATTCAAGCCAATTTATTTGGTTATTTTCCCGTATATTCTTAGACCATTAGATGTTTCCCAGCGATCAGTTGAGTGCGTCGGAATTTCAAAAAGGTTTGTTGTCCTGTCCTCCAGGCCTTTCATTGACAAGTGTTTTTCAATTGGCACACATGAACTTCGCACTCCATCAATTTTTTGCCGAGAGATGTAGCTTCAGTCAAGAGAAATCGGTTGCTCGATGCGGGATAAGTGAAATTTAAGACATGAATACTAACAAGTTTTGAAGACTTCGTAGACCAACAAATGTTCCTAGTGTAATTTCACTGATTTTGTTGTTTTCCAGCAGTCTTAGATGGGAAAACAGTAGCATTAAAAAAAAATCATTAAAGACTGGTAATATGGTTATTTTCAACAATGTTCTTAGATTTTCCTGAAAACACAGTTTGTGAAATGTTTTCATGGTATCAAACAAGTTGAAAATGTTCCTGCCTAATGTTCAATCATTTTATAAAATTAACTTTACAAATGAATCTCAACAGACAACAGTTAAATGCATCGAGAAATAAAAGAGGGAAAATATAAAAGGTAGATGTGTTTTTAAGAAATTTAAAATTATAAGTGAATCACGATAGACAACACTTAGGTTCATCAAAAATACTAAAATTACAGTTGACCAAAATCTAACAGAACAGTGTTCAGATTGTGACCTGCCTCAGGAGTATTGAAATGCATAAACATTATGATCATTGATGACTTCAATCAACAGAAGTCGGTTGCTTGATGCTGGGTGAGTGAAATTTAACACATGAATACTTACAAGGTTTGAAGACTTCGTAGACCATCAAATGTTCCTGGTGTAATTTCACTAATTTTGTTGATTCCCAGCCATCTACGATGGGAAAACAAAGTAGCTTTATTAAAAAGAAAAATCATTAAAGCTCATTAATTTAGTAATTTTCACCAATGTCCTCAGGTTTTTCTCAAAACATACTCTTTGAAACTTTGCATCAAGTTTGTTGTCCTCCAGGCCTTTCATTGACAAGTGTTTTTCAATTGGCGATAGACAACATTTGGGTTCATCAAAAATACTCAAATTACAGTTGACCAATATCTAACAGAACAGTGTTCAGATTGTTACCTGCCTAACCACGAAAACAGTGGGTACTGCGTTTGAATCATGAAAACTTACAAGTTGATGAGATTGTGTAGACCATGAAAAGATTGGGTTGCAAGTTTACTGATATTGTTGTTCTGAAGAGATCTAAGATGGGAAAATGAAATATGGTGAAAAACATTGTATTGAAACATAAATATTCGGTAATATTTAAAAACGTTTTCAGATTTCACTTTATGAAAAAATACTTTGTGAAACGTTGTCATGGTATCAAACAATCTGACAAATGATCATGTCTGAGGTTCACTGAATAATACACAACACTAAAGTGCATCGACATAAACAAAGGTTCAGTTGAATACTACCCTGCAATGACGAGTGTTATAGTGTTGGTAAAGTTTTTGAAAATGTTGCTGATTACGTTGTGTCATATCGAGACAATAGTGAAAATACAGACATAATTTTCAACTGGTAAACATGAACTACAAACTAGTTTTGAATTTGTTTTACTGTCCACCATAAATTCAGTAAAGAAGATTTGGTGGCTTCATGCTGTGTGAGTAAATATCATGGCATGAAAACTAACAAGTAAGTGAGCTTTTGTAGAGCACCAAATGTTCCTGGTGCAATAAACTGATATTTTTACAGGTGCAATTTAACTGATTTTGTTGTTGGAAAGCAAGCTTCAATTTGAAAACAAAGTAGCGTTAAAACAAAATCATTAAAGTCTATTAATTTTGTTATTTTCACCAATGTTCTTGGGTTTCCTGAACTTTACTCTCATGTGAAACATTGTAACGGTATCAGACAATTTTAACATATATCGTGCCCAAGGTTCACTTATGTTGGAAAAATAAAATTACAATAAACATCAATAGACAACAGTTGAGTGCATCGGAATTTCAAAAAAGTTTCTTGGCCTACAGGCCTTTCATTGACAAGTGTTTTTTTCAATTGGCACACGTGAACTTCGCACTCCATGAATTGTTTTGCTGAGAGATGTAGCTTCAGTTAAGAGAAATTGGTTGTTCGATGCTGCGTGATTAAAATGTATGACACGAATACTTACAAGGTTTCAAGACTTCGTAGACCATCAAATGTTCCTGGTGTAATTTCACTGATTTTGTTGTTTTCCAGCCCTCTTAGATGGGAAAACAGTAGCATTAAAACAAAATTATTAAAGGCAGGTAATATGGTTATTTTCAACAATGTTCTTAGATTTTCCTGAAAACACAGTTCGTGAAATGTTTTCATGGTATCAAATAAGTTGAAAATGTTCCTGCCTAATGTTCAATCATTTTATAAAATTAACTTTACAAATGAATCTCAACAGACAACAGTTAAGTGCATCGAGAATTAAGAGGGAAAACATAAAAAGGTAGATGGTTTTCTTTAGAAATTTAAAATTATAAGTCAATCACAATAGACAACACTTGGGTTCATCAAAAATATTCAAATTACAGTTGAGCAAAATCTAACAAAACAGCATTCAGATTGTGACCTGCCTAACCACGAAACTAACAGTGGGTACTGCGTTTGAATCATGAAAACTTACAATTCGATGAGATTGTCTAGACCATCAAACATTTGGGGTGCAAGTTTACTGATATTGTTGTTCAGAAGATTTCTAAGATGGGAAAATGAAGTATAGTGAAAACATTGTATTGAAACATGAATAATTTGGTAATAATTTTCAGATTTCACTTTATGAAAGTATACTTTGTGAAACGCTGTCATGGTATCAAACAAAATGATCATGTGAGGTTCACTGAATAATACACAACACTAAAGTGCATCGACATAAACAAAGGTTCAGTGGCATACTACCCTGCATTGACGAGTGTTAAAGTGTTGGTAAAAATTTTGAAAATGTTGGTGATTACGTTGTGTCATATCGAGACAATAGTGAAAATACAGACATATTTTTCAACTGGTAAACATGAACTACAAACTAGTTTTGAATTTGTTTCACTGTCCACCATAAATTCAGTGAAGAAGATTTGGTGGCTTCATGCTGTGTGAGTAAATATCATGGCATGAAAACTAACAAGTAAGTGAGCTTTTGTAGAGCACCAAATGTTCCTGGTGCAATGAACTGATATTTTTACAGGTGCAATTTAACTGATTTTGTTGTTGGAAAGCAAGCTTCAATTTGAAAACAAAGTAGCGTTAAAACAAAATCATTAAAGTCTATTAATTTTGTTATTTTCACCAATGTTCTTGGGTTTCCTGAACTTTACTCTCATGTGAAACATTGTAACGGTATCAGACAATTTTAACATGTATCGTGCCCAAGGTTCACTTATGTTGGAAAAATAAAATCACAATAAACATCAATAGACAACAGTTGAGTGCATCGGAATTTCAAAAAGGTTTTTTGGCCTACAGGCCTTTCATTGACAAGTGTTTTTCAATTAGCACACATGAACTTCGCACTCCATGACATTTTTTTGCCGAGAGATGTAGCTTCAGTTAAGAGAAATTGGTTGTTCGATGCTGCGTGATTAAAATGTATGACACGAATACTTACAAGGTTTCAAGACTTCGTAGACCATCAAATGTTCCTGGTGTAATTTCACTGATTTTGTTGTTTTCCAGCCCTCTTAGATGGGAAAACAGTAGCATTAAAACAAAATTATTAAAGGCAGGTAATATGGTTATTTTCAACAATGTTCTTAGATTTTCCTGAAAACACAGTTCGTGAAATGTTTTCATGGTATCAAATAAGTTGAAAATGTTCCTGCCTAATGTTCAATCATTTTATAAAATTAACTTTACAAATGAATCTCAACAGACAACAGTTAAGTGCATCGAGAATTAAGAGGGAAAACATAAAAAGGTAGATGGTTTTCTTTAGAAATTTAAAATTATAAGTCAATCACAATAGACAACACTTGGGTTCATCAAAAATATTCAAATTACACTTGAGCAAAATCTAACAAAACAGCATTCAGATTGTGACCTGCCTAACCACGAAACTAACAGTGGGTACTGCGTTTGAATCATGAAAACTTACAATTCGATGAGATTGTGTAGACCATCAAAAGTTTGGGGTGCAAGTTTACTGATATTGTTGTTCTGCAGATATCTAAGATGGGAAAATGAAGTATGGTGAAAAACATTGTATTGAAACATGAATAATTTGGTAATAATTAAAAACGTTTTCAGATTTCACTTTATGAAAGCATACTTTGTGAATCGCTGTCATGGTATCAAATAATCTGACAAATGATCATGTGAGGTTCACTGAATAATACACAACACTAAAGTGCATCGACATAAACAAAGGTTCAGTGGCATACTACCCTGCATTGACGAGTGTTAAAGTGTTGGTAACATTTTTGAAAATGTTGGTGATTACGTTGTGTCATATCGAGACAATAGTGAAAATACAGACATATTTTTCAACTGGTAAACATGAACTACAAACTAGTTTTGAATTTGTTTCACTGTCCACCATAAATTCAGTGAAGAAGATTTGGTGGCTTCATGCTGTGTGAGTAAATATCATGGCATGAAAACTAACAAGTAAGTGAGCTTTTGAAGAGCACCAAATTTTCCTGGTGCAATGAACTGATATTTTTACAGGTGCAATTTAACTGATTTTGTTGTTGGAAAGCAAGCTTCAATTTGAAAACAAAGTAGTGTTAAAACAAAATCATTAAAGTCTATTAATTTATTATTTTCAGCAATGTTCTTGGGTTTTCCTGAACTTTACTCTCATGTGAAACATTGTAACGGTATCAGACAATTTTAACATGTATCGTGCCCAAGGTTCACTTATTTTGGAAAAATAAAATTACAATGAACATCAATAGACAACAGTTGAGTGCATCGGAATTTCAAAAATTGTTGTTGGCCTTCAAGCCTCCCATTGACAAGTGTTTTTCGATCGGCACACATAAACGTTGCACTCCATCAAATGTGCTGCCGGAAGATGTAACTTCAGTCAAGAGAAATCGGTTGCTCGATGCTGCGTGATTGAAATTTATGACACAACTACTTACAAGGTTTGAAGACTTTGTAGACCACCAAATGTTCCTGGTGTAATTTCACAAATTTTGTTCATTCCCAGCCCTCTAAGATGGGAAAACAAAGTAGCATTATAATAATAATAATAATAAAGTGCATTTATAAAGCGCTAAAACAATGTTTCTAAGCGCTGTACATAATTAGCATTTAGGTTAAAGCAATTTATAAACAACAAAAAACAAAAATTTCAATGCAAGGCAAAAAAGAAAGAAAAAAGAATCAGTTAAATAAAAAGGTCTTGAGCCTAGATTTGAAAGAACCGATAGAGGGCGCATTTCTCACAGAACTCGGAAGAGTTAAAAAGAAAAATCATTAAAGATAATTAATTTAGTCATTTTCACCAATGTCCTCAGGTTTTTCTCAAAGCATACTGTTTGAAACTTTGCATCAAGTTTGTTGTCCTCCAGGACTTTCATTGACAAGTGTTTTTCAATTGGCACACATGAACTTTGCACTCCATCAATTTTTTGTTGAGAAATGTAGCTTCAGTCAAGAGAAATCGGTTGGTCGATGCTGCATGATTTCAAATTTATGACACGAATACTTACAAGATTTGAAGACTTTGTAGACCTTCAAATGTTCCTGGTGTAATTTCACTAATTTTGTTCATTCCCAGCCCTCTAAGATGGGAAAACAAAGTAGCATTATTAAAAAGAAAAATCATTAAAGATCATTAATTTAGTCATTTTCACCAATGTCCTCAGGTTTTTCTCAAAGGATAGTCTTTGAAAACTTTGCATCAAGTTTGTTGTCCTCCAAGACTTTC
Organism: Zoroaster sp. YZ-2022; assembly: GCA_029582265.1. Lineage (NCBI taxonomy): Eukaryota > Metazoa > Echinodermata > Asteroidea > Forcipulatida > Zoroasteridae > Zoroaster > Zoroaster sp. YZ-2022. The sequence goes on from CM055819.1 coordinate 23,842,811, forward strand.
ATTGACAAGTGTTTTTCAATTGGCACACATGAACTGTGCACTCCATCAAATTGCTGCCGGAAGGTGTAACTTCAGTCAAGAGAAATCGGTTGGTCGATGCTGCATGATTGAAATTTATGACACGAATACTTACATGCTTTGAAGACTTTGTAGACCATCAAATGTTCCTAGTGTTATATCACTGATATTGTTGATTCCCAGCCATCTAAGATGGGGAAACAAAGTAGCATTATTTAAAAGAAAAATCATTTAAGCACATTAATTTGGTTATTTTCACCAATGTCCTGAGGTTTTTCTCGAAAAATTTGCATCTAAATTTTAATAAAACGTTTGTTGGCCTACAGGCCTTTCATTGACAAGTATTTTTCAATTGGCACACATGAACTTCGCGCTCCATCAATCGTTTTGCTGAAAGATGAAGCTTCAGTGAAGAGAAATCGGTTGCTCGATGCTGGGTAAGTGAAATTTAAGACATGAATACTTACAAGGTTTGAAGACTTTGTAGACCACCAAATGTTCCTGGTGTAATTTCACTGATTGTGTTGTTTTCCAGCGCTCTTACATGGGAAAACAGTAGCATTAAAAAAATTATTAAAGCCCATTAATACGGTTATTTTCAATAATGTTCATAGATTTTCCTGAAAACATAGTTTGTGAAATGTTTTCATGTATCAAACAATTTGAAAATGTTCCTGTCTAATTTTCAATCATTTCATAAAATTTACTTTACAAATGAATCTCAACAGACAACAGTTAAGTGCATCGAGAAATAAAAGAAGGAAAACATAAAAAGGTAGATGTTTTTTTTTATAGAAATTTAAAATTACAAGTGAATCACAATAGACAACACTTGGGTTCATCAAAAATACTCAAATTACAGTTGACCAAAATCTAACAGAACAGTGTTCAGATTGTGACCTGCCTAACCACGAAAACAGTGGGTACTGCATTTGAATCATGAAAACTTACAATTCAATGAGATTGTGTAGACCATTAAAAGTTTGGGGTGCAAGTTTACCGATACTGTTGTTCCGCAGATATCTAAGATGGGAAAATGAAGTATGGTGAAAAACATTGTATTGAAACATAAATAATTTGGTAATATTTTAAAACGTTTTCAGATTTCACTTTATGAAAGCATACTTTGTGAAACGCTGTCATGGTATTAAACAATCTGACAAATGATCATGTCTGAGGTTCACTGAATAATACACAACACTAAAGTGCATCGACATAAACAAAGGTTCAGTGGCATACTACCCTTCATTGACGAGTGTTACAGTGTCAGTAAAATTTTGAAAATGTTGTGATTACGTTGTGTCATATCGAGACAATAGTGAAAATACAGACAGATTTTTCAGCTGGTAAACATGAACTACAAACTAGTTTTGAATTTGTTTCACTGTCCACCGTAAATTCAGTAAAGAAGATTTGGTGGCTTCATGCTGTGTAAGTAAATATCATGGCATGAAAACTAACATGTGAGTTGACAAGTGTTTTTCGATCGGAACACATGAACTTTGCACTCCATCAAATTTGCTGCTTTGAGATGTAACTTCAGTCAAAAGAAATTGGTTGCTCGATGCTGTATAATTGAAATTTAGCACATGAATACTTGCAAGTATTGAAGACTTTTGTAGGCCATCAAATGTTACATTTGAAATTTCACTGATTGTGTTGTTTTCCAGCACTCTTAGATGGGAAAACAGTAGCATTAAACCAAAATTGTTAAAGGCCGGTAATACGGTTATTTTCAACAATGTTCTTAGATTTTCCTGAAAACACAGTTTGTGAAATGTTTTTATGGTATCAAACAAGTTGAAAATGTTCCTGTCTAATGTTCAATAGTGTTTTAAAATTAACTTTACAAATGAATCTCAACAGACAACAGTTAAGTGCATTGAGAAATAAAAGTGGGAAAACATAAAAAGGTAGATGTTTTTTTTTGAAATTTAAAATTATAAGTGAATCACAATAGACAACACTTGGGTTCATTAAAAATACTCAAATTACAGTTGACCAAAATCTAACAGAACAGTATTCAGATTGTGACCTAACCACGAAAACAGTGGGTACTGCGTTTGAATTATGAAAACTTACAATTTGATGAGATTGCGTAGACCATCAAAAGATTGGGTTGCAAGTTTACTGATATTGTTGTTATCTAGATATCTAAGATAGGAAAATGGCGGCGGTGAAAAGTATCATTATTAAAAACAAAATAATCATTAAAGTAATATCATTAAAACTTTTTCAGTCATTTTCACTAGTGTACTCAGGTTTTCTCAAAACATACCCTTTGGCTTTGCATCAAGTTTGTTGTCCTCAGGACTTTCATTGACAGTGTTTTTCAATTGCTTTTACATGAGACTGTGCCTCCATCAAATTCTTTACCGAGAGATGTTGCTTCAGTCAAGAAATCGGTTATTCGATCTTTAATATTAATTGAAATTTGTACATGCATACTACAGGTTGTGAATCGTTGTCATGGTATCAAACATCAAATGTTCCTGGTGTAAATGATCATGTCTGAGGTTCATTCATTTATGACGATCTACAATGGGACACAAGTAGCATTAAAAAGAAAAAAATCATTAAACACATTAATTTGGTTATTTTTCACCAATGTCTCAGGTTTTCTCAAGCATACTGTTTGAAACTTTGCATCGACAATTTTAATAAAATGTTTCTAGGCAGCATACTCGGGCCTTTCATTGACAAAGTGTTATTCAATTGCTTTTTGTAAAATCTTTGCTCATTCAATCTTTTGCTGAGAGATGTTGCTTCAGTCAGAAATGCGGTGATTACGTGCTGTGTCATATTGAAACACATTAGCAAATACAGACATATTTTCAAACTTTGTAAACGCATCAAATGTACATTTGAAATTTTACTGATTTTGTTGATTTGCAGCGATCTGAGATGGGGAAGAAACAAAGGGCATTATTAAGAAAAATCATTAAAAACTCGCTAATTTAGTCATTTTCTGCCAATGTCCTCAGGTTTTTCTCAAACATACCTTTGAAACTTTGTATCAAGTTTGTTGTCCTCCAGGCCTTTCATTGACAAGTGTTTTCAATTGGCACATGAACTTCATACTCCATCGTCTTTTCCGGAGCGATGGCTTTGGTCAAGAAATCGGTTGCTCAATTTTGGGTAAGTGAAATTTAAGACATGAATACCCCACAGAATTGAAGACTTCGTAGACCATCAAATGTTCCTGGTGTAATGAACAAGTTAGGTGTCTGAGCCAGCGCAAACACACTTCTGCTGGAGCCCAAACACCTCTTGATATTATACTCAGCTTTTTTAGTGTCTTTGAGTGACAGCGCGAAAAATCTAATGATATTGTTCTCTCCTCCTTTACTGAATTTCATGTTCATTTCATTTCATTTCATTTATTGATTTCACAGGCAGAAAACAGTAGCATTAAATTTAACATTAAAATAGCAGAACATTAAAGGCCGGTAAGGTAGCAGCACCTATGGTTATTTTACAACAATGTAAACTTAGAAATTAATGTCCTGAAAACACAGTTTGTGGAAATGTTTCATGTGGTATCAAACAAGTTAAGAAAATGTTCTGCCTAAGTTGATCTCGTTTTATGCTAAAAATTAGGAAATGAATCTCAACGACATTTAACTGCTAAAGAGCAATAAACAACATGCCCATAAAAAGGTACACTGGATGTTTCTAGAATATTCAAATTACAAGTGAATCACGATAGACAACATACAGGTTCATCAAACTACTAATACAGTTACAGTTGACCAAAATCTCCAGGCCAGGGACTACATATGTTCAGATTGTGACACAGTCTGAATTTTGACCAAAATGCATAAACATTATGAAGTCTATGAATAACTGTTTCAGTAACAGAAGATCAGTTGGTGGTTTCAATGCTGTGAGATTGAAATTTAACATGGCATGAATACTTACTGGGTCATGAGAGTGAGCTTTGAGAGCATCTAAAATGTTCGGGCATGAACTGATAATTTCGAGTGCACTTAACTAATTTTGTTGTTGGTCCAGCGAGTCAATTTGATGGGGAAAACCGAAGTAGCATTATTAAAAACAAAATCATTAAAGCTCTATTAAATTGGTTATTTTCACCAATGTCCTCAGGTTTTTCTCAAAACTTTACTCTTTTGGGAAACTTTGTAACGGTATCAGACAATCTTTGGGCGTATCGTGCCCAAGGTTCACTTATTTTTGAACAATAAAATATAACAAACATCAATAGACAACAGTTGAGTGCACGTGGAATTCCTAAAAGGTTTAATAAAATGTTTGGGTCTTCAGGCCTTCCCTGTATTGACAAGTGTTTTCATCACACATATGAACTTTGCGCTCCATCAAATTCTTTGCTCAGAGATGAAACTTCAGTCAAGAGAAATCGGTTGCTGCTCGATGCTGGGTAATTAGAAATTTAACACATGAATACTTACAAGGTTTGAAGACTTCGTAGACCATCAAATGTTCCTAGTGTAATTTCACTAATTTTGTTCATTCTAAGCAATCTAAGATGGGAAAACAAAGTAGCATTATTAACAACAAAATCAAAGTCCTCAGGTTTTTCTCAAAACTTACTCTTTGAAACTTTGCAATTTTGCATCTAAACTTTAATAAAAGGTTTGTTGTCCTCTAGGCCTTTCATTGAAAAGTGTTTTTCAATTGGTACACATGAACTTCGCACTCCATCAATTTTTTGCCGAGATATGTAGCTTCAGTCAAGAGAAATCGGTTGCTCGATACTATGTGATTAAAATTTAACACTTACAAGTATTGAAGACTTTGTAGACCATCAAATATTCCTGGTGTAATATCACTGATATTGTTCATTCGCAGGACTCTAAGATGGAAAACAAAGTAGCAATATTATAAAGAAAAATCATTAAAGTTCATTAACAAGTGTTTTTCAATTGCCACACATGAACTTCGCGCTCCATCAATCTTTTTGCTGAGAGATGAAGCTTCAGTCAAGAGAAATCGGTTGTTTGATGCTGGGTAAGTGAAATTTAAGACATGAATACTTACAAGACTTGAAGACTTCGTAGACCATCAAATGTTCCTGGTGTAATTTCACTGATTGGGTTGTTTTCCAGCACTCTTAGATGGGAAAACAGCATTAAAAAAATCATTAAAGACGGTTATTTTCAACAATGTTCTTAGATTTTCCTGAAAACACAGTTTGTGAAATGTTTTCATGGTATCAAACAAGTTGAAAATGTTCCTGCCTATTGTTCAATCGTTTTATAAAATTAACTTTACAAATGAATCTCAACAGACAACAATTAAGTGCATCGAGAAATAATAGAGGAATAATATAAAAAGGTATATGGATTTTTTAGAAATTTAAAATTTAAAAAAATAGACAACACTTGGGTTCATCAAAATACTCAAATTACAGTTGACCAAAATCGAACAGAACAGTGTTCAGATTGTGATCTGCCTAACCACGAAACTAACAGTGGGTACTGCGTTTGAATCATGAAAACTTACAAATAGATGAGTTTGTGTAGACCATCAAACGTTTGGGGTGCAAGTTTAATGATATTGTTGTTCTGCAGATATCTAAGATGGGAAAATGAAGTATGGTGAAAAACATTGTATTGAAACATAAATAATTTGGTAATATTTAAAAACGTTTTCAGATTTCACTTTATGAATGCATACTTTTTGAAACGATGTCATGGTATCAAACAATCTGACAAATGATCATGTCTGAGGTTCACTGAATAATACACAACACTAAAGTGTATCGACATGAAATGTTTTCATGGTATCAAACAAGTTGAAAATGTTCCTGCCTATTGTTCAATCGTTTCATTAACTTTACAAAATGAATCTCAACAGACAACAATTAAGTGCATCGAGAAATAATAGAGGAATAATATAAAAGGTATTTGAGATTTTTAGAAATTAAAAAAAAAAAAAAATAGACAACACTTGGGTTCATAAAAAAATACTCAAATTACAGTTGACCAAAATCGAACAGAACAGTGTTCAGATTGTGATCCGCCTAACCACGAAACTAACAGTGGGTACTGCGTTTGAATCATGAAAACTTACAAATAGATGAGCTTGTGTAGACCATCAAACGTTTGGGGTGCAAGTTTAATGATATTGTTGTTCTGCAGATATCTAAGATGGGAAAATGAAGTATGGTGAAAAACATTGTATTGAAACATAAATAATTTGTTAATATTTAAAAACGTTTTCAGATTTCACTTTATGAAAGCATACTTTGTGAAACGTTGTCATGGTATCAAACAATCCGACAAATGATCATGTCTGAGGTTCACTGAATAATACACAACACTAAAGTGCATCGACATAAACAAAGGTTCAGTGGCATACTACCCTGCATTGACGAGTGTTATAGTGTTGGTAAAATTTTTGAAAATGTTGCTGATTACGTTGTGTCATATCGAGACAATAGTGAAAATACAGACATATATTTTTCAACTGGTAAACATGAACTACAAACAAGTTTTAAATTTGTTTCACAGTCCACCGTAAATTCAGTAAAGACGATTTGGTGGCTTCATGCTGTGTGAGTAAATATCATGGCATGAAAACTAACAAGTAAGTGAGCTTTTGTAGAGCACCAAATGTTCCTGGTGCAATGAACTAATATTTTTACAGGTGCAATTTTACTGATTTTGTTGTTGGAAAGCAAGCTTCAATTTGAAAACAAAGTAGCGTTAAAACAAAATCATTAAAGTTTATTAATTTTGATATTTTCACCAATGTTCTTAGGTTTTCCTTAACTTTACTCTTTGAAACATTGTAACGGTATCAGACAATCTTAACATGTATCGTGCCCAAGGTTTATTTATTTTGGAAAAATAAAATTACAATAAACATCAATAAACAACAGTTAATAATAATAATAATAATATGTGGACTTATATAGCGCACGTATCCACCAACTAAGTGGTGCTCAAGGCGCATTCTTTTTTACGTGCATTACACAACACACGGGACCTACGGCTTTACGTCCCATCCGAAGGACGAAGCAATTATGGTTAAGTACCTTGCTGAAGGACACAAGTGTCACGACCGGGGCTCGAACCCACACCCTGCTGCTGACAACACCAGAACTTGAGTTCGGTGCGCTAGACCGCTCGGCCACGACACTCCGTTGAGTGCATCTGAATTTCAAAAATGTTTGTTAGCCTACAGGTCTCCCATTGACAAGTGTTTTTCGATCAGAATACATGAACTTTGCACTCCATCAAATTTGCTGCCGGGAGATGTAACTTCATTCAAGAGAAATCGGTTGCTCAATGCTGTATAATTGAAATTTAACACATGAATACTTACAAGTACTGAAGACTTTGTAGACCATCAAATGTTACATTTGAAATTTTACTGATTTTGTTATTTTGCAGCCATCTGAGATGGGAAAACAAAGTAGCGTCAAAACAAAATCATTAAAGCCCGTAGATTTGGTCATTTTCAACAACGTTCTGATTTTCCTGAAACCGTAGTTTGTGAAACGTTTTCATGCATGGTATCAAACAAGTTGAAAATGTCCCTGCCTAATGTTCAATCATTTTATAAAATTAACTTTACAAATGAATCTCAACAGACAACAGTTAAGAATAAAAAAAGGGAAATAAAAAAAGGGAAAACATCAAAAGGTAGGTGGATTTTTTTTAGAAATTTAAAATTAACAAAATCTAACAGAACAGTGTTCAGATTGTGACCAGTCGAAGGATTATTGAAATGCATAAACATGATGATCATTGATGACTTCATCAGTCAACAGAACCATCTAAGATGGGAAAACAAAGTAGCATTATTAAAAAGAAAAATCATTAAAGCACATTAATGTGGTTATTTTCACCAATGTCCTGAGGTTTTTCTCAAAGCATACTGTTTGAAACTTTGAATCTAAATTTTAATAAAATGTTTGTTGTCCTACAGGCCTTTCATTGACAAGTGTTTTTCAATTGCCACAAATGAAATTCGCGCTCAATGAATTTATTTGCTCAGAGCTGAAGCTTCAGTCAAGAGAAATCGGAAGCTCGATGCTGGGTAAGTGAAATTTAAGACATGAATACTTACAAGTTTTGAAGACTTCGTAGACCATCAAATGTTCCTGGTGTAATTTCACTGATTGTGTTGTTTGCCAGCAGTCTTAGATGGGAAACAGTAGTATTAAAACAAAATCATTAAAGGCCGGTAATATGGTTATTTTCAACAATGTTCTTAGATTTTCCTGAAAACACAGTTTGTGAAATGTTTTCATGGTATCAAACAAGTTGAAAATGTTCCTGTCTAATGTTCAATCAGTTTATAAAATTAACTTTACAAATGAATCTCAACAGACAACAGTTAAGTGCTGTCCACCGTAAATTCAGTAAAGAAGATTTGGTGGCTTCATGCTGTGAGAGTAAATATCATGGCATGAAAACTATAACAAGTAAGTGAGCTTTTGTTGAGCACCAAATGTGCCTTGTGCAATGAACTAATATTTTTACAGGTGCTATTTAACTGATTTTGTTGTTGGAAAACAAGCTTCAATTTGAAAACAACGTAGCGTTAAAACAAAATCATTAAAGTCTATTAATTTTGTTATTTTCACCAATGTTCGTAGGTTTTCCTTAACTTTACTCTTTGAAACATTGTAACGGTATCAGACAATCTTAACATGTATCGTGCCTAAGGTTCACTTATTTTGGAAAAATAAAATTACAATAAACATCAATAGACAACAATTAAGTGCGTCGGAATTTCAAAAAAGTGTGTTGGCCGTAAAACAAAATCATTAAAGACCGGTAATATGGTTATTTTCAACAATGGTCTTAAATTTTCCTGAAAACACTGTTTGTGAAATGTTTTCATGGTATCAAACAAGTTGAAAATGTTCCTGTTTAATGTTCAATCATTTTATAAAATTAACTTTACAAATCAATCTCAACAGACAACAGATAAATGCATCGAGAAATAAAGGAGGGAAAATATAAAAAGGTATATGTTTTTTTAGAAATTTAAAATTATAAGTGAATTACGATAGACAACACTTGGGTTCATCAAAAATACTCAAATTACAGTTGACCAAAATCTAACAGAACAGTGTTCAGATTGTGATCTGCCTAACCACGAAACTAACAGTGGGTACTGCGTTTCAATCATGAAAACTTACAGTTGGATGAGTTTGTGTAGACCATCAAAAGTTTGGGGTGCAAGTTTACTGATATTGTTGTTCTGCAGATATCTAAGATAGGAAAATGAAGTATGGTGAAAAACATTGTATTGAAACATGAATAATTTGGTAATATTTAAAAACGTTTTTAGATTTCACTTTATGAAAGCATACTTTGTGAAACGCTGTCACGGTATCAAACAATCTGACAAATGATCATGTCTGAGGTTCATTGAATAATACACAACACTAAAGTGCATCGACATAAACAAAGGTTCAGTGGCATACTACCCTGCATTGACGAGTGTTATAGTGTTGGTAAAGTTTTTGAAAATGTTGCTGATTACGTTGTGTCATATCGAGACAATAGTGAAAATACAGAAATTTTTCAACTGGTAAACATGAACTACAAACTAGTTTTGAATTTGTTTCACTGTCCACCGTAAATTCAGTAAAGAAGATTTGGTGGCTTCATGCTGTGTGGGTAAATGGCATGAAAACTAACAAGTAAGTGAGTTTTTGTTGAGCACCAAATGTTCCTGGTGCAATGAACTAATATTTTTACAGGTGCAATTTAACTGATTTTGTTGTTGGAAAGCAAGCTTCAATTTGAAAACAAAGTAGCGTTAAAACAAAATCATTAAAGCCTATTAATTTGGTTATTTTCACCAATGTTCTTAGGTTTTCCTTAACTTTACTCTTTGAAACATTGTAACGGTATCAGCATCGTGCTATATATAAGGTTCACTTATTTTGGAAAAATAAAATTACAATAAACATCAATAGACAACAGTTGAGTGCATCGGAATTTCAAAAATGTTTGTTGGACTACAGGCCTCCCCCATTGACAAGTGTTTTTCGATCGGCATACATGAACTTTGCACTCAATCAAATTTGCTGCCGGGAGATGTAACTTCAGTCAAGAGAAATCGGTTGCTCGATGCTGTATAATTGAAATTTAATACATGAATACTTACAAGGAGTGAAGACTTTGTAGACCATCAAATGTTACATTTGAAATTTTACTGATTTTGTTGTTTTGCAGAGATCTGAGATGGGAAAACAAAGTATCGTTAAAACAAAATCATTAAAGGCCGGTAATATGGTTATTTTCAACAATGTTCTTAGATTTTCCTGAAAACACGGTTTGTGAAATGTTTTCATGGGATCAAACAAGTTGAAAATGTTCCTGCCTAATGTTCAATCATTTTATAAACTTAACTTTACAAATGAATCTCAACAGACAACAGTTAAATGCATCGAGAAATAAAAGAGGGAAAATATAAAAAGGTATATGTTTTTCAGAAATTTAAAATTATAAGTCAATCACAATAGACAACACTTGGGTTCATCAAAAATACTCAAATTACAGTTGAGCAAAATCTAACAGAACAGTGTTGAGATTGTGACCTGCCTAACCACGAAACTAACAGTGGGTACTGCATTTGAATCATGAAAACTTACAATTCGGTGAGATTGTGTAGACCATCGAAAGTTTGGGGTGCAAGTTTACTGATATTGTTGTTCTGCAGATATCTAAGACGGGAAAATGAAGTATGGTGAAAAACATCGTATTGAAACATAAATAATTTGGTAATATTTTAAAACGTTTTCAGATTTCACTTTATGAAAGCACACTTTGTGAAACGCTGTCACGGTATCAAACAATCTGACAAATGATCATGTCTGAGGTTCACTGAATAATACACAACACTAAAGTACATCGACATAAACAAAGGTTCAGTGGCATACTACCCTGCATTGACGAGTGTTATAGTGTTGGTAAAGTTTTTGTAAATGTTGCTGATTACGTTGTGTCATATCGAAACAATAGTGAAAATACAGACATATTTTTCAACTGGTAAACATGAACTACAAACTAGTTTTGAATTTGTTTCACTGTCCACCGTAAATTCAGTAAATAAGATTTGGTGGCTTTCATGCTGTGTGAGTACATATCATGGCCTGAAAACTAACAAGTAAGTGAGCTTTTGTAGAGCACCAAATGTTCCTGGTGCAATGAACTAATACTTTTACAGGTGCAATTTAACTGCTTTTTGTTGTTGGAAAGCAAGCTTCAATTTGAAAACAAAGTAGCGTTAAAATGAAAATCATTAAAGCCCGTTAATTTGGTCATTTTTAACAATGTTCTGATTTTCCTGAAACCGTAGTTTGTGAAACGTTTTCATGCATGGTATCAAACAAGTTGAAAACGTTCCTGCCTAATGTTCAATCATTTTATAAAATTAACTTTACAAATGAATCTCAACAGACAACAGTCAAGTGCATCGAGAAATAAAAAAGGGAAAACATAAAAAGGTAGGTGGATTTTGTTTTTAGAAATTTAAAATTAACAAAATCTAACAGAACAGTGTTCAGATTGTGACCAGTCGAAGGATTATTGAAATGCATAAACATTGTGATCATTGATGACTTCATCAGTCAACAGAAATCAGTTGCTCACTGCTGTGTGATTGAAATTTAACACATGAATACTTACAAGGTTTGAAGACTCCGTAGACCATCAAATGTTCCTGGTGTAATTTCACTGATTGTGCTGTTTTCCAGAACTCTTAGATGGGAAAACAGTAGCATTAAAACTAAATTGTCAACAATGTTCTTAGATTTTCCTGAAAACACAGTTTGTGAAATGTTTTCATGGTATCAAACAAGTTGAACATGTTCCTGCCTAATGTTCAATCATTTTATAAAATTAACTTTACAAATGAATCTCAACAGACAACAGTTAAATGCATTGAGAAATAAAAGTGGGAAAAGTAAAAAGTTGGCTGTACTTTTTAGAAATTTAAAATTACAAGTGAATCACGATGACAACACTTAGGTTCTCCTGAGGATGATCAGAGCATACTGATCGAAACGTCAAGTTGTACCTCCAGTTCTTTTCAGAACTAATTACTGCTCAATTGAGAATTTAAAATGGTGTCACCGCAATTAGTCTTACTTAACAATTAGGTTCATTAAAAAAGACTTAAATTACAGTTGACCAAAATCCAGTAGGGATTTCAGTCACGTGACATTTCGTTTTCAATTTGCGCTGGAGCAGCACTCCTAATTTATTTTAATTAAAGAAAAAATACAAAACAATAAATATCGAAATAAAAACTATAATTGTTGTGTGATATATTGTCTCGTGTCTGTTGATATATCTGAAGATACAAGGCCGGAAACGTTGAAAATATGGGGAAAATCGAGTTCTTGCTGCGTGCGGAACGCGTGACCCCACTTTTTAGACAGGTCAACCTAAATTCAGCCGCACTCTTTTGCGTTTACGCACGAGTTAACGGAAATGTACTGTTATAAAAATGATACCATCTGAAATGGGAGAACACATGCTTAATTTTGAGGGTCAAACAAATATTTCGACCAAGAATAACCGAAACGTCACCAAAAAGAATACTTCAACTGATTTGTTTCTCAGTACAATAAATCAATATTTCTTTTATTTGGCCCAAATTATGACTACCAATTATTACAAATATAATATCTGCAATTACTTTGGTGATTAACTGAGAAGAAGTCATGCGTAGGTCACTATTTTCAAATGGTATCTTCTGTACTTTTACACGATTTATCATCACTAAATTTGCCGGTCTTGTTCCCTGTACAAACTCACGTATACGTATTTTATATAGACAGGCAATAAACTACATGTACATGTGGCGACTATGCGTGCTTGCGCTAAATGAACCAGTGTCAATGTTAACGTGTTGGACCCGTTCCTAATTATTTTCAACATCAGGTACATACGTACTTTGTTAAAATATTTATGTCATCAAAGTTTCCATGGTAACGGAGCTACTTTTAATGCATTATTCATGCAAAATGATGTATCATTTAACAACAGATCACTCTAACTGAATTTCCTGAATTTGATATAAAATACTAAAATATTACTGAAGTTATGGTTACTATTGTTGTTATTACTTTTGGTAAAATAATAACAAATTGGTTAATTTCCATAGCAACAGGATAACTATGCATAACATCTTCAGAGATTGTACATATCATGTTGAAATATATAGGTTCATAAAATATGGATCAAGTTTTACCCGTTTTGCAAAATAAAACACCAAATTACTCATGTTATATGTTTCTATTTATTATACTTACTGATAATGTCATGTTTCCACAGCAACGGTGTTCATTTAGCAATTAAATATCGTTAGTCCATAGACCTTGTTTCGTTTTTCTAAAGTTGAAATTTTTGTGCAAATCCATAAAGAAATAGTGCAGATATACAACATTTATTAAAATTGTATGCTAAAGGCAAACAAACTTAGTTTTAAAATTGTATTATCTCAGCAAAACTAACTCCGATTTGAACCCAAACAAGTGCATTGTTCAGCATTAAATGATACCTTTCCAATGACATCACTCTTGCTGCAGTGGGACACATGTTTAATTTTCACCTGAAAACCCTACTAACAGAACAGTGTTCAGTTTGTGACCACCCTAACCACGAAAACAGTGGGTATATAATAGACAGAGCTGGATAGGGTTTAATCAAAATTTCGGGAACAAATCCCCTTATGGCCCCATAGCATGGTATCATTGACCCTGATCACAGAATGGCCAGTCTTAAGTTTCGCTAGATCAGACCTAGGCTCGTTAGCGCCATGCCAAATGAGGCCAATTTTACATTTAATCAACATTTTGAGAACAAGAACGAAACCACTTTCTTTTGATAGGTTGACTCTTGTAGATGGTGGAAATATAACTTAAGAGTGATTTTAGATAAGACTAATTAACTTAAGAGCGGCCTGAAAAGCGCGGAGGGGGCGTGGCCGCGGCCCCCACCTGAACCTTTTCGCTGATATCGCTGCAACGCGACGATATAAAAGAGATTGAAACCAGTTTCTAGTGATGCTTTGGCACTTGTAGATGATGGAAATATAACTTAAGAGTAATTTTAGATCAGACTTATTAACTTAAACCCCTGTCACACCAGGGCTGCGATCGGGCTGCGCTCGGGCTGCGACCACAACATCATGAAAGCGCAGAGGTGAGCGCAGTAAGGTCTCCTAGAACGGATCGATGACGCAGTGGAAACTCGCTTGGTCGGGAGAGGAACGCCATGGTCGCCCTGGGACGCCTGACCGCGGCGACCGTTTTGTGCATGCACAAAATGGTCGCCGAGGCTCGGCGCTCTGATCAGATCGCTGTAGGGACTCAGTACGGTCGCAGCGGCAGCGCAAAGCGAGCGGCATGAGCGCAAAGCGAGCGCAGCAAGGACGCACACGAGCGTCTTGTGGTCGCAGCGGGAAATAAATCTTGTCCGCTGCGTCTGTACTGAGTTCTCACTACGTCCATTGCGATGTCGCTACGTCTCTCTCCCGTCCTTGTTGCGCTGTTACTGCGCTTCTACGGAGCGTTATTGACTTCTTCCCGCTCGTACAACGTCCACACGGAGCTGCCGCTGCGACTATGCCGCTCCTTATACGCACATGCGCGTCCAATGGCGATCTTCCGACGTTTGCAGTAGGCTCACAGTACGATCCCACTTGTGTGTGTGTGTGTGTGCTGTGCCACACACACACACAAATGGTATGTGCCCTCGTCAAGCGGGGAAAGCGGACTGATGACTGGCGGTCGCAGCGGGGTCTATTTATGCTCGCCGCGCGGACGCATCGAACGTTTCGAGAACGTACTGCGGACGTCATAAGGGCGTAACGCGAGCGCGCTTGGTCGCGTAGAGCGCCGTGGGAGCGCCGTGGGAGCGCGTTCGAACTCCACACTGGACGAGATGGGAGCGCGGTGGGTCGCAGCAGGAGCGCCGTGAGCGCGATGGGAGCGTACTAAAATCTCCGTTTTTTGACATTTTCAGAAATTTTCGGACAGTTTTCCGCGATCGTAATGCGTTTTGCAAAACATTTAAGCGCACAGCGAACTCCGTCCCGTCGCAATAGAGTGTGACAGGGCTTTAAGAGTGGCGCGAAAAGCGTGGAGGGGCGGGTCCGCCACCCCCTCCACGTACATTTTCGCTTATGTCGTCGCAATTCACTTCTTAAACCCTGCCAAGTTTTCCTGACATTTTTGCTGATGTCTCGCAGTTATTTTGACACAAATTTTATGAAAATATGACACACCGTTCTCGCGAAATGTCCATTTTCCAAAACAGGTAGGCTTGTTGACCAGTGCGTCCAATGTACATACATGTACATGTACATGCACGCCACGCGACAGGGCGGAAGTACATAGTATTGTACTTCATTGCCATCACTGTGACAGCTGCTCGTGTGTCAGCGTTAGCCTCGGTGTTCAATATCGCAGAAAAGAATCGTAGGGTCTACAGATTATTTCAGTATCAACGGTAAAGATGGCAACTGCTGATGAAGATAAGCAAGACACTGCAACTGTCCAATTCCAATTCCAATTGCAACTGTTCAATGTCCATAACCTTTCGGTTTTTTGCGATAGGAGCTGTTTCGAAAATGCGTGCTAAATGTCGTCACAATTCTGAGATACGTGGACTAACTTTCTGGCCACAATGTAACTAGTCTTGCCGGTCATAAAAGGAAATTAAGATATTATTTTTCTGATATGGGTACTCACGTGTCGGGTACTATGGGCTCCTAAATGAAGATTTTTACCCACCCTTATAAATAAAATACATGTAGCTACAATTTCTCCCCGACCTCTACCTATGGGTTTCCCCAACCCAAGATGTGGCTAGATTATGACTTTTGAAGCGATCAAATCCCCGCCAATGGGGTAAGATTTAATGTACAATCTCTAACATGCATGGATGGGGTCCATCATATTTCTTATAAAGGCCCATTATTTTTTATATTAACCACGTTTGTCTTTTTACCCGTCTTCTGACATCCACCTAATATGTGGTAAAATTTAAATGATGCTGTTGATTTACTGAATGTTGAGCTTACCATGTTTCAGAGTGTTTTCTTTAATTGTAACAAAACATCCTTTAATTTTGTAGAAAATAGAATGTGGGCTAGAACAATTCCCTTCCTCCATGGTTTGATCGGCATTTCATGTGTCCTCATAACTACAAATCCATGTACTATGGGCAATTTTTTTTTGGGGGGGGGGCTAAGGGAAATTTTTGGGGGGCTGAAGCCCCCATGGAGGTCCCAGCTGTCTGTCCGTAGATCTTACCCTGATATTGAAAACAACTTGGCTCATTTCAGCTCTGGATTTTGTAACTTTTCTGGCCAAAAACCACCCAGACCCTCTGCTCCGGGCCATTGTTTGCGGTGTCTCGCTTCGCAGTCGCGGAAATATAAAGATTCACAGTGCGGGATTTTAGCAGTATAGTGGGAGTGTCCCCCCCCCCCCCCCCATTTGGGCTGTAAAGTTTTTAACAAAAAATAGCAAACAAAAAACAACATTCACCATTTCAATTAATTGTTGGGCTCCACACGATGTCCGAATTGGGGGCAGGGTGAGGCTTTTGCTTCCCAGGGTTTGGGAAGGTGCTCCCCTGAAAAACATTAGCTCCCTATTTTCAAAATTTTGTAAAATTTTCTAAAACTACACCAGGTCATCGTGTTTTAATAACAATTTCCGGATTTTTAAGATTTCATTGGAACATTGGAACACTGATAATTTTCTTTTAAAAATAAGATAATTCACAAAATAGTTTTCAGATACATATACTTGGTTTCACAATTAATTTATTACAGTACCCACTTGGTCATTTTGGTCATATTTACTGTAAAACCATGCTTCTCAAGATATAGTTGCATTTGTTTTCCGTTCTTCAAGTAAAATAGCAATGTTCTTATGAAAAAAACTAATTTCCATTAAAATAATGGAAACAAAACACAGACTATAATATTTTTAACGACAAAATAATGAAATATATTTTGATTGCAATGAAGAACTTGTTTGTAATGAATTGGAAATATATTTATTAAATGATTGTTTTAAACCATCAAATTACATAGAGTAAATATTTTGGAAAACTGAAAACTTTAAAATATAAGTTTTGTTTTAGGTTAGCAATGCTACAATGTATACCCTATCATTAAGACCCGCATTTATGTCGAACATCATTTTTCGACATAATTTGATCTTAGGTCAAAAAAGAGTCTCTAGTTTTTAGTCTCTGCGCACGTCGGCATTTCTTTTTTTTGTGCTATGAAATGATGTCCAAATTGCAACCAAAATTCCTCGATCGCTGGAATTCTGTCGCTGTGTTTTAAATAGCTTGTTCACATAGGGGTATAAACGTTTGCCTGATTTGTGCAGCCTCTATTAGCCACCATACTTTGTGTATGAAAATTTGGTCTGGTTTCATTAACCGCGTAGACATGTATCACGTATTTCACTGGTTGGCAAAAAATAAAATGATAATACGTCCCCGTAGATCTTAAATTTAAAGAAGAACAAAAATAACACTTACAATCCTAAGTAAGACTAATTGCAGTGACACCATGTGAAATTCTCAATTGAGTTGTAATTAGTTCTGAAAAGAACTGGAGGTACAACTCGACGTTTCGATCAGTGTGCTCTGATCGTCCTCAGGAGACGAGAATTGAGAATTTCACATGGTGTCACCGCAATTAGTTTTACTTATCCTCCTCACCATGTAAAGCTACAAGTTTTACTTACAATCCTATTAGGAACGAAAAGTCTTTAAAAAGACCACTTGGCAGAACGTTGATATTTCCTCCTGATAACACACTGCAGATAAAAATTGTCACAAAAGGGAAAAAACATTCTTTGTTATACATTTTGTCATATTATGACATTAATATTATTACTATATTTTGTTGTATATTTTAGATTATAACACCTCATACATAGATTCTGTCTTGTGTTTTTTGAGAGCGTGTCACATGATGTTTGCTATTTTTAGTGTAATGACAAGCAAACAAAGAAAGACTAGCCCGTGGCAACCAATGAACTAGCCCATGGCACCCAATGAACTAGCCCGTGGCAACCAATGAACTAGCCCATGAAATTGGTCTAAACGTGTCAATGCTGTTGTTACAACATGAATAAATACGTGTTACAGAAGTGTTGCAGAAATTCAATTAATTTCGGAGTGTTGTCAAGTTAATGAAAGTCATGTATTGGTTTGATTTATTGTAGCAGGTCTCTTAATAAATTGTGCAGAATCTATGTATAAGGTGTTATAAAACAAATATTGACTGTTTTCACTCGTGGTACAGTAAAACTAGTCTCCCTCGGTGATCCCTGGAGCGTTCTATTTTCCCTCGGCTTCGCCTCCGGAAAATATAAGGCTAGTTTTACTGTACCACTCGTAGCACTAGCAGTCAATTTTGTATATTAATTAAAGTGTAATTTCTATTCCTGGTCAGTCAGACCCCTTGCCCTGTACTTACAGTACATTTGTTCTGTTCATGATGCCAGCGATGGTGGACTGGTTCCAACCATTCATGCAATCGACACGGTAATAACGATCCTGCCCAATCCTACAATTGCAGACATCAGGACACTTCTCATCTGCGTATCAATCATGGATCGACAAGAATAAGATTAAGAAGAAAGAACCTCGTAAAAATAAAAACATTTGTGAGATGTAACATTTTAGAAAAAAGGGAAATATATATAAATAAGTTTAAATTCAGGAAAGAGTACTATTTCCTAAATTGAAGTGAAATTCATATTTATTTTGTAACCCTCCATAGTAATTTCTACCGAGTCCTCGTGATTTTTGATCATAAAAGTTATAACAACTGGGCAAAAATAGCAGGTTGGGTGTACTATAAACATTATTTTCCTACCATGAAATTTAAAAAAAGGTACAAACATGTACACGCTCTGAGCGATTTATCGTAGTTTACTCATAACTTACCTGATTGTGCCATGACGACACTGAATCCCTGTATCATAAGAGCTACAATGATGAAACCCAGGTACCCCATGGTTTCTCGTTCCACCTTTCCCGTTGATGTCAAAAATTGTTTAAGAGATGAACTTATATCTGAAATGCATACATATTAAAACTGAAATGATGTTGTACGTTCTCTTTTGAGTTTAACGTGTAATAAAAACACCAAACACCGGTGATAAAACGTCATTATGATAGCATTTGGATAAAACTTACATTTTGGTGAATTATTGTAATAGTCATAGATGTCTGATGTGCAATCAGGGGCGTAGCGAAGGCATTTTCTTTGGGGGTGGAAGCCAATTTGCTGACTGACATCAGTGACGCAGCCAGGATTTTCAGAGTGGGGGGGAGGGCAAACATTTTTTGGGGTACATTTACCGACACAAAACTAATATGAAAAAAATAATTTTACTTTATTTTCCTCCAAATGGACGACCTCTAAAAAAGCGGGACTGCCACCCGAAACCGCAGCTCTTTCTGTGAGTAAAAATACAATGTACTACAAAGTACAAACAACTAATAACAAACAACTCGGCAAATCTTCAGTGCTTAGAAACATGATATATTTGCAGTGGGCAAACCCATACCTCTAGATTTGTCGACTGAAAATATATTCTGGACCAACCCTTGTTCTAGTACCGTTGATGCTTCATTTGCCGACTGAGGCTCTAAAAGCCGCTATACGGCCCTGTGTGCAATCAATTACACTGGTCAACAATTTTTTTAAAGTTGTCTGCTTCGGAGATAAAATGTGCTATTTATTATAGATTTTGATGTGCAGAATTCAAATATGACAATTAAAATTGCTGATTGGCTACTGTTTCCAAGATATTTAAGTTTACATTTTATGTACTATTATATGGTGTACATAGCAGATTTTTAATCATGAATTGTAAACCTAGGTCTTTTCATGTGTTTATGGTGGTTTCACTTGATATTATGTCACCTGCCCTGTTTATGTAACACTTACTATAATCAGTTCATAGTTCAGTCCTTATTCAGTGTCTACTCTGCACTTCTTGGCTTATCTCTTGTAGTCATTTTTTAAACGGTACCATAATTATCTTGAAAACTAGAGCCAATCAACAATTTTAAGCATCATTTCCATTCTCAGTGACCCATAATTAGTCAAGTTTGACTTCATTTGTTTCGGAAGCATTTTGGCTGTAGACCAGTGATTAGTGGATATTACATTTTGACAAAATGCCTGGATCAATTTAGCCAATCATGGTTGTGGTATGATGGATTATGCAGACATGAGTATAATGTGCGACTCCGGTACTCTCGAATTGTATTTTGTGACAACGAACCACATCATGATAAATCAAAAGTAACATTTTCCATATGAAACAAACTACAATCCTTGATAACTGGCTTGTTTAAAGCTTTGCTGAATTTTAAACTCCAAACATACGTGTTTCTCTTTTTTTTTAAATACGGGTATGTGTTCTTTCACTATTAGAAATCTGAACAAATTACATCTTTAATATAATTATATGACAGCTGTGTACCACAGCGATGCTTTTTAAATGTCATCATCATTAGAATGATCAGTGACGCTGAATTGTGTGTTGCCTATGACGTGTACACAATTCAAATTGACTTTTTTAAAGGGTGGTATAGAAAACAGCGACAAAAATCTAATTTCTCCAATTGACGCGAAATACAAAGAAATGTGCACCTAATATTATATCAATCTACCATCACACTACGAGTTCGTATTGTGCCAAACCTTTTAAACAGATAATATAGATTTACTCAACACAACAAACTAAGTATGTTACAATAAGCGAAATATTGTGCAATAAGGCATCACATTTATTGAAACAAATATTTTTTTCCTAAACCATGGAAGAGGGGGTTTGCCATAATTATAATATGCAGTGGTGCTGTCAGTTGAAGGGTGATGTGAAGGGTAAAGAGGTCTTCATTTAAAAAGACAATCCACGGCAAGGGGGGGGGGGGGCTCCAAGGGGAATATGCCTCCCCCTGTTATCATAAAAAAATAACCAGAAATCAGTCAACCTGGTGTATGTACCTACTGTCTCAGTATTAAGAATAAACATGCATATTTCCCTCATCCCGTTTGTAGTTCACCCTGATGGTATCAGCCTCTGTTATTCCAACTCCCCTACAACCTGCATCTCAAATATAAAATAATGCACTACAAATGGTGAAAACAAGACAAATTTCAGGCCACTGTGACTACAAAGAATAACCATGACTTGATTTATCTACCTGTGACCTTTGGCTCGGATGCCAATAACTAATTCTGATTAGATCAGGTGTTTTCATCTGGGTGGAGTGAGTGGTATATACTGGGGATTTGGAGAATTCAAAGTTGATCTTTGAAACGAGTAAAGACCATTGAAACCATCTTAGACCGAATGATAAGCTAGAATCATCGTTGGTTTTAAACAAATATACCCCCTCCAAAAACAAGAAAAACTAAAAAATTAATAACAAAATAAACCAAAAATTTGACATTTTAGCTATGTTGAAAAGATCATAGACCATCGGTTCAGAGTAGAAAGGACTTAAACGCAGAGTTTGTCATTTTGAGTTATAGTTAATAGTTATTTTTGTTTAATTATTCTTTACCGTTTTTTCCAAAGGGTCAATATAGGTATTAAAATATCTTACATATCACTTTATGTGGAAAATTGTAAAATTGTTATGGTTAATTTGTTGTGGTTATTATCATTTTGTCCACCGGATAAATCAGTTAGAAGTTTAAACAAACATAGTTTTAGCTGTAAGCAGAAAGGACTTATAAGCTTACCGTATATATCCTTTTTACTTTGATTTCGTTTCAAAGTAGGCCTATGACGTAAATTGATTAGTTAATTAGCTATATTTTTTAAAGTTTAATAACATACTGAGCTTGTACCATTAATGACATTTATATACATGCATCATCACAATTCGTTGTATACCTTTGAAGTCCTTTCTGCTCTAAGACGACGAGATCAATATATCAGTTTTGATCCGATTCCACTCATGTCCAGAACGAGTCTCTTCCCCCACGATCGCCCACAGATCCTCGTCCGTGTCTGACGGGGATGCCAGCTCGATCGACCGACGCACTGACACCACCCCACTCCGACACCCGAGTACCTCCACCCATGTATATACATGTACATGTATAACCATAGAGAAATATAACTATGAAAAGTACCTCTGTACTTCAATGCAAAACCAATTCGTGTCATAATTTCATAAATAATACTTTAAAAATGAAGTGAATGCGCCTACTTATTTATTATCATTCAAATTGAATGTACATGTACATGTAAATACATGTAAATGTTTGCACCGTGAACATCAAGACAATGGAACAACTGGAGTTAAAGGTTACACACAATGCTTTTTGTCTTCCTTCACAATATATTGTGAGAGAAATAAGTGTGTTCCAACGGTCATGGATAAGACTACCGAGTATGAGCAAAAGGTGGAACCTGTGGATTGTTCACAAGGGTCACGTGTTGTGTATAGTTTGCAGATGAAAATAGTTTTTGTAGCATGATGGTATTTCAGTTAATCTTAAAATTATTAATTTGATAAAACAAACATGGTTGCTCTTCGCAAACCATGAAGGTAGACAAATCCTTACAAGTATCTAGAGGCTTAAATAAATAAATACACTGTATACGAATTTTCGCTGTATACATTTCAGGAAACTTATACAGAATCAAATCAAATAAACAAAATCAAATCAAGAGACACCTCTTTGTGAAAGTTTCAGGTTATTTCGTTGTGTCTTTCACGAGAAAATAGTGAAAATGCATTCAGATTGTTGTATTTTTACTCACGTGGAAATTCATCGTCAGCTGAAGATTCATTTGAAATTTGTGTACATACATTTTAGTAGTTTTACATTTGTATTAATTTGTTATATTATTGATTGAAGATGGAAGATGTTTCTGCCATTTCCATCTTAAAACCAAGTTTTTAAACAACTCGCTCAATTACTTTTTGTGTAATTGCTAATGGCGTAAGCCCCAAAAGTAATGATCTAAAATTTATGTCCACAATATTATGACAATTATCCAAATTTATTGTCTTGTAAATAGTAATAATTGCACTCTTACCTCCGAAGGCTTAAAACCAGAATTGGTTTTGTCCAAAATCGGCATTTTGGGGAAAAATGAGTTTAAAAGTTTGAATCTTTCTGAAACATCAGAAACTCCCAAACAAACAGTCATCTTCAAAATTTCTCTAACCAATATTTTGTAAAAGTTTATCGTTGGGGTTTCATATTCCTTTCTGCCCTGGGTGGGTCAAAAATACCAAAAAAGAACATACCCAGTTTGAAGTCCTCGCTTTGATATTCTGCTTCAAAAATCACCCAGATGTAAGATGTAAGATGTTTAATCTGTGTCCGCCTGTCCAGTTTAGTTGATGGTGTCCCACATACAAATCACGTCTAGTTCGTTGTCCGTGCGAACTTCCACTGATATAATGATGGTTCTGATGGAATTAACAATCGACGTTGATATATATAGAGTGCTGTAACCAATCAAATCATTGCTGTAATAGGCTGACGTCCCAAGTCATTTGTAATTGGTGGAACTGTAACACGTGTATTATATTGTTTCCCATTTCACCCACATCCGGAGTTCGTTCTGATGAATGCACCGATGCGTATCCCTGTAGGCAGAGTCTTGAGGGAGGGGTTGGGGCTTCAGTGGGAAGGTTATCCTGAAACTTGTACAGGTTGGTTGTTCTAACATCGTCCTATCTCTTGATACTGATAAAGTATGTATGCAGTTACAGACTATTAAGAATTTATATTTTCTTGAACAAACTGCCATTTGTGCCCACTTTCATAGCTTTAATTCAGTCACTGGATTGAGAAGGCACAGCCGGCTCAGTCTTCGTCTCGTGGTGTCATCCATGAGTTTCAAATGAAGTAACTACATTTCCTTTATGAGCAACGCAACAAATTCTTAAGATTGAAACATTCTTGATGACAATGTAGGAGATGACAATGCAGCAATTTATAATTAAGGAAACTTTGCAGACAGTGACTTTGTATTAGGTCTCTATGGCATTCTATGCGTGGCTGGAATAACTTGTAACTTGCTAAAATGGAAAATCCCCAAACATTCCCTATTTGTTGTTGTTATGAAGCAGCGGCGTAGCCAGGACTTTTTCAGTGGGGGGGGGGGGGGCACAGGGGGCATTGCTTTTCAGTGCGGGGGCCCAGGGGATATGGGTTTTTTCCTTGTCTTTTTCTTTTCTGTTTTTTGGGGGCACTATGAGGATTTTTCGTGGGGGTCACCTGGGGGCACTGGAAATTTGTGGGGGGGGGGCACGTGCCCCCCCAGGCCCCCCGTGGCTACGCCGCTGTTATGAAGTTATGAACTATAAATTTATCCATACTTACGTTGCCTTATATATCGTCCCTAATTTGCCATAGTGACCAATCCCGAATTAAGTTAGCATAGTGACCAATGCGGTATTGGTTACTTTGCCAAATTACAAAAATAGCCAGTTAGAGTATTCGTCATTTGAATGCATGCTCTATCTCCAAAACTATAAGGAATACATGCATGTGGATTAGATACAATGGTAGGTCTCTTCCTGAATGTACTAATGGGCGGGAAAACATAAAATTGAAAAAAGTCGGATTGGTCACTATATGGCAAATTAGGGACGATATATTTCCACAGTTACTTTAGATGCAAACATAGTCTTTAATGGTTTCATGTCTATATAGGCCTGGGTATAGTTTTAATACTAAACGTAGCCTTTAGTCAAGGCCCACGACGCACGAAGAAAGACCACGCATACAGTAGCGGATCCCAGATGGTCTTCATCAGTCCGTTCTGTGGTCTTATGTTTTTCTTTATATTTCTCTACTGATTGGTAAAGAACTATTAATACATAATGCATTAGGTAAATGCCTATTCGTCTCTAAATGAATCAATATAAACAAGAAGAACGTTTGTTGAGTTACAAACGTAAGTGTTTATGTTTGGTTTTGGTAAAAAGTTGGAAAGTAAAACATTTTAAAAGCGTTTATGTAGAAATTTCAGTTTTTTTAAAATATGATTACTTGTCCACGGTTGATATCCGTGAATGGATAAAGAAGAAAATAAAGAAGTGCAATAAAATGTGTGGGGTCATCTTCACGGCGAATCTTGATTAGCAGTCAGATGCATTCACCACTCTGGACCACTGAGCTTCTGTACGTGTGCTAGTAAATCCAATCACTTATTGTGCCAAATTACAAGTATGTATTATTCCATTTGGGAGTTATAGTGCTTTTAAATTTCCACTGTCTTAGAGGAACTGATTAAGTTTGTATGGATTTTATGATTTTTAGATATATCTACATATCGGGACTATGTTGTGCAAAATTACAATGTATGTATTATTCCATTTGGGAGTTATGGTGCTTTTTATGGATTTTATGATTTTAGATACATCTACATATCGGAACTATGTTGTGCAAATTTACAAGTCTCTACGCCATTCCGGAACGGATGGATTTGTTAAAATGAATTTCAGGTACATCTACCTATCATAATAAATTTTTGTACCAAGTTACAAGTCTGCACATCATTTCGTTAGGGAATTATAAGACTTTTTTTCATTTTCATTGTTTCAGCCCATAATAACGAAACCGATGAAGTTTGTATGGATTTGATGATTTTTAGATATATCTACATAGATCCAGTCGATTATTGTGCCATGTTACAAGTGTTTACTTCATAGCATTTAGTGAGTTACAGAATCCAACTGAGAGTTTAAGCTTACTATGTTGTGTCGTTTATGAGAAAATAGTGACAAGGCACAGAATACAAGTTGTTTTGTTCTCATTCTAACGTGGATTGTCATCTCCTCAAGTACAACTTTATATTGGGAAATTTACTATAGTTTCTGTTTTTGCCGAATGTGCAAATCTTTTAGTTTTTCTATTAAATTATCTATTATCTATATTAAAAGGCAAATTCTTTTGGGGCTAGAAAAACATTAAGGAGATGGGGCTGTATAACCCACCCCCTCCCCCGTAGAACATCACCCGATTCACACAGTTTACTATTGCTAGAAAAAACGGCTGGTGGGCGTGCTTTTTTTCTAATGCTTAACGGATCAGCAGCGCCATGACATGAATACGGCACGCAAGCCAAACATCCGATGCACCTTCGTGGATCTATGACAAGAGTCATTCAGTACATCATTTGAAAGTCTATTATTGCCATCAGCGAGTAATATGACAATTTATATCATTAACTTCAGATTTATAAGGCGTTAAGTGGAAATTAGCTGTCAATGCGTGGAGCAGTAATAAGCATGACGACAAACACTTTGTATACGCTAAACTGATTCTCAACAAGAAAGATGCATATTTCTCTATATAAACACATTACAATAATATACAACGTTTGAATAAGTTTTTTATATATATATCTGTCATTTATGCTCTGATTCGAATTGTATAGACCATGCCATGTGATTTGATGACACTTTGTGTGACCTTTAGGTAGGCATGTCACAGGAACGAAGAACAAAGAACCGCCTTCCGAGGATCTTTCTTATATGTTTGCAGTGTAACCCCCCCCCCCCCCCCCACACACACACACACACACACACACAACACACATTCTCAAATATACACCCTTGTGGAGACATCTATTGTTCTTTCCTTTATCCCTGTACTTAACAATTTCTCATAGGATTTGTACGCAAATTTCTTTGCGGAGCACTTGCCTTTCCCTTTTGTTATAGGACTCCATAAAGTTGCGAAAGTAAGAGCACAGAAACTAGTACGAGTGCACAAACATGCCCTTTTCAAAATCGTTTTACAAGAATACATTTACTTTCAATTATGAATCCAGATTTGAAGAGAGGAAGACTTCTTCTCAATAAAAACCAAGTTTCCTTACGAAAAAAATTCAGGGAAAGTGCTACTAGTACTGCTTGAAAATGGTTCAATTTGTAACACTTGCTGCGCAGCTCATGGCACCAAACCGAATCGGCTGTTCTGCAAGCTCGGGCAATGACGGATGAATCAAAAGGTGATCCTGGACTCCTACATTGCTCATATTTGGTAGTCCTATTCATACCGAATACATACGAACACAGTTCCAACGATTACCGAAACAAGCAACGTTTTCGGGTGTACAGATCGGTTGAAATTATGCTCTCAATCCAGGCCTAATATTTCAAGTTTTCTAAATTTTTCGAACTGATCGTGATAAACCAATACTTTTAAATATCTTTAGTAAATTTTCACCAAGTTTAAGATCCATAATTAATCGGGATTACCTTTTGATTGACGCATTTTTGTTGGGCCCCGTTTTTATTTTGCCGGTGCGTGGCCGATATTAAGCCAGGGATTTGACAGCAGATATGTGGTCTCTTGAAGAAATTACGAAGCTTGTGACAGATTTTGAAGTTCCAAATAAATATTATTTACTTAACTATCGGAATTTATTGAATAATAAAGTGAGAAATAATGTATTTAAATAGCAATGTTTTGTGATTTAAAAAAATGTGTACAGGGAGTAAGTTTTACACGGAACAGCAAGAAATGCATCACGTGATCCGTAAGCACTCAGTGATTGGTCCTTTTGGGTTGTTCCGCCTATTGAACTTACTCCAACTGTGACGGGCTCGTGAAATAAGAATATTAAAAAAAACTCACTGAAGAATAATATTTTATGTAAACTCTTACAAGAGAAAAAGTAAACGTTTGTGACAGATGTTCAGCCTTTAAAATGTCAGTGTTGTATTAATATGAATGGATTTGGGGATATAATATATTAAAATAGACACAAAGTACACAAGAATCAGTTTGGACGTTTTCACTCACGGTGCCACGCTTATACAGTCAAGTTCCATTGCATTTTTTCAGGAAGAATCCCGAATATTAATTTCTTAAAAATCTGAAACTTTTGAACTGTTTCATCAAGTTTGATATTTTTGCCCTTTTTAATCAATATGAGTTTTGTACAGAAACAAGGAATTTGAATTTTGTGTTTAACATCCCTACGGGTGTGTTTGTTTCACTCCTGGTCACGGATCAGGATCGTGTGATATTGCGCAGCCCAAAAACAAACGAAAAATGTTTGGGATCGAATCCATGTCGTAGCTCAGCCGCTAGATGATGCTTGTTGTATACAGCTGTGTACCAGACTGTGGCTGAACTGTGCCGTGGCAGAATCCATCCGCTAAATTTAGATATATGTTTTGACAAACTGTTTTAGATATCATTTGATAGCAATGATAATTTATTTTGGGCTTCAAATAAATTGTTTCAAAAGTTTTTAAGATTATTCATGATGATTTAATGAATTCTGTAATGATTTTCGTCTTGTTATTTTTGTTTGCGCCATCTTGGATCTAGCACGTATCCACTGCATGAGCAAGATCAGCAAATACAGGATCCGGATCAGTAAACTGTCTAAACCGTACGGACTGTCTGGTGATCGAGATCCGGATCTGTACGAAACAAACACACCGGATCTGTGCAAAACAAACACACCATGAGAGTGCCTGGGTGATTTCCCGCTTGACAAAAGTGAATCTAATTGATTGAATTGATTGACTAATGGAATTATATGAACTACATAGATACCATAAACAATGTCCATATTGTTTTGTTAATTTACCTCATAGGCCTATAATCTTTAAATTGTTCTACAATTATTTAAACAATATAAGTGTATATAACGCTTGTGACATTAGTGCTGTTCCCAAAATTGACATTCAAATTAAATATGTATCGTCCGTATTTTTCAGTATTATACCGGTAATTTTCTTTTTCGTCAAAACATTTCTATTTCACTTGAGGAAAGATAAACAAATGCTTTTAAAATTCCGCATTTAACAAAATAATCGCGAGAAGCATACTTTTACAGTAAATATATCCCGAAATATATAATGATGGGTCCCGCCTTAAATTAATTTTGGCTCATAATTACTGTTAAACCAAACTTCTGACGATTATTTTTGTGAAATGTTTTATTTCAGTGTTTCTTTTCCATTCTAAAAGTAAATTCACAATGATCCGTAAAACACAAATTGACGCTAAAATAACGGGCAATCCATCTTTAATGGATCCATACTTATTATACTGTGGAATATCGCACTTCTTTCACTCTTAGCTAGCAATTAAATTGAAGCATTAAGCGATTAAATGTTTTCGCGTATCTTATATATATGACAGCTTTGAAAAAACCACCTCTGTTTCAACTCATTTAAGCGATATCTGGAGATACAGTAAAACAAAATATCACATTGTGCCTCGGCCTGATAAGGTTAAAGGTCAAGTTGCTAGAAATTTGAATATAGCGAAGGATCATACGGTTTGTACAAAGCGCTTAAAAGCTTCTGGTCGTGACGTGACAACAGGGGCGTATCCAAAGGGGTGTGGGTGGCAATAAACAATAAAATCAAATCATCGAAGTAGGCCTGAAGTTTTTGTACCCAAAAGGTCTAGGTCTACCCCCTCGTCCGGCAGTTTCTCACGCTTATCATATCCCCCAACAAATTTCTTACACCTACCCTTCCCCTTAAAATTAATCACACCTGCCTCCCCCTCGTCCAACGATTTTGAAGGTGTTAAATTTTTTACTGCAATCAGTCGGCAAATTGGCTTCAACCCACCCCACCCCATCTAAGGAAAAAGAGTATGCCTTCTCTATATGTCCCTGCGTGGCAGCACGAGGCCGCAGATAGATTTGGCTATACCGCAGAGAGGATCTACTTGAGATGTTTTGGACTTTGAATACAACTTAACATATTAAGAGAACATAATATTGTGATAACTAAACTAGACGCTATAACTGAGTACAATATAAGTAAGTTCATTATTAACTAGCAAAAACGCAATTGAGGCTATAAAGCGTGAGTTATCAGCAGTCCAATCAAAAATCAGTATTTTGATGACGTCATAAATGTTTAAAAACACTTCCATTGACACATGCGGGTCCGAAAACATATCTGGGTGTAATATGCCTTCAAAATAATGGACGATTTAGTTGTGGCGCACTTTGGTCCCACCCTAGCCCACTCACGGTGCGGCGTGTCGTTTATGTGAAAGTACTGACAAGGCACAGAATACAAGATGTTCTCATTCTCACGTAGATTGTCGTCTCCTCAAGTAGAACTTTATATTGGGAAATTACTTAACTAATTTCTGTTTTTGCCGAATATGCAAACCTGTTACATATTCGACACTATAGGCTTATCTATTATTTTGGGACTAGACAAACATTTTTGGGTGGGTCTACAGCACCCCCCCCCCCCTCCCCATAGAACCTCATCAAACTGTAGTTTACTATTGCTAGAAATAACGGCTGGTGGGCGTGCTTAACGGATCAGCAGCGCCATGACATAAATACGGCACGCAAACCAAACATCTGATGCGGCTTGGTACATCTATGACAAGAGTCATTCAGTACATCATTTGAAAGTCTATATTGCCATCAGCGAGTAATATGACAATTTATCATTAATTTCAGATTTATAAGGCGTTAAGTGGAAATTAGCTGTCAGTGCATGGAGCAGTAATAAGCTGACGGCAAAAACTTTGTATACGCTAAACTGATTCTCAACAAGAAAGATGTATCTTTCTCTATATAATTGTATAGACCATGTGACTTGTTTACACTTTGAGTGACCTTTAGAGTACCAGGGTGATTTCCAGCCGAGCAAAAGTGTGTGTATTTGTATGCAGAGTTTGTACATTTTGTACTTCTCCACATATAACATCCCGACTTATTTAAATTTTCAGATGAATAAGACTAAAGATGTATAAGTTTTGAGATTGAAAAAAAAATCATATTAAGAATTGTTCTGCTGACTTCTCAAAATATCAGTTATAGTTCTGTGCCCAGCACAGTTTGACCTCAGTGGCTCTTTTGTAAACATGTGTTGTCATTGGTCACATCGTCTATACTACGGAAACAAAACCTACAATACAGATCTGTCTGTCGCTGTATATATAGCAAGACATATGGAAATAATGAATTTCAGTTTACCATGCCGAGCTGGAATATAACCTTGTAATGCTAGTAGCGGAATAATTGACACAGAATAACAACTGAATCTAATTGATTGAATAATGGAATTATATGAACTACAGTATACCATAAACAATGTCCCTATTGTTTTGTTACTTACACTTAATACAATCTTTAAAATGTTCTACAATTATTTAATCAACTTAAATGTCTAATGCTTGTGCCATTAGCGCTGTTCCCAAAACTGACATTCAAATTAAAGATATATCCCCGTATTTTATTCAAATATTCTACCTGTATTGTCCCTTTAAACCAAGCTTCTGACAATTCCATTTCCATTCGAAAAATAAATTCCCAATGATCCATTAAAACAAAAATTGCCGGTAAATTAACTGGCAATACATCAACTTCACACCAAATAAATGTTTATGTAAATCTCTTTAATACTTTTTTAAATGTATTTATTTATTTATAAATATAGGCTCAAACTGTAGATAACAATAATTCAGTTTATTAGTATATAGCTCAAAAACAGGCTCTGAGATTTGACAACATTGTCTTCTTTTATGCAGTTTTGTAATGTATATATCTGATACGACAGTTCAAGCATGATAATTTATCAACAACCATTATGACTATAGCACTTGATATAAACAATACAGTGAATATTATAATTCGAACTAAATACGGTATCGAGCCAAAAGATTTGCTGAAACAGAAACTCCCGACATAATGTTTTATATATTCAACGCGATTGGAAACATTTTGTCCTTATTGGAAATAAGGACAAGTATAATTTTGTGGTTTTTAATAAATCAATTTTCAGTTCTTCCCCAAAAAGAGGAAAACTATATAAGATTTGTATTCACCTAAAATAAGAAGTACTGTAAATAAATGTAAATAAATCAGTACAATTTGGTAGTTGTAAAAAGCAGTTTTGAAACAATTGTCTTAAAACGTGAAAACGCAGCTCTTTCCTTGAGTAAAATAAAATGTATCACAAAGTAAAAACAACTGATAAGAAACAACTCTACAAATCTCCAGTGCTTAGAAACACAATACACTTGCAGTCAGCAAACCCACAGCTCTATAGGTTTGCCGACTGAAAATGTATTCCCTTGTTCTAGTAACTTTGATGCTTCATTTGCCGACTGAGGCTCTATAAATGCCGACTGAGAAAAATTATTGGGGGTGTTACACCCACCATCTCCCGCTCGCTACGGCCCTGAGTGTCCTAAACTATTTTAAAGGGATCAAAGAATTGAAATAAATGTTTCTAAATGTTAATGTTATGTTAAATGTATAGATGCACAAAAATGGTGTTAGGCCTAACGTTGGTGTTGATGGTAACCGAACAAAAAGTGAACGATGACGTCAGTACCCCGCTTGATTGAGGTCTAAGCCCAATGCACCTCTCATGATCAGTGATCCCCCAACTCAAAACAATTATGGGTTTATCAATAAATGATCGATCGAGCCGCCCCCCACCCACCCCATACCTCTTCCCCGCTTATCATTGGGTTACAATGTAAAAATTGTGTTTAGAATTTAAACACACGCAAAATAAACGCGTTTAGGAATGCCTCTAAATGCTAAACGGCCATCCTCTGTACATGTCATGTCACAAAACTAAACGTGCTTAACTTGACACCTGTTCATATGGTTTTTAGCATTTAAACACATCACAGAAAAGCACAACCTTTGTGGAAAAAATGTGAGTACAAGCTTAGTGTTTAGAAATGTGTTTAAATTCTAAACACCGTTTTTTTTTCATTGTAAAAAAAATGAATATTTATGATTTATCGCCTGAAACATACCCACGTCACCTCGTGAATAGCATTTCACACGTCCCTCGATCACTCCTTTATTTGTGCAGTATCAGGTTGTCAAAAGCAGTTCCACTGCACGGCCGGCCGCGGCCGTTAAGTTAAAGTATTCAACAATTTGACGACCAAAATTCTATGCATTTGTGCATAAAAACCAAATCAAACGTTTGGAGACCATCAAAATATCTACTCATAAAAATATTAAAATTTAATGATAAATTATTCAACTCTTAGAATAATATTATTTAAGGGTATGTAGACTTAAATTTTAAAATTTTTGTCTGTATTATATCTACTCTAATTAGTTGATAATTCGATGGTCCTCAAAGTTTGATTTGTTTTTCTGCATAATGCACAGGGTTATATGGTCCTGAAACGTTTGAGTTAAACTAAATCATTTTTTAAGCAGGAGGTC
This sequence comes from Zoroaster sp. YZ-2022, assembly GCA_029582265.1. Classification (NCBI taxonomy): domain Eukaryota; kingdom Metazoa; phylum Echinodermata; class Asteroidea; order Forcipulatida; family Zoroasteridae; genus Zoroaster; species Zoroaster sp. YZ-2022. The sequence goes on from CM055819.1 coordinate 23,876,031, forward strand.
GTGGGTTCGGATCCCGCCCAAGTCGTCTGTGAAGTTTTTTTTACAGACATTCGGAAACATTATTTAGGGGTATGAAGACTTTAATTTAAAAATTCATTTCGTTTATATAACTAACCTAATTAGTAGTTAAAAAGTGATTAGTTCATCTCAAACGTTTCAGTACCATAACCCTCTGTATTGTGCACAAAAAAATCAAACGTTTGGGGACCATCGAAATATCTATTTTTAAAATTTGTAATAATTGTGATAAAGTAATCAACTCTTGGAATATTATTTATGGGTATGTAGAATTTAATTTAAAAATTCATTTCGTCTATATATCTACTCTAATTAGTAGTTAAAAACAATTGATCCAATGTTTGCCCTACACCGACATACAGAACTACATACTCAGTGCTTTCCGTGTGTCTGTGAAAAAAAATTCACAGCCGACTCAGGCGGGATTCGAACCAACGACATCCTGCTTAAAAAATGATTTAGTTTAACTCAAACGTTTCAGGACCATATAGCCCTGTGCATTGTGCACAAAAACAAATCAAACTTTGGGGACCATCGAATTATCTACTAATTAGAGTAGATATAATACAGACAAAAAATTTTAAATTAAAGTCTACATACCCTTAAATAATATTATTCCAAGAGCTGAATAATTTATCATAATAATTTTATGCGGGTAGATATTTCGATGCTCCCCAAACGTTTGATTTGTTTTTGGACATAATGCATATAGGGTTACGTTCCTTTAAGATAAACTAATCACTTTTTAACTACTAATTAGTGTAAAATATATACGAAATGAATTTTTAAGTTAAAGTCTATATACCCTTTAATAATATTGAAAGAGTTGAATACTCTATCATAATTATTAATAATTTTATGGGTAGATATTTCGATGGTCCCTAACCGTTTGATTTTTGGGGGCAAATTCCTCTCCCACTTTTGGAAAGGTTCCGATTTTGCTCCCCACCCAACTGTAAAAAATAGTTTATGATTCTCTAAAACTAAATCAAAAATATTCCAAAACTCAAGCAAAACAGATCATGATCCAAAATTTTCCGCAATCTTCAAGTCCCTTATTATACCCTTATAGATTTTCGTGAAATTTGCCAAAATAGTCCGCAATACGTGTCATGGAATACTGCTCCCATATTTGGGCTGGTGCTCCAGCTTGTCATTTGGCCCTGCTTGATGGTATTCAGCGACGTATTGTAAATTTAGTTGGACATGACTTGGCTTCATCTCTGGAACCCCTATCTCTCCGTCGCTCTGTAGCCTCATTGAGCTTCTCATTGGCTAAGACGCTAAACCAGGCTAATTTTTTATTTATTCCTAGGCCCCAGATTTCTATATAAACCCGAGATTTCCTGATCTCAGCGGAAGTGCGATTCCGAATGATATCTGTGCGACTCGATCCATGACAGTGCGATATACCTAGTTAAACTTATATACTTGTGCTAAGTTCCGAATATGGTGTACGAATACCAACTATTGGGTACAGTCAGTGGGGACCATCGTTCGTTCATGCGGCTTGTCACTCGGTATACGGTATGGGCACTGCTATACCGAGAGACGGGCGGCTGGTCGGTCTCTACGACGGGGATCACCGGGGCTTGACTACACGGGGTGTCTGGACGGGGCCAGAGTGTGTATCAGACTGCATTAGCTACATGTAGGCGAACCAATGGCCATATCGACGCCCTGCACCATTGGTTCGACGCCCTGCACCAAATATTTTTATTTGAAATCCAATATGGGGGACAGACATGGCTGACCCAAACCATAACCGCTGCCGCGGCTGCAGCCATGTCCCTAGTCGTGCTCGTCAGTGAACCTACGGCACATGTTAAATGTTTCCTGGTGGTTTCTAGTCATAAAAAGAAGACATTATGGCATGATTCGGACTCGTAGGGTTTTACCTTCCATATAATTTCCTCCTCTTGATGTAAATAACTTGAGCTTGTTTTGTCTGCAAGATTTCTATAGTTAAATACTTTCATTGCGTGGACGTAAAGTTTGTGATCATTCCGGGCGGAGCTAAATTTTTTCAAACACGAATTTGGCGGCAAAACCAAATCCCAATATTATCCAATCGGTGTTTGCTAAAAGAGTCTCACATAATCTTTGTAAATTAAAACCCAATCCTGGGCCATTGTGTACAAACTGGAAAGGAGTTGATTATAATGCGGGCGTGTTTAAATTTTACGAGTAACCTCAACGACAGTCAACGACCTCAACAAGAGAAACGGACAACAGAAATGAAAATAAATTATAAAGCTGCTCCCTGATCAGGGTGCACCATGGCAGGGGAGAATGTGTAAAATGCTTGTTATATATACTGGTGGCCCTTCAAGCTTACATGCATGCATACGCAACGCCGTAAAATATAATAGTGAGTGGAATAAATGGAAAACTTTTGGAGGGGAGCTTGAGTCTCCTGAGTCCCCATCCCTTGTACCACTGCCCTATACTCCTTGCCGAACTCCTCTGTAGACAAGACTTGGGCTCAGATTTTGCTCTCTTTCCTGGCTCCTTCTTTAAAAAAAAATAAAACATCAGCGGGCCCGGGGGGGGGGGGGCTCGAGCCCCCCAAGCCCCCCCCCCCTTGGTGCGCCACTGTCAGGAGGCCACAAAAACCTTGTAGGCCGCGTCTATTACTAACAGGTTACACTCGCTTAAAATTCTTTCTGTAATTATTCATTCGATATTAAATTTGTATAGTGCTTGGTACGTAAATAGTATTTTAAATGATAGGTAAATTTAATGAGATCTTAGAGTTGTAAAAAAGCACAAAATAAAATACATAATTCCTTCTCTACAAAGAACGTCTTACCTACAGTTTAAATGGAATCGTTGAGTACATCTCCTCTAACTGCATGTAGAAGTTTAGTTTGAATATTCATGTTATGGAAGGCTTTCCGACCAATCAGATTGTTCCGTCCACTTTTGGACTAATTCGCAATAGGGTGTGTACAAACCGACGAACAACATTCCCAAGTCTGTGATCGAAGGTTAATGTCGGAGGTTAATACACAAGAGGGCGCTATTTAATGCGATACTGCAGAGCCGTATTGGCTTCAGGCAGACAAAAAACCACGATCACAGACTTGGAACCAAGTCTAGGCTCTCGCTGGTGTTGCATTATGCATTGCGTTGGCGCTGGATATGCATGAGCAAAAGTAGCGTCCTTGTAAGGATTGCATATTCATAGCGGACAATCGAGGGTCCGGGGAAACAACCCTGGGACTTAGACTGCTTGAAATTGCATCGTCAGCAAAATATTGGAAGTGGAAGAAGTGAAATAGAGGGTGTAAATATTTATCAAAATCAAAGGGTAAGATTCGTAACACTATTCCCGCTGTAGTTTCAAAACGTCCTCGTTTTGCGTTAACATGGAAATAGGTTAAAATCATTAAGAAAACAATAACAATATTACTGTTCATAAAATCTAAAGATCATAGATGATCACATGGTGAATCAGCTACGCGATGTCGTGCTGATGAAAACAAAAGTCATAAGAGTTCATTCGACGAGGCATAATCTTAGAGTTCAAAATAGTTCATCAAGTGTCACTTTTGTAGTTTTGGTCTACGAACTACAAAACGTCTAGGCAACTAATTCTGTAAATAAATCTATAATCTACTACAGAAAACTTAAAACACATAATTTCATATGCAGTTACATGCATGTACCGTGTACACATGTACAAATACAGTTCGGACGCTGTCGCGTGGCATCTCCTACACAGTCATAATTATCAGATTACAACCGCACATGTTCTTGTAGAGTGTACAGTCTGGGCTGCAAATTTATGAATGAATGGGTCGTCACCGCTCTGCTCTGTTTGTTTACTACAAGTTCCTTGACCTAAAGAGGTCAAATATGCGAGCAGCATCAGTGAAGGGAGCTAAGTAAGAAACCTGGATGGTGTGCGCGTGGTACAATGGCTTCTTCTTGTGGGAGGGGCAATGTTCGATGGTACCGTGGATGACAGGGGGCGATGGTCTTCCCTGGGTGGTTGGGAAGGGGAATTATCAGAACTCGTACTGATGGTCTGGGGATGGTGGGCGTCAGGGATATGGACGGCTGGTTCCACTACTGACTTTTCTTATCCAATTCCCTCCGGACTGATTCCTTCAGCCGGTACCAGTAGAATTTGTGTTTTTGTCTTTACTTCGAGATGGGCGGATGTCACAAAATCATGCGTTGCTGACAAGATAGTGTATTGCAGCTCTTTCACTACAACAAGCTGCAAGTATGATTGAGTTTTGTCCGTAGTTACCCATCTCTTGTAGAGGACACCGTTTCGGATGACAGTTGTTGCCATAACAACCACAGTTTCTGAGTTGCTGGACTTTGACTGACTAACCAACCCAGTATTACGCCAATATCTGGATCAGTTCTCTGCATTTTGGCAATTTCCTCAGAGGAGTAACCGTTCACCCAAGGCATGTCTTGTTGCTGACCAGCATTTGAACCGGCATCGTCGTGCATGGAGATTACATGTACTGTAATAGTTTGGACCGTAGTTTGGTATATCGCACTGTCATGGATCGAGTCGCACAGATATCATTCGGAATCGCACTTTCTGAGATCAGGAAATCTCGGGGTTATATAGGAATCTGGGGCCTAGGAATAAATAAAACATTAGCCTAGTTTAGCGTCTTAGCCAATGAGAAGCTTGGCTTCCGCGTCTAAGGGTAGAAACGTGTGCAAAATCAGGGTATACAACGGTCCTTGTTCCATATAAGGTAAGGTATTTGACGAAAGTGAAGTGATCGACAACTTAGAAAGGAGGGCGTGTTCAAGGGGAAATGCTTACCGGGCATGTTAAGCTATTTGCTTGGATGCTAAGCTATTAGTGCATGAGGGGAACAGCGGCTGTGCTTGGGTAGGGAGCACTACACACGGGCCACGGCTAATGACTGAGCGGGTCAGTCACGGTGACTGTTTGGCCGTGGTTCACCCACGAACCGTGTTCGGTGTGAAAGGGTGGACTCCGAGGAAAGTATTCGGAAAATAGACTAAGTCCAAAGGACGGCTCCAAGCCACGTGGTGGGAGGGTGTGGCACGCACGCAAGGCTCTCGCTGGTGTTGCATTATGCATTGCGTTGGCGCTGGATATGCATGAGCAAAAGTAGCGTCCTTGTAAGGATTGCATATTCATAGCGGACAATCGAGGGTCCGGGGAAACAACTCTGGGACTTAGACTACTTGAAATTGCATCGTCAGCAAAATATTGGAAGTGGAAGAAGTGAAATAGAGGGTGCTAATATTTATCAAAATCAAAGGGTAAGATTCGTAACATACCGAATTATTACGGTCCAGAGCCTCGTTCGTTGAACCAATGGTGCAGGGCGTCGGTATGATCCATTGGTTCGCCTACATGTAGCTAATGCAGTCTGATACACACTCTGGCCCCGTCCAGACACTCCGTGTTGTCAAGCCCCGGTGGTCCCCGTCGTAGAGACCGACCAGCCGCCCGTCTCTCGGTATAGCAGTGCCCGTACCATATGCCCAGTGACAAGCGAAGCCGCATGAACGAACGATGGTCCCCACTGACTGTATACCCAATAATTGGTATTTCGTTTCATTTCATTTCATTTATTGATTTCACAGGTAGAAAAACAAATAAACACAAATTTACATTAAATTAACAGAAACAAAAACAATGGTAGCACCCCTGTAGGATTACAAAAAAGTAAACTAAATTACTGTCGAGTTGATCTCCTGATGCTACCACTTAGGAAGTAAACAAACATTGAATCACACAAAGAACGATAAACGTGGCTTTAGGCACACTTTTGAGATATAAAATAATATTAAAATAAATATATATAAACTTAATACTACACAGTTTGCGTTATGACATCTCCTATGCCAGGGACTAATAAATGTTTTCTAAGTGAATTAACAAATAAAGATAAACTATAAATAACTGTTTCTTTAACATTTGCTGGTAGCACCTCCCATAATCTAGGGAATCTATAAAAAAGAGAATGATGAGCAGCATTGGACCTAGCCATTTGATGAGAAAACTTAATAACTTCAGTGTGTCTACGATTAACATGGATTAGATCAATAGGAATGTCAAATTTATTATATAAACATTTAATAGCAAACACAATTGAAAGGAAATGAATTCTATTGTTTAAAAAGGGAATACCCAACTTGACACACCTGTCAGAATACACAATTTCACTATTGGAATTAATTAAAGCCTTTCTCGGCAGGCCTAAACAAAAACGGGTGAAACGTCTTTGTACCTTCTCAAGCGTTTCTTGCTGGGTAGTAAGGACAGGGCACCAGACGGGGGCTGCATACACAAGTATGGGTCTGCTAATTGAGCGATTAAGTGAAATAAGAATTTTAGGGTCCCTAGTTTTAACTACTCTACCAATAAATCCATTTAGCCTAGTGGCTTTGGAAGTAACATTGCTAATATGGGTTTTTCAGCTTAAGTCCCTAGAAATAATAACACCAAGGTATTTGTAGTTATCAACATTTTCCAAAGTGTAATCACCAATATTATACAGTGGTTTAGCAGGATTTCTGGAACGGGTCACAGTCATTAGCTTACATTTATTTGGGTTTAAAGCCATACAGTTTATATTACACCAGGTGTTTATGTGCTGCAGATCATTCTGGAGTGTCACTTCATCATCTGGAGTTTTAATGACTCGATACAAAACAGTGTCATCTGCATATTGACGAAGATTCGACTGAACACAAAATGGCAGATCAAAAGCAAAAATGTTGAAAAGTAAAGGTCCAAGAACAGATCCCTGTGGCACACCAGAATGAACTGCAGCCCAGTCAGATGATGATCCCATAAACTGAACCCGTTGAGACCTATTTGTAAGATAATACTTGAACCAGTCCAACATTGAACCACAAACACCATATTTATGTAATTTGTTCAAAAGAACTTGATGACTCACACGATCAAATGCTTTAGACCAATCTAAAAAATATGGCATCAATGCGGGAGGGTTTCGGAACATCAAGTGCATTGGCCCAGCTATGATAAAGAGTTGTCAATTGAGTATTCGTACACCCTATTTGGAACTTAGCACAAGTATATAAGTTTAACTATTGACATGTACCGTACCTATACGGGTGTCGTGGCCGAGCGGTCTAGCTTACCGGATTCAAGTTCTGGTGTTAGCAACATAATGTGGGTTCGAATCACGGCCGTGACACTTGTGTCCTTGAGCAAGACACTTAATCATAATTGCTTCTCTCCACCCAGGGGTTAAATGGGTACCTGTGAAGGCAGAGTTGGTTTGCTCTATATGCGCTAAAAATGGCAGCAATTGAGCTGTATACTCCCCAGGGAGCTGAGATGGTTTCACGAATGATTTATGAGCCTTATGAGCCTTATGAGCAGGGATAATAATATAATGCGCCTTGAGCACCACTTAGTTGGTGGATACGTGCGCTATATAAATCCACACATTATTATTATTATTATTATTACCACTCCTGTCATACATGTTACTAGTGCCATTGTTAAATAGTGATGTTAATAATAAACCAACCCCATTGATTGAGATTGTCACAACAAAGTTTGTGTCCGACTATTATTTGTTGACCCACGATAGTGGGGAATGCAACAGTATTCAGCGACGTATTGTAAATTTAGTTGGATATGACTTGGCTTCATCTCTGGAACCCCTATCTCTCCGTCGCTCTGTAGCCTCATTGAGCCTCTTTTACAGATACTATAATGGTAGGTGCTCCAAAGGACTTTCACTGGTTGTTCCACCTAACTGTACCTTTGGCCGCACCACACGTTTCTCTGCTCATTCTCATCCTTATACTGTATCTGTCCCCAAAGCAAATACCTGGCGGTACTCATCCAGTTTCTTCCCACGTACTGCCTTACTTTGGAATTCATTACCTGTATCCTGCTTCCCTGCCACCTATAACCTGTCTCAATTCAAACGCAACATCATTAGTCATCTTTCTACTTTTTTGATTTCCTCTTCTCTTATCCCCTTTCCCCTATTTAGCCCTCACCTTGAGTAAGGCCTTGTGATTGGCAACTACTCATAAAAAAAGTACTGAAACATTTCACAATTTTTCTTTGACGGGACCCACCATTGTTCCATAAAGTTGGCCTATCATTGACACATGTAACACTGTAAATTAAATATTAATTTTTTAGACTTTCTTAGAAGATAATAACGTACATGTACAATTTGTACATGTACGCCTCTACTCCATTCAGCTATGTATGAAGTAATAAAGGAAGGAATTTTACTCCCTTCTTGGGCAGCGCCCTCATGCGGCACAGAGGATTATTTTATGCGGATAATTATGTTTACGGTAGAATAATAATGGGTAGAATTAGCCTGAAGATCTGACGTCACGCTTTGATTTGATAGGATATAGACAGGATAGGGGACCAGTCTACGGTAGAACTAGCATGTGTCAATTAAAACATCAGAACGTGGCAATGAGCTAGCAAACCAAATTTCATTAATCGTTTGCATTGTAAGCAAGTTTAATTTTTACAGCGCCCTCATTCGTTTCAGAGCTTCATTTACTTCAGATCCTTGTTTCATGTTGTTCGCGAGAGACTCGAGGCGATCGCCTTGCCCGCCCGGCGCCTTGGCCTTAGACTGTTTGGAAATAACTTCTACAAAAGCGCGAGCCATATGTACGTGTGCATTTATTTCCGGGTTGTCTGCTGTCTGAGTAGACCATACTTTCAGACTTGATTTTCTTCTGTATCTGAACATTCAGAACCGAAAATGGTGTATAGTGAGTCGTTCTGAGTCCAAGTTGCATCTAGCAAGGAGACTAGTCCTGGACTGAGATCATAGGCCACATGTGACATGGGTGAGTTTTGCAGTTTGGCCCCGCCTAGTACTAGTACTAGTACCCTGACAGTGCACAGAAAAGGCCGGGGTAACCATAGCGCGTAGAGGAGGCCACTGGCAACAGCTAATGCCATGCTTGGAGTGGCCTGAATGGGTTGTTTCAAAAATTGCACTGATTGTAGGAGGGTTAAAAGATGATAGAGTACACAATTCAGGAAAGGAAATTGTAGTCAAGTTAGGATTGGAAAGGATATTTTGGGAGATTTTGTATTTTTGCACATCCAATCCAATGACATGTCAAATGAGATTGTTGGCCATTTTGTGGTGGTTGGGTTTGACAAGGTGGTTGGATTCCTTTACTGTTAATGTTATGCATTATCATAGTTTTGTTGTTTATTTTAGTTTGCACAAGCAGTTCACAACAACTGATACATGTATCGTCCATGTACGTAATTCGCCGCACTCGTGACATGACGCACCTACCTTTGGCTCAGCATTCATCGGAAAACTTACAAAACTATGGCGTATTAGTAGTTGCATAAACTTATCTAAGTCATGCTTGTTACAAAAATAAAAATCATAGTGAAATTGTATGATTTAATGGAAAGTTAGTGCTTGTGAAAGTGGAAAAAGTTGTTTAACCACTGATTTTACTAGATACAAATAGGAGATTTACATGACCTCAATTTTTTTTTTACGAACATCTGTGATTTTATTATTCTATGCCGTCAACAAGCTGTTGTCTGTGGAAATCAAAATATATGAAGGCTTTGCATTTGCAATGATTTTTTTAAGAAATGCTGATCCTCAAAATGGACACATTCCTTATAGAAGAAGCGAACGAAGACTACTTAATTCGTTGGTGTTTATTTCAACGGTAGTGGAAAATTATTGAGAAAATGAAACATTAATATCATGGTTATGAAAAGAAATCTTTTATTTGACAAAATGTTAACAGCATTTTTACACATTTCAAAGTTTTAAAGTACTTTTTGCAAAAATGTTTACCACCTTCCATTTTATTGGTCTTTCAAGAATATTCATTAAAAGTTTTGAGAGCTTTCCAAATTATACAATTTTTTTTAAAAATCGAAAACAATATTTTTATTTTCAAGATTAAACACCAAACTGCTAATTTCATTTGTAAGTTACCGTCCAGTTGATTGTGCGTCATTTAGGGTAAATTGAGGATAATTACTAATTCATTTATCATTAAATGTTAATTCATAATTGACAAAAGTTAAAGTGCTGTGTACATAGTCTGCTGCCCTCTAGTGGCTCAAGTCTCCCATTGTATTTTTAGTAGGGGCCAGTATGTCAACATTTTGTCATCACCTATCACAGCGCCCTCTTGCGGCGGGTTTAGAAAAATAATTTTCTATCTCAAAAATCATAGGAAATTTGAATATGACTTCTGTGAATAAAGTGATTAGTGACATGTGCAATTACAAAGTTGCATGTCTGAGTGTTTTTTTTATTGTATTTCAGTTGGATGGCGTTTTCTACGACGATCGACCAAGAAAAGATACCTTAGTTGCCCTGCTGAAACAATATGCTAAGGAAAAGAGAGTGGATAACTTTGGCCGTACTCTGGCAACCCTGCTCACTACGCCATCTCAAAGATTACTCTTTGAAGATATCAGGTTAGTTCACTCCTCTTTTCTTCAGATGATAAGTTGCTTATTTGGGGGATTGATTCATTGTAGATTGAATAGGGGCAGGAACAGATTTCTGTTTCGTAAAAAGAAAAACATTTCATATTGAATTTAACTTGTTTGAAGAGGGTAGAGACCAAAACTATTAAAAAATTTAAATAAAATTAAAATTCTGTTCAAAATTAACTCTCTTAAAACCCTCCAATTATCAAAACCATTTGTTTTTAATGGGGTTTTTAGGGATCACATTATATAAGGGCTACTATAGCTGCACTTTAGTGGCAAGTAGCTACAGAGGTCAAAATCCTCTTAACCACAAAACGGAACATACTAGTTAACAGGTATGACAGATTAAATTACAATGTTCAGTTCTCTCAACCACAAAATGGAACATACTAACAGGTATGACAGATTAAATTACAATGTTCAGTTCTCTCAACCACAAAATGGAACATACTATTACTAACAGGTATGACAGATATAACAGATTGGTTTCTGTAGTTATAAACTACTCATGTATGAATGTGTACAGACATACATCTGTTAAATTAACCCTCCTACTATAGCTGAACTTTAGTGGCAAGTAGCTATAGTGGTCAAAACCATTCGACTGTCTGTTTTGACTGTTGACCCAAATGTGCACGCAGGGGCATTTTTGATTGTTTGTTTACTGTCATTTTGACCACCCTGAACAATACAAGACAATGCTTTTACCAGTCAAAAACGGTTGACTCACTTTAACCTGTAAATGTACTTACCACACGTAAGGTTTGACAGTGATCAACTTTTAAGTGCACTACATATACATGTACCTTGGCAAGTACATGTATATTTGACTGATTTTGACCCTTGCAGTCATAGAAGGGTTTAAAGGAAGGTACATGTACAACATTGGTAATGTATGCAAAACTAGTGTGTTTACTCTTTGAATTATGTATGTACATGTACATGGCTATCTATGATTTATGAAGCAATCAACCTGTGAAAGTTTCAGCTTATTACATTTTGTCGTTAACAGGAAAATAGTGAAAATGCATCAGGTTTTGTGTACATGTACATTCATTCTAAGGTACATGTACATGTAAGAGTAATGGAAAATGGAAAATGAATAAATTTTCTCAGAAGTGACCGGACCTCCATAAAAATATTTCTGGGAAGATTGATGCCATCGTCCACTAAAAGGGACAATATCGTAACGATCAACAGGGCATGGAATTGGAGTGCTTGTTTTCAGTGAATGAAAATAATACCCACATGATATGGTCATGATATTACCGTTGCTGCTGCATAAATAATTGGATTTGTTTTTTAAATTTCCAATAGAATATTTGTCCTGCCGAAACACAGACAGAGGTTTGACTTTATGGTCACTCAAGGTGCACCGACTTCTGGCAAAAGGTTTGTACAATTAATGTAAATACATGTACATGTATACTAAAAATTCTTTAAACAAAGTTTTTATTTTTTTGAAGGCTTTACATAGATGCATTTTTATAATAAAATTTGGCAAAAGTAAAACCTGCTCGAAAAAGGTTCTTTTCAGAACCCTGTACCTCATTTATAGTTGGGATAAACAAATGGTGTTACCACAAGCGAAAACGATATGACATAAAACACAATAAAGGGGGCCACTTTGCATCCGTCACGTTAGCAGTTTTTCCAATGGTTGTTATTTATTTTTAAGTACCTGAAACCGACCAAAAAGTGTTTCAACATGTGAATGGACATGCAGGCTTATACTAGAACTAATTTGAGTTGATTTATTTTATTTTTTTATTTATTTTTTTACCCTCAAATTTCCATAAAAATTGGACGGAAAAAGTTACCTCACTTTTCCGTCCATTTGTCGATGGAAATTTTAGGGTAATTAAAAAAATAATAGCAATAATCAACTCAAATTATCTTTAGGATAAGCATGCATGTCTATTCAAATGTTGAAATTCTTTTTGGGTGGTTTCAGATATTTAAAAAAAATTACAACCATTAGAAAAACTGCTAACGTGACGGTAGGAAAGTGGCCCCCTTTATTGTGTTTTATGTCATATCTGTTAATCTTTGGTAATGGATAATAATTTTGGTTCATATTTCTACATATTGTACCATTACATTGTTTGCAGATTTAAACCAAGATTTTAAATTTTAAAACAGTTGGAGGAAAAATCCTGCCTTGTTAGTTTCCAACTATTCTTTTTCATTCCACAATCTTATTTCTGCCCCCTAGAGTGGTTCAAATCGATCGTAGCAATGGTTCCTTTGGCTTCATGCTCGTCGGCCACAGTCCAGTCATGATAGAATCCATCGATCCCGGAGGGGCGGCGGAGAAGGCAGGGCTACAGCCGGGCGATCGGATCATCAGACTCAATGGACTGGACGTCAGGAAGAAAACTCACGACCAACTCATCATGCTGATGAAGGGAAGTGGGAGTGCTCCAACAATAGCCGTCGAGTCAGGACAACCGATACCATCAAGTGGTGTGTAGTTTTTCCTGTTGATTTTTTTCTTGTTTTTTTCTTGTCAAGATTTGTCTACTTTATCTGTAGTGAGAGGTCATGAATTATGCAAGTCCATAGAATTAGCCCTGATATTTATATTAACTTCCTTTAACCCTAACCTTCCCAAATCCTCCAAAATCCTCTTTGCTAAAGTGAAGGATTTTGGAGGAATTGAGGTTATTAGGCATACTTGCCTTTCCATGATACGTGTACATCCATGTTTGTTGTTGTGATTGCAAGGTCACTGCTTGGGTCAGTGGACACTGTTTATTGCTCCATGCATGCAGGGAGGGTCCCTGGCCATGTACATGTATCACAGATTAGAAACACATGTGTGCATACATGTCATGCGCTTGCTTTACTACTGAAGGATTTTGGAGGATTCAGGTTATGTGTAAGCAAATGGGCCTAGGGAGTTAGGGTTAATAGCATTTGAAATTTATGTACTTGTACAATTAGTACATTCAGCTGCTTAGCAGAAACATTTGCTGATCAACATTTTTTTTTTTTTTTTGTGTGGTAACTACTCCAAGTGAAGGAGGCGTGGCTTGTGTTGAAATGACGTCACACTTACCAACCAGATCAGTCAGTCTTTGCTGTTTGATTGGCAGGCTGGATTGGTCGATCTCATCATTAGCTGAACTTTCATTTATGCCCTGCTCTCGTTCTTGTGCTATCAAGGTTACTCGAGCGCTCCATCGGTCACGACCCGTAGCCTGACCGTGGCCAGCGAGGTGTCATCCGTGTCCAACTGGCTCTCGGACTCTGTTCACAGCAAAGGGCCAGTGGATGAATTAGGAGATGTGAAAACTGGTCCCATGTCAAGACAGGACTTGTACGCAGTGGGAAGGACCTTCAAAGAAATGGTTAGTACTGAAGATTTGTTGTCAGTAATTTACATGTATTTGGAGCAGAAATTTGTATCTTTAAGGGTTGCAGGCCTGTGATTTTTACAAATCTCCCTTTGCCTCAGAATTTTCTTGAAAGACAAGAAGTAGCCATCATGGAAAGAATGAAGTAGCCTGTATTGTGTCCAAACCTCTAGTTTCTTGTTTGTGGGGATGTGGAGAGTCTGTAAATCCTCCAAAATTAAATATCTAGGAGATACAGGTGGCTTTGTCCTCTTAACCAAAGGGAGACCCAGGCTCGCTACCCATTTTTCAAGATTTCTTTTTGGTCAAATCACACACCTGGGGTTGATTGTGTTTATGAGATTGGTAAGCTGCTTTCATCATGTAGTCAAATGATTCTTTTGATTGAAATGAATGAATGAACTAATATTTGACGTGCTCTCACAATAAAGTCAGCATTTTTCAAAATTTAGGTTTTATATTTGTTTTGTTAATTCTGTTGAATAAGAGCTTTTAAGTGGTATCTCACACTTTGAATTTGTAAAATATTTAATTTATGAGGCCATATCAGCAAATTACATTGTGAGAATTGATGCTCACTTCTGGTGGGAGTGTTGAAAACCAATCATTCTTGGTGGTCAGATTGGTGTTAGTGGTACTTTCTTCATATTTGTCATCTGTGGACCCAGGTTCAAATCCCACTAAGTCCCTGGCAGACATGTGGATTGGCTATTCAGTCCACCATGGGTTTCCCATAGAATATTCGGTTGTCATGATGTCATGCCTATCCCATGGAACGTCTTCAAATATTCTCATTTTCTTGCAAACAGATGGAGCATCATCTTACTAGCCAGGAGAGGAAAATGGTGAAGAGGGCCATACAGGAGTATCATCAATGCAGGTGAGATATTCATATAGTCTTGTATCTATGGGGTGACACAGGAGATGTTTTCTTCCTTTCTGTCAATCCTGGATGAAAAAAATGTTTATAAATCAACAATTTGTGAGTTGAATTGTCTGATCATTATGAACAAAAATGTATGGAAACCGTCCTTTGAAATTTTCACCTTATTTCCTTGTGTCGTAATCAAGAAAATATGTGACCCGCTCTGGCAAAACCCGAAACTTCTCGGCATTTACCATAATGCGTAATGGCCATGGAAAGGTCAAAAACTGACCCCAGGGACCAGTTTGAGGGACCAGTTTTCATGTCACCATATAGTTGATTTTGTAAGATTACTTGGAAAGGACAGCAGGCTTGTACATATGTATGTACTGAGAGTTCCTAAAGAACAGAATTTAGTGGTTGGGAGTGGCTTCAGTGTGTAGGAGGGTTAATATTGCATGTCAGTCATATCATGCATCCTGTATTCATGTCTAAGAGCTCCTATAATGACTATTGGTAATCTCAAAAACAGAAAGAACAAAAGTGATTACAGTATTACATAAAACTGTCTTGGTGTAAAGATGATGATGTTATCAAACATCAAAATATTTCTGTCTCGGCTGATATCGTTTTAGTTAAATTAGTGACATAAGCTGAGATGTTCACTTGTTGGTTTGGATATTTATCTTGATGGATAATATATGGATGCATATGAATTAAGGAGAGAGTACTCTTTCCTAAATTCAAACTGGAAGTTATTTCTGTTTTTTTCCTAAAATTAACGACCTAGACCCTGCCCCGCCAAAAAAATAATAAATAAATAAAAACAAAACTGAAATGGGACTTTCGCGTTTTTAAGTAAAGACTGTCTGCGGTGACACCATGTGACACCATGCGGTGACACCATGAATTTAGATGTTTCCTTTGCCACTTCTAAAAACATGAACAAGTAATCTTTGGCCTTTCAAGTTCAAAAAACAACCTTGCCGCTTTTTTTATTTTTCAAAGTGGTACGTGGTATTTGGTCATTTTTCTTCCAGTCCATTTATTTTATTTTTCCTCCAAAACATGATATTCAGAAATGCTTATTGACCTATTGCGGTTGGATCAGGTGAACATCTGATCAAACAATCTCCAATCCGATCACTTCAAATTAGATGCGAAATGCATGAAAACAAAAATAAGACATCGTAAAATAAAATCTATTCCCACCATGCATAGTCTTGAGTCTTATTTACATCATAAAATTACTGCACAAACTTCCATATTATTATTTGTCTTGGTGGTGTCTCTAAGTCACAAACTGCAATAGGTTAGTTACCTTACAGCCAGATATGTACTCTTGGTTTGATTGTGAGTTTGACATAACTTAGCCCATTTCATCTCCTTAGTAGATTTATGAAATTGTCTTAACCCTCCTACTACTACAAGGGTCAAAATCAGTCAAAATGTTGATATACTTGCCAAGGTATATCTAGTGCACTTAAAAAGTCAAACACTGTCAAACCTTACATAAGTAAGTACATATACAGGTCAAAATAAGTTGACTATTTTTGACCTGGTAAAAGTATTGTCTGGTATTGTTCAGGGTGGTCAAAATGACAGTAAAAACCAGTCAAAATGCCTGTGTGCACATTTGGGTCAACAGTCTAAACACGCAGTTGACTGATTTTGACCCCTATAGCTACTTGCAACTAAAGTTCAGCTACAGTAGGAGGGTTAAAGGGACTATATTGTCACAATTCACAGTAGGGCATGGAATCTGAGTGCTAGTTTCAGATCCGTTCATTGACTGAAAATAATACACCACATGATAAGGTCATACCACCATTGCTGCTGCATAAATGAGCTAGTAATTTTCAGTCACTTCATCTTAAACTAGGACATCGATGCCATGCCCTGTTGAATATCTACTCTGATCGTCATGATATTGTCCCTTTTAAGTAGAATAAATGGTGTGCTGTGCTTTGCTCT
This sequence comes from Zoroaster sp. YZ-2022, assembly GCA_029582265.1. NCBI lineage: Eukaryota > Metazoa > Echinodermata > Asteroidea > Forcipulatida > Zoroasteridae > Zoroaster > Zoroaster sp. YZ-2022. Next base: position 23,892,715 of record CM055819.1, read on the forward strand.
TCATTATATTACATGCATGTTCTGTTGTTTTTGCTTGCAGTTTTGCTTTTGAAAACTTTGTGATGAAAATGCTTGGCAGCGGACAAAAAATATTATCCTGTGGTTACATTTTTAGAAAGTACCTTACCTTATCCAAACTAAGTGCTCAGACATCCAGTAAAACCACCCAGTATATTTCAGTTCATAACCAGTGCCGCATGTAAGGAACAAGTCCTATAAATATTCTTTTGGATTATAATAAGACTGAATACTTTTCTTTTTTCTTTTTTTTTACAATTTGGGCATATGTTTGTGTCGCCACATTTCTGGAGCACTGCACTGTGAAACCATTAGAAATACACTAGCTTAAAAATACAACTAAAACCAATTAAAAAAATTGCATGATTTGCATGTTGTTCATCCATCACCCTCCCTCCCTCCCTCCCTCATCCATTTCAATCCAATCTCCCCCCCCCCCCCATTCATTCTGGCATCTGCCCCAGTAGGTGATGACGAAGAGACTGATTTTACTGACTATCCCTCCGTGAGTGAAGTGTCTTACCCCCATCATCATAACCATCATCATCAACAACAACATCATCATAAACCACCTCCGCATCCCACCGATGCCGTACCCAGGGCAAGCCAACGTCACTCGTACCCCCTGGATAGCGTGTCCACAGATGGGCAACGTTCTGCCCATCACCGTGGTCACGACAGACGGAAACGTGGCAGTCTTTACACCGTTAATCCTGAACAGCTCCAAGGTAAAAATGTCAAAGCTAGGGATTTGTTTAAGCTATGATCGAAATGCCCTGTTCATGACTGGAGCCTTATCCTTAAGAAAGGATGGCATTTGGTTATAGGGGCACTGGTCCTCTTAGCTGTGATCTGTTGGACTTATTGAGATGTAAACATCTCAGCCCTGTGATTTCTCAGGATTTTTCTTGATTTCACTATTTTTTTTTTTTACAAATCTCCCTTTGCCTCAAAAAATTTCTTAAAAGAAGAGAAGTAGCCACCAAGGAAAGAAAGAAGTAGCCTGTATTGTGATCCAAACCTCTAGTTTCCATTTGTGGGGATGTGGAGAGTCTGTACATCCTCCAAAATTAAACATCCAGAATGTTCAAGGGGCTTTGTCCTCTAGACCAAAGGGAGACCCAGGCCCGCTACCCACAGGAGGATCAGGGGGCTTTGTCCTCTAGACCAAAGGGAGACCCATGCCCGCTACCCACAGGAGGGTCAAGGGGCTTTGCCCTCTAGACCAAAGGGAGACCCAGGCACGCTACCCATTTTTTCAAGATTGTTTATTTTTCTCAAATCACACCCCTGAGATCTAAGAAGTTTGTACCTCCATATGATTGGAACAGACGAAACGTTTACCACAATTTATGTCCAAATCGTGAGCCTGCATGGCATTCCATTGGTTCAGATAAGCCTAATAATCTGTATAATTTCCATCATAATTGATGTAGAATTGCTTCTTTGTGCTTGTGTTTTTTTTTTTCTTTGCATATTTTTCATTATAAAGACATGGCATGATATTGGTTCATTGTTTGTGCATGAATGTTTATTTTAACCGTTTAAATAACTTTTAGCTATTTGACTGTTTCGGTATATTTCCAGTACAAGATTTGAATCTTTTTATGAAACTAAAACATTTGGTTTACCTTTACTTCGTTAACAGACAATCAGTGCGTGTAACTAAATGCCGTTCACCACCACCAAATTGGTTTTACCCTGTTTGAACAATTGGCCAGTCCACAGATGATTCGGGCAGGACTTAAACCTCTACCAGATTAGCTTTACAAAAATTACTGATGCTGGCATTCTCATCGTGATTTAAGTTCTCATCGTGATTTAATTCCTCTATTTGTTTTATCATTGCAGTCATCACGAGCATGCTCTCAGATGAGGACTCCATCTCGTTACAAAGTTCTCCCAGTCAGCAGCAGAACCATTCTTCCGATCATCCGGGATTCAACACCAACAACAACACCTCGCTCCTCCACAACGGCAAAACGGGTGTACATTTACCCGGTCCGTCGTCACACTCTGTTCCTCCCGGTGCCAGATCAGGGTATGCGTCATCGGTAGAGGGAAGCGAGGTGATGAGACGTGGCCCCCGACCCATAGCCTCCACCCCTCGTAACGGGCGACCCGTGTCTCCCCCCGGCAGCTGCATCTCCCATGCCAGCAGCCACTACTCCCTCACGTCTCATCACTCAAGCTCACGCGCCTCCGTCTTGAGCTCGGCCCTCATGAATGGATCCAATCAGAGGCAGCAACCCCAGAGACCGACCGTCCCACCGCCCCCTCCCCCACCTCTGCCACCACCGGAGATGAATAACAACATGGGCCAGAACTGGCCTGCCGGAAAGATGACTGTGAAGAGATTGAACTGGGAGAAGTTACCAGACACAGAGAATACTGTATGGAGTGGGGTAAGTTATCGGGATGTATGTTATCATTGAAATCTAGAAAAATTGATTCAGTTTTCTACAAGGTGATTTCCAGGACCAGTATAGTCTTGGTGCAATACAGACTTACTGGGTTAGTTACATTATATGCATCATTGCATTGACAATCGACCCTCTCTAGCGCTCACAGTATCCGATGCCGCTGCCGCTGCCGCTGTACATGACAAACCTGGGGCGTATTTTCGCGACCTTGACCAGAAACATGTTTGGCCTTCGGTCATTGGTTAAGCGTTTTCGCGAGTTCGGTTGTGCTGCGATGACGTCATTGTTCTGACCAAACGTCAACCGAAGTTTGTGATCGGTTACGCTTGGTTTCAAGATGGCGGACTGTAAAAAGTAACAGAAGTTTTTAATTATTTGTTAAAACATGATGGAATGATTGTTCATATACAAGTATATCTTTATTTAGTTTATTATATAGTATATAGTTTATTACTAGCACTCACAAGTAAGTTCCATATTGCAAAGATTTTAATTACATCGTATATTTTGAGAAACATTGAGGACTGAACACATCATAAACTGAAAAGAAATTTCTAGTTACGTTCTTGTTTTCGTGTAGCTATTCCGTCTTGTTTCACCAAAACACATTCCTGACTAAACTACTAGAACTGCTAATATCGTCGGCTGTGAGTGAACGCCCTCTATCAGTGGACTTCATTAATGTGGATAGCAGTGGATCATGTACAAATGCAATGTAATAGAACCGTTTTGCACCAAGACGAGGACCAATGAAGTCATGGAAAATCAAAAAATGCTTCCAAATTCAAACTAATGGAAAGTGACTTTGGTGGGCAAATTGTTAAGCTGTCACATTGAATCCCTTTTTGCTATAATTGAGACAAACTTCCTAAAAATATATAGTGACACACTAGTGACACACTAGTGACACACTAGTGCATGGAAGTCCCTCAACCGCCTCAGGACGGCGGCTGGCAGATGCCACTCGAACCTCGTGTAGACTCAGTGGCGTGTGACTGTGGCTTCCCAGAGCAGACCATGACCCACATCCTGGAGTGCGACATGAACAACGAGCCGTGCACGAAGGAGGACCTGGCCGAACCGAATGAACGAGCCTTGGACTGCACGTGAATGTAAACAACGGCATATTTGACGGACGTTGGATATGATGAAGAAGAAGTGAATTAATAACATTACAATTCAAAATTGTTATTTATTTAATTAACAATTCTACACATTACCTTAAAATCTTAATAAATAAAACATTTATGTTAATGCTTTTCTGCTTAACGTTTCAGATCGGTGAAGTGGAAGACTATTTGGCTGACGTTATTCAACATCTGGAGTTAGAGGAAAAATTCAGTGTCAAAAACAAAAACAAAAGTAAGTTCTGATTAAACAGACATAATTCTTCCATATGAATCCTTATTCTTTCTGTAGATATCGGTGTGAACTTATTTCACAGAATAATTGACTGGGACATGGATAAAGAGTACACTATCGTCAAGATCAACAGGGCATAGAATCGGTGTGCTAGTTTTAGACTAACTCGCTGATTGAAAATAATACCCCACATGATAACGCCAGACACGTTGCTTGCTGCTGCATAAATGAGCCAGTCATTTTGAGTCACCGTGTTCATCTTTGTGTACTATGGTGACGTCCAGGATTTAACCAAATATTTGCTAATGCAGAAAAAATATTTTGTGTCAATTCATAAATTGCTTAATTTTTTACCTGTGAGAAGCTGCTGAAACTCGGCAGTAGAATCCCATGACCAAATACAGTGCTTCTCAGAGAGGTTTGAATTTCAAAATACCATTTTCGCTAGGTGTTTTTGAAATTCTTCTCAGATCGTGATGATACTGTCCATTTAAGGGAATAAATAAATTTATGATGAACATAATAAATGAATTTTTGTTCAAATAATGACACTTATAGACAGTTTAAAAGGCAATGTACAACATTGATGGCAAACTGCTTCTGTGAATATGCTGACTTTCTTTGAATCAAGATATCTTGCATTACTAACCACATACTGTGAAGATTTCAGCTCAGTGTAGAATCTAAGTCGTTAGAAAAGTGTGAAAGGGTATCCAAAGTTGTTTGTTAAAGAAATCATACATGGTTTGTAAATGACAAGATTTTTTCAGGATTATTTTTACAAAATTCACATCAAATTAGCTCTCAGATCAAAAATCAGTAATTTTGTAATCAGGTAATTACCAATGGTTTACCTTACCTTAAACAATGCTTCAGTCAATTACTTTTTTCATTCAAATTTTTTACTAATTTCCCTTTTACAAGAAAAAAAAAAGTACAATAAAATAAAAGTCTTTTGAGATGCTATTAATTAAAGAACTCATCTGTAAACAGATCAGTTGGTTATGTATGATGTTTCTTTTTTTTTCTTTTTCAGCTCCACCTAAAGAGAAGAAACCTCATATTGCGGTGATAAACCACAAGAAAGCTCACAATACAGGTAAGAGATAAGTATTCGCTCTGTGCATGAGCTGTTGAGGGCGCTCACATGTTGTTAGATCACTGTTGATCGATAGGACAGCCAAAGTGTGTTACATTTGGCGTATTTTGCAGTTGATGTGCGTACGTGTGCAATATCTCCAGCGATAATTGGCTGGCAGAAGTGTGCTCACGTGTAGAACCATAACCCAACGAGCTTAAAGTGTACGCACAATGCTCACTTGACGCCAAAGTGGCTATCATCAAGACATCGGGTGCAATCTTGCCACTAGGGGGCTACGATGTGCACAGAACGGATAGATAAACATCGATACCAAAACTACAGTATTGGCTAGTATTCCAACCTACAAGCACAATGCATTATTCCAATCAGCCGTGACACTCCAAAGTAAATATAAAAAAACATTCTCCTAAGGACGATCAGAGCATACTGATTGAACTGTCGAGTTGTAACTAACCGGTTCTTTTCAGAACTATTTACTACTCAAAAGAGAATTTCTACCCAGTGTCACAGCAAATATCCTTTTCACCATGCAAAGCTACAAGGCTTACTAAAAAAAAACGGTTCATCATTTTACAAAAATGACATTACAAAAATATATATGTGTGTCTGTTTTCTTTGCATTCTCAGCCATCTTGCTTGGTCATCTGCGACTGCCCATTGCCGATATTAAGGCTGAGATCCTCCGCATGAGTACCGACAAATTCTCCCAGTCACATTTAGAGCAGATGGCCCTCTATGCCCCTGATCAACATGAGGTAAGCACCCATCTCTGAAAAATTACCGGGGAAAGAAACAAAAATTGTTTTAGCAAATTTCTGTCATTTGGTTTCTGCACTTTCAAGACCAACCACTTTCATATTTATGTAATCTGATAGTTTTACATCATAACCAGTTGATACTGACCCTTGTCTAATCCTTTCTGCATTTACAGATTGAAACACTCAAGAAATACAGCAACAAGGTTTCTCAACTAACGATGCCAGACAAGTTTGCCTATGAGGTATGTCACATAATCACAGGACTGTGATTTTTCAGGATTTCATTTATTTTTTTTTGTGTGCAAATCTCCCTTTGCCTCAAAATTTTATTGAAAGGAGAGAAGTAGCCACCAAGGAAAGAAAGAAGTATCCTGTATTATGTCCAAACGTCTAGTTTAAACTTCTAAAAAATTAAACACCTGGGAGGTTCAGGGGGGCTTTGTCCTCTTAGACCAAAGGGAGACCCAGGGTCGCTACTCATTTTTCAAGTTGAAGATTTAATAAATTCTGTGAATCATTTGCCGATAATTTACATTAATTAAAAACATAAATAATTTGCTTCGAATACGTGTTTGTTTGAAGCATAAACCAGCCTTTATACTAATTCATTGAAGATTTATACACATTTTATCTAAATGGATTGATTTCAAGGGAAAAAAAATTGTTTTAAACATTTTATTTGCATAGATGAGTCAGTTGCCGGGTTACAAGCTGCGTATTGAGAGCTTATTGTTCAAAGCCAGCTTTGAAGAGAAGATGGATGAGATATCCAAGCTGCTGAAGGTGATTGAACAGGCAGCCATCGAGCTCGAAACTCGCTAAAGTGCTGGAGGTCAGTAAATAAAAATATACTTGTGAGAAATTAAAAACTCATTAAAATGAATCAAAAATTACAAAGATAACAAAGATGTATTGAGTATAAAAACATTCTTGTTAAAATGGATATTTTGTGTTGGATGAACAATGATCAATTTAAGAGCAGTGGAGGCTCATGTGAAGAAACTGAATTCAGTTCTGCTCAATTTTTGTTTTTGCCTTGCTAGACTTGAACCTGCTAGATTTGAAACGTAAGGCCAATAACTACTATTTTTAGGTTTATGAAATTGATTTAATTTTGTCCTACACCAACGTATGTATAGCACTGTATACTCGGTGCTTCCTGAGTGTCTGTGGAAAAAACTTCACAGGTGACTCTGGTGGGATTCGAACCCACGACCTCCTGCTTACTAGTGCAGACGTCTTAACCTCCGTGCTTGCCCGATGATTGGCCAGCTAGAATCCTATATAGCAGCGGGTTCCGCGATATGTATAGGTTGATGTAATTCTTGCGTCGGGTGATAAACAATTGATTTAATTTTGCCCAACACCGACATGTGTATAGCACTGTATACTCAGTGCTTTCCGAGTGTCTGTGAAAAAACTTCATAGGTGATTCAGATGGGACTACTATTTTGCATTTATATACTACAGGTCCTTTAGGTTGGTAAGCAGTTTGCAACACCTAATTCTCTATTAAATCTTTTTGTTGTTGTTGAATATTTGAATATTTTATAAAGGAGCTTGATAAATTCACATCTTTTTTTTTTAATGAGTTAGGCATTAAGCTTTGATTGGTTGATTGAATGAAAAAATAATGTTTTAATGAATCGTTAAAAGTTCATCAAGGTGACCCTTGGAAATTGCAATTCAAAATTTAAATCAATTTGTCAAGGTACAATTGGCCAAGAGCACGGAATATACATACTTAATGTTAAGAGGTCTTACTATATGTAAATAATGATATTTAAAATTTAAAACAAAATTAAAAAACAATCCTTATAAAGACACAGTTTTAAATTTTTGATGGTATGATTATATTTGCAGGATAAAATTCTCATTATAAAATTACAAGCTTGATTTTCAGTTGGTGCTGGCCATGGGAAACTACATGAATAAAGGGAACCAGAGAGTTGCCGGGGCAACGGGCTTCAAAATCACATTCCTCACCGAGGTAAGACATCAAAAGGCTGTGTGCACAGATTAAATAAAGTTGCTTTTCACATTGTGTTATTTTTTTATCTGGTTGCCTGACTGCCACTCTAAGATTATGAACAGCAAATAATTGTTGGTAAGCAGTGAACGATTTCCCCTGTATCGCATTGCAAAATGTGACGTAATTTGGACAATCTGCGATGGAATTTCAAACAATACATCGCAAATTTTGCGATACAAATTGCGACAGATTTTTATGCTATTGTGGTTTAATAATAAACATTTTTAAAATCATATTCACAAACCTTTCCCAAAATAACGTTTACATGTATATTTCCGTCCAAAAAATATCAAGGGATCCGTCCTGGTTTGTTTCCGTATGTCCAGACCACGCCAGGGGTATGTCCATACATCCAACTTTATTTCCTAGCAATCCATAGGGATTTTATCCGCAATGCCTTAAATTCTATATGCATGCAATATTTTTCTGCTGATGAATTAACTACGGGCGAAATTCCCAAAATGGAAAACACGCAACAACCGCCTATTTTATTATTTTTTTCTTTTGGCTTCGCACGTGTTTATTTTTTCTTCTCCTGAGTTTGGGGGTTGGAACATTGAGCAATTGAGCCACCCCCTGTACACAATAGTACTGTGTTCCGTTCACACGTGCGCTTTCATACTATCACTACGGCCATATTCAAAGGAACTCTAGAAACGTTACTAACTTCGTTTTATAATGGAAGTTTTTGAAAATTAACAAAATGAGCATTCATTTATATATGTAGTGGTGAGATTTAGAATCATTTCGACACACAATATGATTGCACGGTGAATTTTTAATAATCCAAATCAAGCTTGATCATACTACGAAGTAACGTTACACTTGGCGAAATCACTTTGAAAAGCACCCGAACATGTCGCAGTCGGTAATTTGTTTTTGTGATATTGCCTCTGTTTTAGCGATCGATATAATAATGTAAACAAAAAAGAAACTGGACGGAGGACTAACTTTCATGAATGACTGCAATTTGGCAAAAAAAATGAAGAAATTTGCCTAGAAGAAAGAAACACATGAATTTTTTTTTACCACCTGTGGTTCAATTTCCGGACACCAAAGAGTATTATTTCTGATAAAGTTTGGACATTCATATTATGAACCAAACAACAGTAAAGCCTTGAAAAACAACACCTGTACCTGTGCACACTACATATTGTAATTTTAAGCATTTTAAATTTGCTACATGCAAATTCACAGATTGCTATACAAAAAATTATTTTTCTATGCAAATTCATTTTTGCATCGCAGTTTTGCTATGCAAAATTTTTGAACGAAATCGTTCCCTGGTATAAAGGCACCACTCTATTTTGGACTTTTGTATTAGAAAATCAAAATGGCCGCCCTTTGAAAAAGATCAGTTTCTCTGCTTTACTGTTCAAGTCATTACTTTTAGAAATCTCACATTTCTTTTATTCAGAATTGAATTTTCAAAGCCTCACTTTTTAAAAAACAATTTAAAGAATAAGTTCTAACCAGATAATGGTGCGGCTATTTTGAGTCCCCACATGCAAGTCTGTGGGAAGAAAATTGACGCTCAATTCCGAAATAGAATGGTGCATTCGGTGTCATGACCCATTAGTTGATCCTTACCATACAATTATTAGGGAACTAGACAGTGAAGGCACCTGTATGGGACATGGATAAAATACTAAAATGATTTACGAGTTTTCTAAGAAGTGATATTTTGCATTTTTCTTAATTTTCATCTCCCTTTTTCTTTCTTGTAGTTGGACACGACAAAGACGGCGGACAACAAGTCTACATTCCTCCATGTTGTGGCCAAGGCAGTGAATGCCAATGTCCCAGAGGTCGTGACCTTTGGAGAAGAGATTCCCATGGTGCCTAAGGCTTGTAAAGTGTCTCTCAGAATGGTCAACGATGAACTTTAGGAAGTGAAAAATAAACTAGAGGTTTGTGTGCCATGTTAATATCACTATGAACATCTCCTCCGTGAATGCACCGTTAAAGCTCGGTGAATTGCACTTTTTCCGTGAATTTCACGGCGCTCGTTCCCATTTCACGGTGTAGTCACGGCGTGAGAGCACCGTGACTGCAACGTAAAACCACCGTTAAACAAATCTTTTGTTTGGTCCTCGGTGAAAGCTGGGTGAAAACGCGGTGAACCTCGAAAGCTCAGTTGAGACCGGCTCATTAACTACATCAAAGGAAGTTATCCTCTTGCCCATTGTTGACGCTTTTGTGCATGTGATAATCCCTCTTGGATGGAAGGTAAACACACTAAACATAACGGTACTGTTGGATTTGGGCAAGGTTGGGTTCTGTATTTGGTCGAGTTATAGGTTGCTTTAAAAATTCTGCTACGACTTGACGGGCAGGTTACATTTTCGGCATTGCAATTTGCGTGCGCTGATCGTTTGCAACGATACGTAGGGGCCCCATTGCTTTTTGTTTGGCTTTCTTTAGCAGTAGAGGAAAATACAGTAGGCCTTCGATGTCCGTTAACAATAAATGTAACTGTGAAATGATTAAATTCGCTGCCAAGGCTCATAGAAAACACAATTCTGGCAGCTACAACAATCCTCTTTAACCCGGCAGGACTTTGGCGAAGGGCGGTCTCGATTTTTGTATGTTTGCTAATTTATTTATGTTATTGTTTATGAACCCGGTGAGGTTTATAGTTTTGCGATATGACTCGATTAACGAACGTCGTTTTATTCACGTATCGCATCGTGACTTGTATAGTGTGAGAGCCCGCGAAACTGTTGTTGCAATCATTCACCAGGGTTTTCCTTAACTTTTTTCACCTTTCGCCGGCCGGGCTATAGTAAACCAAACTTTCACTAGCCTGCAAGCCTTTTCACTCGCCCGTATGTTTTAAAAAAAATACTTTTAATCAAATCACTGTTTTTAGTAATTTAGTAATTTAGGCATTTTGCATCAGAACGTGCATTATAAACAACAGTTGTCAGTTACCTTATTATTATGTGCATATTTGTTTTTGAGTTCAATGTGATAATGAGGATGCAAGTTTAACCGAGTATAACACGCACTGCACAACTTGCACACAAGAGGCGATAAAGAGATTAAAAACACTTACGAAGTGTCTGTAAATTTCCAATCTAAAAAACACTGGTACTGGTAGTGGTATACAACGGCCGGGGGACATGCACGCAATTTGCTCAGAATACCACTGACCTTGCCCATATGAGAATAGTAGACCAGGAGCCCAGAACATTTATTCATGCGAAAAGCGCCAAAACAATCGACCTCATTGGGTGAAAGGGTCTTACCTGGACATCACAAAAATGCATTGCTGCTGGGTTTAGGGCGTGGCCTAAGCCCCCAAATGACGTAATAAAGCGCCGCCATTACCGAAAAACACGTTTTTGACAATATCTCAAAAACTATACATGATAATATCACAAATGAGGTCTCTACACCTATGTTTCCATGGTCAAGCTTTACGTTGAACACCATTGTAGTGCCAGAGAATGTGTAGTTTGTCATATATCATCTTAATTTGTGACAACATTACCGAAAACCTATATTTTTGACAATATCTCGAAAACTATACATGACAGTACCATACAAATTGTCTACAACTATATTTGTATGATCAAATATTACATTAACAACAATTGTAGTGCCTAAAAGGTTTTCTTCACCTTAAAACCTTGGCAGATGGTGACTTATGGGATTTCAATACAGGCTATGTGTATACCTGAGGTTGTTCTGACATCACTAAATTAAGCATCTTTTCAGTCTATCACTCATCACTCTGATCTTCACTTTCCTCACTCCAAGCACTGTCGCCATCCGAGTCGTCCTCGTCATCTATGGATGCAGGTCCTGCTCTGTCCCTGTCATCTGAGGGTTGGTCCGTGAGGGACTCTGGTAATGAACTTCCTGGGTACCAGTCCGGTTCAAAGCTGTTTTCAGTTAACTTCCACCCATAGTCTGTGGGACTTGAACCACCAGTTGGATCGACCTGATCAGCCCTCTTCCACATTCTTGCCACATACTGGGCCCTTTTGATATGATTACCAAGTGTCTTGCTACACGGTGGAAGAGAGGCACAGTTTATCTTCTTTATTCTGGCAAGGGGTTCCTTCTCATTACCGCCACTCATGCCTATGAATGCCTTGTATCTCGCTTCATTTATGTCTGATGTTGTGAACCCATACAGCGAGCAGACAAAGGATGTAACAGCCGGAATGTCTACTTTGTCTGTCGTCAGAGATCGCATTGCCAGAACGTGAGCTGGATCTGATTCTAGCCGCTGTAAGGGCTTAACTTTGCCCTTTCTGAAGAAACATGATGTAAAATCACAACCAGTCAGGGTATGAAGGCCGACTATTGCTTCCGTGATACCAGGCTGTTTCTTCTCAAGAATGGCTGCCAGTTTAGAGACACCGATATACCTTCGGTTGTTGCCAGAACCATAGTCCATGATGATGTTGATCCCTTTCCGACCTTCCAGAGAGCCCAAGCAGAATGATGACAACGTCTGTATCGGTTGACCTAACCAGAATATTACCTCGTAAGATGCTGTGTGCGTGGAAAGCAATAAGTGTGTCTGCTTCCTCGTGGTGTGATTGGAGATTATTTGGATGTTGTTTTGCAGGACACCATCGATGTTCTTAATCTCCATACATGTGCCACCATGTGAGACGTAGACTGCTTTACTCCCAATAATTGGACTATATTGTTGTTTCCCCCATTCCTCCATGATGAAGCGGGCGAACTCTTCCTTGAATGAGCCATTCTTCAGTAACTCTGTGCCACTCTGCCGCTGAGCTTGGTCAGGTCCAGTGATGGTAAATACTTGAGGAGTAGATGAACGCTTGAGATTTCGCTCAGCATCTTTGATGGAGGGAGACTGGTACTTGTCAAGTACTAGGTGGATTTGCTCTCCACGACTCAAGCAAACCTTCTTCAAAAGATCTCTAGACATGGTTGCGTATGTGGACTTGCTATGCTGCAGTATGGTCTCATGAATGATAATACCACCATCAATTACCGTGGCTATTATTGGAGGAAGACTGGTATCCACAGGTACAACTTCCTGTCTACTTTCAAGTGTTTTTGTGAGTGCTGCTTTGTTCGTCTTAAGGGGAGTGCTATCGCTATGGGCGAGAGAAAGGCACCTCAGTGACGGGTAGCTAAGAATGTGGCGCAAGTTGAATGCATTGGTCGTCTTAGCAGCAACGACTAAAATTCGTCCAAAGACATCTCTGACTCCTTCGGCGCAACCATTTTCTTTACTGTAGTCTTTGACTTCTTTACATTCTCTGCAGCAAAGTTCAACTTCTTGATCCTTGCTACTGGCTTCAGAAACCGCAAACCATCAACAGCACATTCATCCACGAACTTCAGTCGCGCTTCTTCTCCTCGTTTAAGTGTTCCAAGGAGAAATGTCTTGGTCTCCTTCTTCGCTGCTCTTCCTGATGACACATTGATGAGATCAGCAAGAAAAGTTGCAAATGGGTTGCATGTGTTGCTCAGTGTGTTGGCGACGGCATTCATGTCAGCGTTGTCACGTTTAATTCTCCATGGCCTCAGCTGATTAGCTGGTCCCTCTCCTGGTTGCAGACTGACAAGTTCACGCAGTTCTGTCAAGGCCATGCTACGCTGGGCAAGAGTGATGCACCACCTTCTGAATGCATTCTGTGAATTTCTGAAAGCTGTGATGCCTCGCATTGGAGATGAAGCATCCCTGTTGACAGTCTCCTCCAAGGTCAAGTCAATTGGACACCTGGCGTATGACTTAATGCGCCGAATGGACATGGCACCAGCCTCCAGAATCTCACGAGCCGTGGGGTCCATCTGCTGCAGTTTGTGGAGAAAGAGGCAACCCCATCTTGCATAATTGGGCCGATTCAATGCGAAGAATACCTCAACCACACTTGGGAGGACACGGATATCTATCAACATCATTGGTCCGTAGCGCTGGAGCTCTCGACACAACCTGTTGATGAAGTACACATAGATGGCCCAGTAGGCTGCTGTACTTCCATACTTTCCATTGATAACATCATGAAAGAAATCTTCGTACTCATTCATAAGCTCCTTGAATGAGGCACTCTCATGAATGTTTTGGCAGTGTTCAATTGTGCTATCACAATCAGACATCACTTCCGTGCAAGGGACTCATCTGCATCTTTCATTACTTCCAAGTACTTAGAGAACAATGCACGCTTCCATAACAGCAGCAAGAATTTGGTGAATCCTGGTACATCTGTTGTAAAATTTCCCTTCATAAAGCCAGCAAGTGACCCCTCAGCCAAGACACCCGATTCGGTGAGGAGATATTCAACCCTGAATCGGCTAGAAAAGTTCCAATGGCTCCAAAGAAAGCCAGTTCAAGGTGAAAGTTTCAGAAGTATGATGACTCTATCAAAAGTGGGAGTCTGTAAAGCTTGAATGGAGTACGCCTTAAGAGCAACAGCAAGATCATATGTGATGACAGCGTAATCCTGCTTTGTCTCCTCTGCAACTTTGACCGAGCACCATCGTTCTTGTACCACATCATTTCTCGTTGGGGCTGGGCGATAGGGTCCATATATGTGATCGTAGTTCGTGGGAGGTAGTCTCTCACAAACTTGGAAAAGAAGCCAGTAAAGAGTGGCAACTTCTTTGTGAAGGACTGAAGGAGCCATATTAAATCAAGTTTCTCACATGGGATAATATTTGTATTAATTATAAGAACAATTATCAATAATTTTGAAAATAGACAATAACCATATTTCAATTAAACAGTATTTTAATCAAGTACATGGTCTAAACTTATGCAAGTTCCAGCCAGTTTGTTTGTTCGAGTTTAATGTCTCCACTACATAGAGGTAAATATGCACAGCTGGGAATACAACATGCACCAAGGTATAAGGTGTACTTAATCATAAATTATTCACTATTTGTAATAATCTCAATTAAACACATGATATATCATTTACACAATGTAATATTTGATCATAAAAACATAGTTGAAAACAACTTTTGTGGTACTGTCATGTATAGTTTTCGAGATATTGTCAAAAATATAGGTTTGTCGGTAATGTTGTTACAAATTAAGATGATATATGACAAACTACACATTCTCTGGCACTACAATGGTGTTCAACGTAAAGCTTGACCATGGAAACATAGGTGTAGAGACCTCATTTGTGATATTATCATGTATAGTTTTTGAGATATTGTCAAAAACGTGTTTTTCGGTAATGGCGGCGCTTTATTACGTCATTTGGGAGCTTTGGCCACGCCCTAAACCCGGCAGCAATGCATTTTTGTGATGTCCAGATAAGACCCTTTCACCCAATGAGGTCTATTGTTTTGGCGCTTTTCGCATGAATAAATGTTCTGGGCTCCCGCCCTATAGGTGTCTGTGCTGAGAATGGGTTGGCGATGGCGTGCTGTGATAGGCGTACGTGATAGGTGTATATTTAGGTATAGGCCTACTTGTTAATCTGTTTTTCATCGGAAAGGGGATACGTTTAGAATAATATATATCATATTCCAGAGTGTAATTAGGAAATGGACAATAATTATAATGCATTGATTACCGAACTGAGGTATGTTGCGGGCCAAACAGATACTAACAATTGGACTTAAAATAACATTAACAATTCATCCATCGGGGTTCCTAATTATCATGGGTTGTTTTAATAATCGTTGCCGAAGAACAAGGATACGATGAGGACCAGTAAACGTAAGCCTCGACTGTCGGGATAAATTGACCCGCTCTGGGGCTCAAAAACGGATGATTTTATAAAACCGCGGTTTTATTTTTGAAAACCGGTATTTCGGCGGTATTTCGGGTATAAATCCTGCACTTTATTATTATTAAAAAGTAACTATGAATATAAGTAAATAAATAAATAGATATCATGCATCCTACTTTTCTTTAAATGTTTTGGTCAGATGATGTACGTGTACCTGTAATTTAGATCTTTGCGTGTACTGATTGTCACCAAACAAATTATCGTCCAACTGGAATTACATTCTCATTTTGATCCAGTCATTGGAAGGCACTCAGGGTATGTACGAGTTAGCACGTGTGCAATGCCCTATGCATAGCGCGTAACAATTTGTTCTATTGGCCAACGAGAACAATACGTCATCATAATAACCAATATAAATATTCGTTACGCGCTGTGTACAATGCCTATAGCGCGTAAAACGTTTTCTTATTGGTCGAACGAGAACACATACCTTGTCATGCAATAGAAATATTTGTTAAGCGATTTGGATCATGTTACTCACAAAATGTGAACAAAGGCCTCGATATCATGACTTTTTGGTTTTTTTAAGTTGAAAACAAGCGTAAACCAAGGCTATGAGAGTATTGAAAGAGGTAGACGGAATGAAGGATGAAGTTAAGCATATTGATCAACACCCAGCATCCACCCAGCCAGTACGGTTGCAATGTACAATGTGTATGTACTCTGTACATGTACATTGTACATGTACTGACATTAGTCGGTGCCAGTGTGATGAACGAGTTCACCACTGTACCATTAGCCTGAGTTGGGCCCGGTTAAAAGCTTGCCTTGTCGGCACACTGGTGATGCGCGTGATTCACTCGAACTCGTAGATGTGCAAGGCTTTGTACCTTTTTTTCTCCATAACAATTAATTTTGTGCATGTACCACGTTGAAATTTTCAGACATGATGTGAACTCCTGTCGCGATATCATGACTTTTTGGTTTTTAGGTTGAAAACAAGCGTAATCATTTTTGGGTCAAAAATACTGAAAATAGGATTGCCACCTACTCCACAGAGTATAATTCTTAATTTTTTTCAATTTTCTCCATAATAATTTATTTTGTGCATGTACCACGTTGAAATTTTCAGACATGATGTGAACTCCTGTCGCGATATCATGACTTTTTGGTTTTTAAGTTGAAAACAAGCGTAATCATTTTTGGGTCAAAAATACTGAAAATAGGATTGCCACCTACTCCACAGAGTATAATTCTTAATTTTTTTCAATTTTCTCCATAATAATTTATTTTGTGCATGTACCACGTTGAAATGTTCAGACATGATGTGAACTCCTGTCGCGATATCATGACTTTTTGGTTTTTAGGTTGAAAACAAGCGTAATCATTTTTGGGTCAAAATACTGAAAATAGGATTGCCACCTACTCCACAGAGTATAATTCTTAATTTTTTTCAATTTTCTCCATAATAATTTATTTTGTGCATGTACCACGTTGAAATTTTCAGACATGATGTGAACTTGATCTTGGTTGATAACCTCGTCAATCGTGAACGTGTCCGACACGACATCGGAGAGTGCATCAACAACAAAACTACGTACGAGAATAGAGTAAGGTATGTCATTTCAACAATAATTTGTTGGTTTATTTCGGTTGAGGTTTGGGGCTAGAGGGATGGATTTGGTGGGCCTTTGGGAGCTACGTTTTTTGTTTTGAAGGCGTCAATTAAGGCGCAATACAATGGACAACTTGCAGGTTTGACCAAGGGGCGGGAGTGTTTATTTTCCCAGACTATGTCGAAAAAGTGTTCTATAAAGTTTTTTGTTTTACCTTTCGATTGCAGGCAGTCAAGAGTGCTTAAAAACAAGTCAACCGATGCCGTTCCACTAAGGTAAGACAACTTTTGTTCTCTCTTTTTTTTTATTTACTGGACTCTTCATAGCACACACATAGTGCTTTCATTTCAATAGTCTGGCCCAATTAAAGCCGCACCTACCGAAGGCAACGGATCAATTCGGTACATGCTGTAATTAAGTCGGGTACGAACAAACTTGTACGCAGCAAAAGAATTCAAGCCGGCATGCGCAGGTGTGTTTCTCTCACGGAAATAGGCCTTATGCGGACAACTTTTATATTTTGGGGTTAGTTTTGCCTGTATTTGTTGTATGTTGATGCGGTACATGTACATTTATTGAAGAGTTTACTCACAAAGTTAAACCGATTGTTAATTTGTATCCTACTTGGTTAAAAATATCAAAACGACCAAACCTGTAGGTATTCTGCCCTTCGCTGGTATGCTTAAAATGTAGGCTACACAAGTCAATGCGAAAATGCCAAAAACGTGTACACGTATTTCCAACTACATCAGTACAGGTGATATGGGGACGAGCGAAGACTGACAAGATAACAATTGTGTACGTATTTCCATTCACTCACAGAGACTTTTTGTATTTGTATTACATAATAATTACATTTTGTATAATTTGTACTAGACATGGAATACTTGCAGGGAGACTATTATGAGAGCCATATAACAAGCCAACAGTTCAATGATTTTTATTTCCTTTTTATAAACAGAGTCCTGGGTAACCAAAATGGTCAAACAGCGGAGATAGAGGAAACATCAGGGCCAGCAAGAGCAGACATTACAGGAGAGACCACCCTCTATCTTGACAATTCTGCTACCGTGACCGACTCTGCCCTGGTCGACTCTGTCGATGACCATTTGGAAAGTGTTCATGGAAGGTACTTTCATTTTGAAAAAGAGTACAGTATCGACCACACTCTTTATATTCAACAATACTGTCGGTCTTACCTCGAAGTTAAGACTATTCTTTAATATAAACAGTGAAAAAAGTGGCATGATCGCATACTGTACTCTACCCTCATTGTCTTTGGTGTGTTCACATCACGGGTGCCAAGATGAAGCGAAAATAACAAAAAGAAAGTAGGTTGCTTTTTCAGTCCGACTTGCGTGTACATATTATGTACATGTGCATACCGTCTATACATGAACATGTACCTGTCACTGGTAACAATCTCGGACTGATTAACCCCTGACAGGTCAGTGCTGCCTCCCCAAGGCCATGTTAACGTTGTGTGCTTTTGATTGTAACCCAATTTAATAGTACTTTTCATATTTACAGTGTTTTGGTGATGATCATGAAGATGTACGATTCTCAGATGAAGAGGAAGTAACGTATGATCACCTGGATTATAGCAATCGTTCACACCATGAACAAAATAGGTGAGTTAATAGTTACTAACTGTGGTATTAGTACTCATGGAACAATGTTGCATCCACCTGCCACTGTTTCACGATATTGCCAAATAAAAATACAGAAATTGGTTGCCGACCTTCCACAAAAATATTTGGGAGGAAGGTAAGTCTTTAGTTCAATTGTGTATTTCCCTCCATAGTAGTAGCAATAGTCTAATCTTTACCAGTCTATCTTATTATTGTCGATAACAGTGACAGTAATAATAAGACCGGATTTTAAGATTTAAGCTTAATACCGGTATGTCAAACCATGGAGGAAGGAAAAAGCCTCCATGGTCAAACTGTTTTCAGTTCCACTGGAGTAAAAGATGTATGTAGCGGTATGGGTTCCGTTCCTTAGCAGTCTGTAATTTTATTTTACATTGGACATAAACAAGAGACATTGTGCGTGAAGTTTCGATGATCGGGACGGGACTAAATCAAATATCTTTATTTTTACATCGCCTTTATTCAGCATAATGTATTTCAGAGTGTAATCATTTATTTATTATGCGGAAATATTGTAAAAGCTATTGAAATATTTTTTCCTATCCAGCGTCTTTAGCTCTAATTCTGACGGGTGGTTCAAGATTTGACGATCAGGATGACTTCGCTGATTTAAGTGGCATCTTACCATTGGAGAATAGACAAATGGACAAGTGAGTATATTTACATTGAAAACACATCCCGCATTCCTGCGAGGTTCAAGGGAAAGAAAATAGCATGTAACGTTACTTTAATTGAACTTCAATTGATTGATATTTGAAAGCAAGGTTATGGCAAAAGTGGTTATGTTGTTTTAATGAGCATTTGAACACATCATTTACATAGTGTGATATGGCGCCGATACTTGGTTTTCACTTAATGTTCTGAAATATAGTAATTTAAAGTTGTCAAACAGCATTTTGTTCCAAAGTACAACATGTCCAATCGATATTTGGGGTCAAAGCATGATATACCCATGCCAACCAATCAGCACGATCCAAATTTCAACATGGCTATGTGGTAATGCCACGCTACATGATAATAACTAAATTGGGTGAATTATCGGGGGCTGTTGTACAGTGTCCCAAAAGGAGAAAAAGCAAAAGGAGTGTTGACAGTCAAGCTAAGTACACGTGTCAGCAGAAATAACATCTGCATTCTGAGATACCTGTATAGTATTTAATTGAAAAAACACCAAATGGTTCCATGACAATGTTTCTTTTTGGATGGCCTTTATATTTCGTGTTGTATTTTGTTTTGCAGGACTAGCAGGAAAGGCTGGAAAGGGTACGTTATCGGACAACCAATGGCAGCGAAAGAGTTCAAGCCCGCTGAAGGAAAAAGAACAAGAAAACAAACCCTCGGTTCTTATAGAGCGGCTATATCGTCGCAGTGCTGACATACCGATTTAATACGTAGAAACCGTGGTTCGAGAAAATCGCAGTTGAAGTTAAACACATTTTGGGTGTTGTATTCAGCTGTACACATATCAGAACCTTAACTTTATATTGCATGCTGGAAGAAAATTGGTCTTCTACTTTTATTATACTTGTTTTTAACTCAAAAATAGTTTGTAAAGTTATTCGTCAGTTTGTCGGACCTCACAATTCATCATGTGTTGTTATCCGTCACTAGATTCATGCTATTCGTCAGTTTGTACAATTACGAATAAATGCGCCCTGATATTCATCAGTTTGTCTGCGTGAAGTTATGTGCATCATTGACGTTTATTTAGCGGCTTTTCCATTTTTAATAGATTCCATCGTGTTGCAACATCACTGATTCCTACATGATTATTGCCATTGTTTTAATGGGAAGTGAAAACAACATAATGTGGGGAAAATACATATTCCTATTTTCGGCATGTTTCCGAATGCTAATTGCCGGATCCTTATAAATCTACAAAATAAAACGTTTCTTTTACTTTGAGAAAACCCTGTGATTGATTTGTTGGTAAAACACTATCTTACACACATGTTTTGTTGTACTGTACCACACAAGTATTAACAAAAACAACTCTTTTTGCTGTGTAATAGATTCATCAATTAATTTTAATCTTGCAAAATTCAAACATACACGGGATAAAAAGAAATGCAATAATTTGCACTGTTCTCCATGGGAATATTGCCTTGAAATTTATTGATTATATCTTTGAAATTAATTAAATTGATGTAATATCATAATGACTAACTCAATGATCAATCTACTTATAACTGGCAGCTCATAATATCATTCATTTAAAGGTACCCCGGTATATGTATTTTTTCTTGCTCATGCAGAAATCATGAACAGTGTTATCCTGGAACTTTTGTACAGAATTACAACAATTATTGTTAACGTGAAACATTTAGAAATTTATTAAAACGTTAACTGACATTAAAAGTTGTGACATTTAAAGTACTGATTCGTCTACTGAAGTAAGTGTTTTGTTTACCTTTTAGATAAAAACGAAATAATTCTTATAAAAATATGAGATTGTGCGGATAGCAAACATGTTCACCAAACAACCTGTAGCGTAGCGTAGCGTCAGGTTACCGGTAGCGTTAAAAAAAAAACTTGTGAACCCCATATTAAATGCTATTTTCTCGTTATAACTTTCGATAATCAATTTTCTTTTACTCATTAATTAAGTCTATAAGCTAACGTATAATGACAATTAACAACGCTAGGCAAGTATCCTAGTAATGTACAGCACTGTGCTGTGTGTGCACAGCAGTGGCCACTGAGACTTTGTGTATCGTTAGGCCTACGTACGGAGTGTTGCGCGTGCAGTTTTAATATTGCCATTATCCTGGGCTTCACAATGATCGAACAAAAAAGATAACATACAAATATCATTTGTGAATTCTTACATTTGTCAACAAATTTGCTCATTATTTCTTAGCGGCTTCATGTACGTTATTGAAAATTCAAGACATGATTCGATTTTGAACTCAGCTATCATAACACAATTTTGTGAAGTTTAATCGTTGTGAATTGTTGGGAATGAAAACATTTTTTTTAAAGAAAACAATTATTGAACAAAGAGGGCGCACTTCAGCCTGGCTCCTTCCAAGTGTACTACCCACGTAATTGTATCAGCACGTCAGGGGACATGACCTGCGGAAGCAGCTGCTGTGTGTTAAACCAATTTATTATGGACTATCATCTTCTTACGGTTTTGATAATTTAACTTCATGATTATTATTTTATTGATGTCCCTTTTTCCATTTTGAACGTGCACTAGAGGTCACCGTGAACAGGGTTCGACCTTAGCGGTCGCCCGCTCGCCAAATGCGAGTGAAAACGGCGGCGGGCGAGTCAAAACCCTTCCTTCAGTAGCGCTGGGCGTCAAAAAATATTGTCACCGATTGGCCTATATACAGGCCTGAAATTACACGACGGCATCGACGGCAATTCCCTCACCCTCTGCCGTGATGCCACTTTTCACGGCAACGAGTTGCTGTGCTTTTTCCCTGCATTGTCGTTGTGCCCACTTGTTTACACATAGTATTTACTACGTACGTACAGTACATGTACATTCTCACGGAAAAAATATATCACCGCCACGCTCGATTGCGCGACCGGTGGCTGCGCTGCTTAGACCAAGTTCACGCAACGACCATTTGGGAACAAAATAGTCAAAATTACCTGGTACTCATGACCAAAATGATATAGCGGTTACCAGGCAATAGCGGCCGCTTGGTCGTTGTACGAACTTGGCCCTTGCTAATACTTTGGTTGGTGTCAACAGTACCCACGACAAGTAAGACTAATTTTACCTATCTACGCTAAGTACCCACGACATCCATACTATAATGATCGGAAAGTCGCCATCTTTGTTAGTGCAAACACGGGGCGCCGCCATCTTTGTTTCAGGGCGCCGCCATCTTTCTTTCAGGGCGCCGCCATCTTTCTTTCGGGGCGCCGCCATGTTTCGCGTCAACTGGCGCCCGCACCCTGCTGAATTGATGCGTCCTGGGGTCAATTTCGGGGTACCCGTGGGTTGGGGTCTGCGTTGTTGGTGTTCCGACGTCTACCCGCGATTGCGTGGATTGCGTGCAACGGCAGCCGGACACCCGCAATGATCGTTAAGCTTGGTCGGGTGACTTCGCGGCTATCCTCGGTGATGAGGGGTCGGGCGGGGTGCCAGATGAGGCGAAACACTCCCTGACTGCTGTGGTTCGAGATGTCTGGTTGGCTGTTTCAGACGGACCCCCTGATTGGTCTTATTTTTCATCAATCAACTCTGTACCTACACGTGACCTTTGTGCTCAAAAGACAATTTTCATCAACATTTACAACACACGTTTGGAATGTTTGTTGTTTTGTTGTTTGATAATAAAACAATAAAATACCAAACATCCGTAAACATTTTTAATCAACATGAGCAACATTGGTTGGGTTACTCCGCGGCTTTCGGTGAGCGTTGGTCGAGGAGGCCGGGTGCCACATACCACGAACGGTACCGAACTGCCGCGTTGCGAAATGTCTGATTCTCTGTTTCAGACGGACCTCCTGATTGGTCGGTAATGACGTCGGTGTGTCGACTCGACTCTTTGTTGATGCATTTATTTCGCGTAGCTCTTTTAGTCCTAGGTCTTAGGGACGTGACCAAGAGCTACGATTATCACAGCTATCTCCAAACATCAATAAACAATTTTAATCAACATGATCAACATTTACAAAACCATTTTTGTTGTTTGATATTTGATAATAAATACCAAACATCAATTAACCTCAGTACCCATGTAATACTTTTGAAAGCCTGTAGTATCCAGACGCCATGTCCTCGATTGTGTACAAAGTCTATGCAGAGTTCAGTGCACTTTCAACTAATTTCTTAACACAATGTGAATTATTTCTCAGTCCCAGATTCATGTCTTTTTGGAGAGTTCACTGCATTTTCAAAGTAAAGTTTAACACAATTTAAATTATTTCTCAGTCCCAGATTCATATAATATATATTATACGATATATTATAATATAGGCCCTATGTTATAATATATATTTTTATAGCAGTTCTGTATTCCTCAGCTTGCTGATTTGTGAAAGGGCGCCGCCATGTTTCTTTCAGGGCGCCGCCATGTTTCGCGTCAACTGGCGCCCGCACCCTGCTGAATTGATGCGTCCTGGGGTCAATTTCCGGGGTACCCGTGGGTTGGGGTCTGCGTTGTTGGTGTTCCGACGTCTACCCGCGATTGCGTGGATTGCGTGCAACGGCAGCCGGACACCCGCAATGATCGTTAAGCTTGGTCGGGTGACTTTCGCGGCTATCCTCGGTGATCGAGGGTCGGGCGGGGTGCCAGATGAGGCGAACACCCTGACTGCTGTGGTTCGAGATGTCTGGTTGGCTGTTTCAGACGGACCCCTGATTGGTCTTATTTTTCATCAATGAACTCCGTACCTACACGTGACCTTTGTGCTCAAAAGACAATTTTTCATCAACATTTACAACACACGTTTGGAATGTTTGTTGTTTTTTTGTTTGATAATAAAACAATAAATACCAAACATCCGTAAACATTTTTAATCAACATGAGCAACATTGGGTGGGTTACTCGCGGCTTTCGGTGAGCGTTGGTCGAGGAGGCCGGGTGCCACATACCACGAACAGTACCGAACTGCCGCGTTGCGAAATGTCTGATTCTCTGTTTCAGACGGACCTCCTGATTGGTCGGTAATGACGTCGGTGTGTCGACTCGACTCTTTGTTGATGCATTTATTTCACGTAGCTCTTTTAGTCCTAGGTCTTAGGGACGTGACCAAGAGCTACGATTATCACAGCTATCTCCAAACATCAATAAACAATTTTAATCAACATGATCAACATTTACAAAACCCTTTTTGTTGTTTGATATTTGATAATAAATACCAAACATCAATTAACCTCAGTACCCATGTAATACTTTTGAAAGCCTGTAGTATCCAGACGCCATGTCCTCGATTGTGTACAAAGTCTATGGAGAGTTCAGTGCACTTTCAAATAATTTCTTAACACAATGTGAATTATTTCTCAGTCCCAGATTCATGTCTTTTTGGAGAGTTCACTGCATTTTCAAAGTAAAGTTTAACACAATTTTAAAATTATTTCTCAGTCCCAGATTCATATAATATATTATAAGATATATTATAATATAGGCCCTATGTTATAATATATATTTTATAGCAGTTCTGTATTCCTCAGCTTGCTTGATTTGTGCAAACAATTTTCAACCGATGAAATAGGACTCTGACCTTGATTTTACATACATAGAAGTTGAACTTGAACTGTTAGAAAAGCTCAAAATGATTTCACAATTGCCAGTGTAGATACCATCAGTCTTTCAACTTTGAGGTAATATAAAAACGATTTCAGATCTGACAATCACAACAGCTTATGCACTTAGGTTTCAGGACATTTCTCACACAAAACAATTTTGGGAATCTTTTTCTCCCAATTTTGAATATTTTAAAAGGTTTTAAAACCTACAGCGCCATGGCAACAATTTAAACTCAAACTGCGTCCTATTTTATATTAAGGGGTGGGACTCGACTCTTTGTTGATGCATTTATTTCGCGTAGCTCTTTTAGTCCTAGGTCTTAGGGACGTGACCAAGAAGCTACGATTATCACAGCTATCTCAAACATCAATACACAATTTTAATCAACATGATCAACATTTACAAAACCCTTTTTGTTGTTTGATATTTGATAATAAATACCAAACATCAATTAACCAGTACCCATGTAATACTTTTGAAAGCCTGTAGTATCCAGACGCCATGTCCTCGATTGTGTACAAAGTCTATGGAGAGTTCAGTGCACTTTCAAATAATTTCTTAACACAATGTGAATTATTTCTCAGTCCCAGATTCATGTCTTTTTGGAGAGTTCACTGCATTTTTCAAAGTAAAGTTTAACACAATTTAAATTATTTCTCAGTCCCAGATTCATATAATATATATTATAAGATATATTATAATATAGGCCTATGTTATAATATATATTTTATATGATTCTGTATTCCTCAGCTTTGCTGATTTGTGCAAACAATTTTCAACCGATGAAATAGGGACTCTGACCTTTGATTTTACATACATAGAAGTAGAACTTGAACTGTTAGAAAAGCTTCCAAAATGATTTCACAATTGCCAGTGTAGATACCATCAGTCTTTCAACTTTGAGGTAATATAAAACGATTTCAGATCTGACAATCACAACAGCTTATGCACTTGGTTTCAGGACATTTCTCACAAAACAATTTTGGGAATCTTTTCTCCCAATTTTGAATATTTTAAAGGTTTTAAAAACCTACAGCGCCATGGCAACAATTTCTAAACTCAAACTGCGTCCTATTTTATATTAAGGGGTGGGGACTCGACTCTTTGTTGATGCATTTATTTCGCGTAGCTCTTTAGTCCTAGGTCTTAGGGACGTGACCAAGAGCTACGATTATCACAACTATCTCCAAACATCCAATAAACAATTTTAATCAACATGATCAACATTTACAAAACCCTTTTTGTTGTTTGATATTTGATAATAAATACCAAACATCAATTAACCTCAGTACCCATGTAATACTTTTGAAAGCCTGTAGTATCCAGACGCCATGTCCTCGATTGTGTACCAAAGTCTATGGAGAGTTCCAGTGCACTTTCAAATAATTTCTTAACACAATGTGAATTATTTCTCAGTCCCAGATTCATGTCTTTTGGAGAGTTCACTGCATTTTCAAAGTAAAGTTTAACACAATTTTAAAATATTTCTCAGTCCCAGATTCATATAATATATATTATAAGATATATTATAATATAGCCCTATGTTATAATATATTTTATATAGTTCTGTATTCCTCAGCTTGCTGATTTGTGCAAACAATTTTCAACCGATGAAATAGGGACTCTGACCTTTGATTTTACATACATAGAAGTAGAACTGTTAGAAAAGCCCAAAATGATTTCACCTGGTAGTAGATACCACTCTTTCAACTTTGAGGTAATAAAAAACGATTTCAGATCTGACAATCACAACAGCTATGCACTTAGGTTTCAGGACATTCACACAAAACAATTTTGGGAATCTTTTCTCCCAATTTTGAATATTTTAAAGGTTTAAACCTACAGCGCCATGGCACAAATTTAAACTCAAACTATGTCCTATTTTATATTAAGGGTGGGGGCCTCAGGAAACAGTGCAATTTCATCTGCAAATTTAATGTTATTCATATTTATTTCCTTTTTCATGACTTGAAGGGGGCCCATGCAATCAATTTCAAAAGACATTTGTGCCATATTTTCTGAATACGAAAATACTAGGATACCCGTTTTCTGTGTACATGTATTTTTTTCAGTACATTTATTTCTTCAATATTCACTGTCCTATATTTAAAAAACCCGAGGGCGCTGTTGTGTTATGTCACTTTGACTTTTTTATGCCCCCCGCTCAAAATTAACCAATCACCAAGCTCATTCAGAAAATGATGACCCTTTTGAGTGCCCCCTGCAAATTAGACCCCGTTACCCCATGTTACATTACATAAACCAGCAAAGAAGTCGGCACAAAACCCGCAACATTTAATACTCACATCACACCCACCTGCGGTGTGCGAAAGCGGCATCCCGCTCTATCCAGTTACTATAATGATCGTTAAGTCGCCATCTTTGTTGGTGCAAACAGGGCGCCACCATCTTTGTTCAGGGCGCCGCCATGTTTTTCAGGGCGCCGCCATGTTTCTTTTCAGGGCGCCGCCATGTTTCGCGTCAACAGCGCCCGCACCCTGCTGAATTGATGCGTCCTGGGGTCAATTTCGGGGTACCCGTGGGTTGGGGTCTGCGTTGTTGGTGTTCCGACGTCTACCCGCGATTGCGTGGATTGCGTGCAACGGCAGCCGGACACCCGCAATGATCGTTAAGCTTGGTCCGGGTGACTTCGCGGCTATCCTCGGTGATCGGGGGTCGGGCGGGCCGGTGCCAGATGAGGCGAACACTCCCTGACTGCTGTGGTTCGAGATGTCTGGTTGGCTGTTTCAGACGGACCCGCTGATTGGTCTTATTTTTCATCAATGAACTCCGTACCTACACGTGACCTTTGTGCTCAAAAGACAATTTTCATCAACATTTACAACACACGTTTGGAATGTTTGTTTTTGTTGTTTGATAATAAAACCAATAAAATACCAAACATCCGTAAACATTTTAATCAACATGAGCAACATTGGTTTGGGTTGCTCCGCGGCTTTCGGTCAGCGTTGGTCGAGGGCCGGGTGCCATACCACGAACAGTACCGAACTGCCGCGTTGCGAAATGTCTGATTCTCTGTTCGACGGACCTCCTGATTGGTCGGTAATGACGTCGGTGTGTCGACTCGACTCTTTGTGATGCATTTGGTAGCTCTTTTAGTCCTAGGTCTTAGGGACGTGACCAAAGGCTACGATTATCCTGTATCTCCAAACATCAATAAACAATTTTAATCAACATGATCAACATTTACAAAACCACTTTTTGTTGTTTGATATTTGATAATAATATAGCACCATTAACATCAATACCTCATGGTATATATACCCATGCGAAATGCCAGTAGTATCCAGACGCCATGTCCTCGATTGTACAAACAGTCTATGGAGAGTTCAGTGTACAGTGCTTTCAAATAATTTCTTAACACCTGAAAACTATGTGAATTATTTCAGTCCCAGATTCGTAATGTCTTTTTGGAGAGTTCACTGACATTTTTCAAAGAGTTTAACCACAAATTTAAATTATTTCTCAGTCCCAGATTCATATAATATATATTATAAAAGATTATATTATAATATAAACTATGTTATAATATATATTTTTATATAAACGATTCTGTATTCCTCAAGCTTGCTGATTTGTGTGAAACAATTTTCAACCGATGAAACTGGGGACTCTGACCTTTTGATTTACATACATAGAAGTAGAACTTGAACTGTTAGAAAAGCCCAAAATGATTTGCAATTGCCAGGATGTAGATACCATCAGTCTTTCAACTTTGACGTAATATAAAACGATTTCGAGTCTCGACAATCACAACAACTTATGCTTAGGGTTTCAGGACATTTTCTCACACAAAACAATTTTGGGAATCTTTCTCTCCCAATTTTGAATAATTTTAAAAAAGGTTTTTAAAACCTACAGCGCCATGTGCAACAATTTAAAACTCAAACTGCGTCTAATATTTTACATATTAAGGGGTGGGGCCTCAGGAAACAGTGCAGAATGCTGTCATCTGCAAATTTAATGTTATTCATATTTATATCCCCCTTTTTCATGCGACTTGGAAGGGGCCAATACATCAATTTCCAAAAGAGACATTTTGTGCACATATCTTAATGTCTGAACTGTACAAAATACTAGGATATACCCCATTTTTCTGTGTGTACTGTGTACATGTATTCTCTTTTCAGTACATTTATTTCTTCAATATTACACTGTCTACCTACATGTTACCCAAAACCCGAGGCGCTGACGTTGTTACATGTCACTTTGACTTTTGCATACCCCCCCCGCTCAAAACTTAACAATCACCAAAGCTCATTCTAGAAAATGATGACCTGTGAGTGCCTGCAAAATTAGACCACCCATATTACATATACATTAAATAAACCAGCAAAGTCGGCACAAAACCCGCAACATTTAATCACATCACACTGTCACCCTTAGCGCGTGCCGCGCGAAAGCGCAGGCACAACATCCCACTAGTCTACTCTAATGATCGTTAGAGTCGCCATCTTTTGTTAGTGCACAACACGCAGAGGCGCCCATCTTCTGTTGTTCAGGGCGCCGCCATGTTTTTTCAGGGCGCCGCCATGTGTTTCTTTCAGGGGGGCGCCGCCATGTTTCGCGTCAACTGGCGCCCGCACCTGCTGAATTGATGCGTCCTGGGGAACCCCGAATTTCAGGGGCCCTGTACCCCGTGGGTTGGGGTCTGCGTTGTTGGTGTTCAAACGACGTCTACCCACCGATTGCGTGATTGCGTGGCATCGGCGGACACCGCAAATGATCGTTAAAAGCTTGGTCGGGTGACTTCGCGGCTATCCTCGGTGATCGAGTCGGGCGATGAGCAGGGTGCCAGATGAGCAGGCTGAACTCCCTGACCTGCTGTGGTTCGAGATGTCTGGTTGGCTGACTTTCAGACGGGACCCCCCTGATTGGATCTTATTTTTCATCCAATGAACTCCGTACCTACCCGTGACCTTGCTGTTGCTCAAAGACAATTTTCAATCACATTACTAACACACGTTTGGAATGTTTGTTGTTTGTTGTTTGATAATAAAACAATAAAATACCAAACATCCGTAAACATTTTTAATCAACGCATGAGCAACATTGATGGTTGGTTGCAGGTTAGTTTTCCGCGGCTTTCGGTGAAGGCGTTGGTCGCGGCGAGGCCCGGGTGCACATACCATACCGACAGTACCGAACTGCACCGCGTTGCGAAATGTCTGATTCTCTGTTTCAGACGGACCTCCTGATTGATCGGTAATATTGACGTCGGTGTGTCGACTCGACTCTTTGTTGATGCATTTATTTCGCGTAGCTTGCACCCGATCTAGGGTCTTGGGGACGTGACCAAGAGCTACTACGATTATCACAACTATCTCCAAACATCAATAAACGAATTTTCAATCAACATGAGTCAACATTTACCAAACCCTTTTGTTGTTTGATATTTGATAATAAATACCAAACATCAATTTAACCTCAGTACCCATGTAATACTTTTGAAAGCCTGTAATGTATCCAGACGCCATGTCTCGATTGTGTACAAAGTCTATGGAGTTCAGTAGCACTTTCAAATAATTTCTTATACACATAATGTGAATTATTTCTCAGTCCCAGATTCATGTGTCTTTTGGAGAGTTCACTGCATTTTCAAAGTAAAGTTTCCTGACAGATTTAATTATTATTTCAGTCAGTCCCAGATTCATATAATATATATTATAAGATATATATATTATAATATAGGCCCTATGTTTATAATATATATTTATATATGATTCTGTATTCCTCAACTCAGCTTTTTTATTTGTAAACAAATTTTTCAACCGATGAAATAGGGACTGACCCAATATTTGATTTTACATATGAAGTAGAACGAACTGTTAGAAAAAGCCAAATGATTTCTAATTGCCAGTGTAGATACCAATCAGTCTTTCGCTTTGAGGTAATATAAAACGATTTCAGATCTGACAATGTCACCAACAGCTTATAGGCACTTAGGTTTCCGGACATTTCTCAAAAACAATTTTTGGGAAATCTTTTCTCCCAAATTTTGACTATTTTAAAGGTTTTAAAACCTACAGCGCCATAGCAACAAATTTAAACTCAAACTGCGTCCTATTTTATATTAAGGGGTGGGGGCCTCGAGCAATGCAGATTTCATCTACCAAATTTAATATTATTCATATTTCATTTCCCCTTTTTTCATGACTTGAAGGGCCATGCAATCAATTTCTCCAAAAGAGAGACATTTGTTTTAACATATCTGTGTTTGAACTGTACGAAAATACTACGGAATACCCGTTTTTCTGTGTACATGTTTTCTTTTTCAGTACATTGATTTATTGTCCA
Source organism: Zoroaster sp. YZ-2022 (assembly GCA_029582265.1). NCBI lineage: Eukaryota > Metazoa > Echinodermata > Asteroidea > Forcipulatida > Zoroasteridae > Zoroaster > Zoroaster sp. YZ-2022. Next base: position 23,923,893 of record CM055819.1, read on the forward strand.
ATATTCACTGTCCTACCATAATTAAAACCCGAGGCGCTGTTGTGTTATGTCACTTTGACTTTTTACATGCCCCCGCTCAAGAATTAACCAATCACCAAGCTCATTCTAGAAAATGAACCCTTGGGTGCTAAATTTGACTTGTTACCCCATATTACATTACATAAACCAGCAAAAGAATTCAACAAAACACAGCAATTTAATGCTCAAATTTCACCACACACCAGATTGCGCGGCAGCTTATCCTGTCGCTTCGCCGAACATTCATGGGGTACCAGCTAAAAAATAGCATGGCGGGCGTTGGGCACATGCAACATAAATAATACGCGCGGTCTGAATGCTGTACGCGACATGCATGCGGCATGCATCGGATAATAACATCGACATCGTCGTCGTGATGCTGTACCAGTACCTACATGTACATGTACATTACGTAGCCAGAGCTTTGGTGGTCGTCTGCATGCTGTCGAGCCGGGTCGACCGCAAATAAAAAGAGTGAACTGAATACTGCCACATCCAAATCATAAACTTGATGTTTTTTTCGGGTTAACATTGTGTTTTTATTTATTTTAATTGGTGACATAAACTGTAAGTGTTGCAATACTGCATGTGAGCCTAAATGTAATAAACTTGAGCTTGAGAGACAGATAAAGGAAACTTTAGTCTTGTTAATGTGCTGAATTGGGTGTGTTAACACTGTGGCAATCCCTATTTGCAAACATTTTGTTAAAAATAGTTAAACTATTTTTCAACCCTAAAAACCAAAAGTCATGATATCGCGACAGGGTTCACATCATTCTGAACATTTCAACGTGGTGCATGCACAAAATAAATTATGGAAAAATTGAAAAATTAAGAATTATACCTAGGATGGTGGCAATCTATTTTCAGTATTTTTTGACCCAAAAAATGATTACTCTTGTTTTCAACTTAAAAGCAAGGTCGCTGATATCGCGACAGGTTTACATATGTCTGAGAATTTCAACG